>VZTJ01000391.1:479337-582708 GCA_013397795.1 Orthonyx spaldingii
TGTGGGGGAGGGGAGAGAAAGGAATTCTCACTTGCTTAACAGAACCTGAGGGCTGCAGCAGAATGCTGAAGCCAAATGAGTTACTTATCTTGCCCCTTGATGCTCTTTTTTGACATGTGCTGGAGTCACAGCTTCAAGAGAGAAGACAGATACCTCACCCAAGAGTTACATAGGTAACTGTCTAACCAAAACATCAGAAAACAGCCCGAGTTTACACTTTTCCAGGTAACCTTACTGTAGTTGTTCATGGATATGCATAACTGACTCTGGGATGCTACTAGGTCCCTAACCTTTTCCAGTATGCACCATACATTCATTACACATCAGCAGTGAACAAAGCTGTTTTCTGAAGTAGTTCTGCCTCAGTTGATATTTATCCTACAGATGCCGCTTCCAAGAAAGAAGAAGACTGCAGGAAGAGGCAGGGGAGTTTTCTGTTTACAAAGCTGATTATGGTACAAATGCCTCCCCTGAAGCAATCCTTTCAAATCCACATCTTCACAGAGGCACTACTGTTACATTCTTTAAGTGCATGACACAATAGGCAATTTTAGGAGCACTTGAATATTTGCCACTGTAGTTGATAATCATGCAGAAGGTTTCAAAGTTTACATCGGGAACTATGAGCCTTAATACCTAAAAGTAATGAAATACAGCTTGTAATTTTCTAATGACATCTAATAAAATAGAGGGACTATTTACAAGAACATGTAATGCCAGGACAAGGGGGAATGGCTTCAAACTGAAAGAGGGTAGGAGTAGATTAGATATTAGAAAACAGTTCTTTTCTGGAGGGTGGTGAGGCACTGGAACAGGTTGCCCAGAGAAGCTGTGGATGCCCCATCCCTGGAGCTGTTCAAGGCCAGGTTGGATGGGGCTCCAAGCAAACTGATCTAGCAGAAGGTGTCCCTGCTTATGGCAGAGGACTGGGACTAGATGGTCATTAAGATTACTTCCAACCCAGGCCATTCTATGATTCTATGACAAAATTATGTGGACATTTGCACCTCAGTTCTCTCTCTCTGAAGTCAGAATGCTGCCTTCCTTCCACCCAATCCCAGTATGAAGTACAGTAACAATCACCTGACACCACTTCAAGAAGCAGACAGGCCCATGAGCATAAAAGACTGTACTCAGTGCAGGGCTTAAACTGTTAGTGCAAGTACATGGCACAGAATCTGACCCCTGATGACAAATGTAAGGCTATTAACTGTAACCATAACTAAAATTTTTACCTGGAGTTTTTTATGTGTGTGCGTATGAAGTCTATGCTATGTATTCTTTTATTTATAACTGCTTGATCTGGTAATAAGGATTCATTATTTATTATTATAAAGATATATGCACTCATAGTGTATTGTGCTGTATGGTTTTAGATACAAAAATTTCAGTCTTCATGCAATAAAAATGAATAAAACAAAACCTGATGAAGCAGCAGAGTCCTATGGCACACACTAAACTCTGTAGCCTTTCCAATATGATTGTGCATGTTATTCTCACCACGTGCCATCTCCCTTTGTTACTAATCAAGCAATTATGCATCAAGTCAAAAGTCTCTATAGCATTAAATTAAAGGTGCTCTGTGCAAATTTTGACAAAATGATACACTGAATACCTCAGGTGGTAGGGATGGCATTCAGACAGCAGGAAAGTGTACTTTAACGATTTCATTGTCTCATTTAATGACGTGCTCTTGCTAATGGCCATCACAGGTGGAAAAGACACTCAAAGACTGCAACATAACAGAATTCAACCCCCTGGGTGAACCAAGACCTTGCACAAAACATGATTACCCCTCTCCTAGTGCAAAATAGCCTTAACTTGGTTTGGCTGAGAGCCTCTGAAGCGTTAGGAGGAGGCATATACCTGCAAAGCAAGTCCAAAACACAGTGAGAGTTTAGGGCTTCAGAAAATCCAGTTTTCTCAATTTGTGAGAAAGAAATCACTGTTTTTAAGTCCAAACTAGCAAACATCGGCAGTGCAAAAGGCTTTCCTATTATTTTACCTTATAACTTCCAAGCTTTGAAATTTTAAAGACTAGAAACTCGCCTGGCACATGACCTGCAAATCCAAGTCACCTATTCTTCACTAGCCCTTCCATTCGGACTAACTGCGGGAAAACCACAGAACTGCAGGGAAGAGTTCTGATGACTCGCCAGGCGATGACGGCGTGCAGAGACGCAGTCCCACGCTGTACAGCCCCAACCCTCCTGCAGCCCGAAGGATAACATTTGCTATGTCCCCTTTTCCCACTCCCCTCAGGAATGAAGCTGCCGAGGAAAAAGACGAGGAGGAGGAGGACGGAGCTCCCGCGTCCCCTGTCCCGCCACACACCGCACCTGACAGAGCCGCCGCCACAGCCACCCCGCCGCCATCTTGGCTCCGCCCCAGCCCGCCCCCCGTCGCCCGGAAGGAGAAGAGCGGCAGCGGCCCCCGCCTCCTTCCCCTGCCGGGGAGGCTCAGGGAAGGGAGCAGCGGTCGACGGTGCGGAGGCGAGCTGGGAGCTCGTACGGCGCCGAACGAGCTCTACGAGCTTCCAACGGGGCTCCGCAGCCCGGTTCCCGCCTCCCTCAGGCGCTGCCTCAGGGCGGCACCGACGGAGCAGCGGCTCCCCCTCAGCCGCTTCCCGCCAACGGCGGCCCCCGGTCCCCTTACAGGCGCTCCCCGTCCTGTTCTCTAGGAATCCTTTAAAAAAAACCCAACAAAAAGCAATTACACGAACGCTAGTTTTCAACCTTCTCCCCGCTCTTAAAAATATTTTTTAAACGTATACAAGCCCGTTAGAGCAAAACCCATCCGACTGTATTTTACCGAAATATAAAAATGACTGGAAATGGCACAGAAACCCCTTTCCTTTTACACATACAAACAGGGGTTAATAGTACAACACAGCTTCTGATCGGTACCAAATCTTTAAAGGGGTGGAGGAATAAACAAGTACTAATTTATGCCACTAAACCATCCTCAAATACACACAACCAGGTAGGCAGTAATCTGAAATTAAGCTGTGTGCAAGTCAAATGCTACCAAGAGGAACCTAAAACCAGCATAGATCACAAGCTCTATCAAATGTATATATGTTTTTTATTTTGTTACTTCCTCTGCCACCTAAAATTACAGTTCGCTTTTTACACTAAAATGCCTAAAATATTTACACAACCATCTTCTAATAAAATAACAGTTAAATACTGAAAATAAGATTTTTCTCATAAAATATGTTTTCTGTATGTACAGGTTTTATCAAAGAGGACTAGATCCAATATTGAATAGTTTTCCATCATCAACCATCAGCAAGAAAAAAGTTTTCTGAAACAAAACTATGTTCAACTCATGTACAAATAGGCAGAACAGCACATTTAACATCAGCCAATGCAACACTTAATAACGACAAAGTCAATGTTTGAGGCCTAAATCATGTACTGCTTGGGAAATGTGCATTTCTTTTTTTTTTCCTCTACGACTAACTTCTTTGGTTATTGTTGTTCTATTATATTCTTGGCTGTACAATAAAACAGCACCCAATTAATGTTACTGAACCAGGCATATATATGTGTATATATATATTTATAGATTCTAAGTTTAGCACAGATCCTGTCCAATTGTTACTAAAAAAGTGCCACTGTAGATTCTTTAATACAGAGCTGCTCTTCAGAATCAAACCCCTAAGTTTCTACTGTATTTCACTCAGTTCTTCAAGTAGAACTCTGATTTCAATCATCATTTTGCTTAAACAGTTTTTTCCCACCAGAAACCTAAAAACATGTCCATTTTCCAGTGTAGAGCCGTTCTTACAAAGATCCTTAAAAGTTCAAAATGATACAAGCTTAGGAAAAGAAGAGTAGACTCTGCTGGGCTGTTTCTAACAGAGGCTCCTGAAAGCCAACACGTTTTACTGCTCACAAAAGCATCCCCTTTGCAAACCACGAAGACTTGCACTATCTGTGAGATTTTTTGTCAGTGGGTCTTGCTGGTGGTACACAGCGGAGCACCCAGTCTGCTGAACCTGGGTTGCATATGGCCCCTGTAAAAGTAAAATGTCACAGCATGGACTGGAACTGCTGGGGAATGTGCTCAGTGGCAGGCTGGGAAAGAATACGCTGCTGCTGCCTGATCTCCTGGAGGTCAAAGGTACAGTGACTGAGAACATCACCTCTTATGTGACAGGAGTGAAATTCCACCCACTGGCCAAAACCAACTGCAAAAACCTCTGGAAAACCCCCCAAAACACTAAATCAACCACATACACAGGAACTTCACTAACTGGAAACTGAGAAGCTATTTCCATTGTCCTGAAGGGTTGGTTCTTTAGTATCAGAACATTTGACCTTAAGTAGAAACTTAAGGTCATTTGGCTTCACATATTTGGCTTTGACAGAGAAGGCACCTTTCTCTGTCAGTGGGTCCCACTGGTTTTGAACTTGTGTGGTCCAGTACTCCCATAAAAGTGCCATGATTTACCCTGATTTTGCATAGTTAAACAAGGATGAAAGACAGTAGAAAACAAGACCCACCATCCCTCAGATTCTGCTGGAGATATTAGGAATATGGCAAAAAGAACCCAATAAAATCAAACCCAACCCATAAAAAAAACCCTAAACAAACCTGAAGCCTGGAAGATCTGAAATAAATCTTATAAAATATTTTATAACATTAACAATACTCCTCCTACTGTGCAAAATTCACAAGAAAATCAGAGCTGCTGCCTGTGAAAGCTCTGCAATCAGTATTCTGTAATTCAAGGTCCACTCAACCTAACACCATTTCTTCCTTAGTTGTTTTATTCTGCAAGGTACAAGTCTTTGAATATCCTATTTAATCAGAGAACCAAATCTAAATTTATATAAACTGTGTCAGGTGTCCAGCATGTAGATCTGAACCTAAGGGAGGAGAAATGGCCATTAAACAGCAACATCAACTCACCTTTGCAGTATGTTTATAATAAATAACCAACAGTTGAATTTGATGTAATGAAGACGACTGAAAATGGCACAAGAATAACATGTTATACCTAGGTGCTGAAAGCACGTCAGTCTCTTTTCCAATGGCAAGACTGCTTCCCTGTGTTTGCCTGGTGAGAAAGCAAGCATTGCTCAAGCACACACTCCCCTAAAACCACCAAGATGGCTGTTCCACAGTGTGATTTATTGTCACGGGACAATATTTCCAGTGCAATCTGATCACCAATTTCCTGATTGAGCGTTCCCATCAGAGGATGTGAACCACAGTACAATCATTTTCCTTCTTCAATCCTTGAATTCAGGTCATTTTAAAATCAGCAGATCAAAACCTTACTAAAATGGAATGTCTAAAATGTCCTGTGTAACCAAGACAGAACTGAAAATGAACTGTGATATTCCTAACTCTTTCACAGTTAAACCAGTTTTTTTTTTTCCCTCCATCTCCCTTAAAATGGCAGCACAAAGACAAATAATGTAATCATGTCTTTCTGAGAGAGATGACATTTACTCTCTAGAAGATGCTGGAAATGATCCAATATAGGCAAAAAAATGTTTCATTGGAAGTGTGTGAAGTTTATTCTTGTAATTGGGGTAAAATGAAACTTAGAAGAGTTAAGACTAAAGATTCTACCAGGACCATCTGGAAGGAACTGATCACAGAACCATGAACTTCCATAATTAGTGGCCTTGGAAGTTATCAGCAAAAAGAGCTCAGATTAAAAACACCTTATAAGAATATTTGTACCAATTATTTATTTCTTCCCCCAAAACACAAATTAATTAAAAAAAAGGGAAAAAAGCAGATTTTTTTTTCTAGACCTGGATAAAAGAATTATAATTTTAAACAGGTAGTTTACAATCAGTGGGAATAAACAAGCAGTCCAGGTTTCCTGATTGATCCATTCAGGGTGTGCTCAGTAGCTGTCTATCAAACAACTTTATTTACAACTCAGCATCATCCTGCAGTAGATCTGGATCTTCATCATCCAGTAAGAGGTCAGCATCCATGACTTCAGTCTCTTCCATGACATCACCCAGATCCGGAACAACATCATCATCAATGTCACCAACATTTTCAACATGTTTAACCAAACTCATGTGATCCAGGGGGATCAAACTATGCCCAGCTGGCCCAGTAGTTCTTGCAATAGTGGCTGCCATTTCCGCTGCCACAGCAGCTTTCTGAGCTTTCTGCCTTTGCTGTTCTTCTTGTTGTCTGTGAGTCTTCATATGAGCATTGCGGCTTTTGATTTTGAAAAAGACCCTAAATTTTAAAGGAAAAAAAATCAGATAAAAATGCACTGCTTTTGATGAAATGAGCCAAAAAAGACTCAACAACTTATCAGTACATTTGCTTCCTTGTCCTGAAATAGAAGTCAGTGAAGTCTGCAATGCCATAGTGCGAATTTCAGGGACATATTACCAGATTTATACATCCTGATGGTATCAAAATGGCCTATTCTGACTCTGCCAGAGGTAGTTTGTACCTCCCACACCTGCTTCAGTATCTATGCACATCCTAAATCTCCGTGTATCAGTTTCACAACCATCTTCCACAAAGGGAAAAACTGAGGGAATATCACATTAGGATGGGCAAACTCAAGCACAGAAACACAGAAAAAGTTGCACACTGTCACATCCAAGCCTATGATGAAGCAGAAAGCTGAAATGTCAGTTGTAGAAATTCTAGCAGGTAATTGGAAAATAGGAGTAAATACTGCAGGGGCATCCAAAATGTCACATAAACCTATCTCTGACAGTTTTGGTAAGAGAACATATCATCTAGGGGGAAAACTTCTTCCAAGATGATCAGAGCAAAATAAAAGGTTTGTTCACCGCACTACTGATCTGGAATCTAAACTGGCAAATGCAATGCAGTACTGCAGACAGTCACACTTACTTGCCACACTCCTTGCAAGGAAAAATTGTCGTTGGGTCGGTCTCGCCACTCGTTGTGCTGTGGGCAGGTGAGCTCTTGATGGAGCAGTACCCGCTCTGCGTACCAGATTTCTGCTTAGTGCCAGGAATGGTGCAGCGCGTTTTCGTCACCTGGTTCGTACCTCCGTGAATGCGAGCATGGCCGTTCAGTGCTTGTCGGGAGCTGAACACCTGGCAGGGAGCAGGGTGGAGGGGAGGGGGAAAAACCACAACACATACACACAAAAAAAAAAAATAAACCCCAGGAAATCACAAGAAAGCACTGGAACAGGAACTGCAGAAAGTAGGATGGTGAATGCTTATCACGACAGAACAAGTGTACATGCCTAATATGCACCATCTACTCGGTCAAATGGTGCTTGCTTTCAGCAATATGCCCCTACAGTTAAAGACAGTCATAATAAAACAAAGCAATGAGCTATCCTATTATTAAAGTTGTGTAATCTAAGTGGAGCTGTTGCCATATAGTATATCTAACTGATACATCATCTCAGAATTCAGTTTTCTGTACAGATCAAACTGCTTATATTTTGTGGGCTGGGAATTAAAAGCAGTCAAAATACTTGTAATGTCTTTGTAATACAAAAATGTTCAGGAGATATCACTGGCCATGAGTAACCCCACAGTCTCAAAAATCACAATTCACTAGTTTACACACACAACCACCACCACCCTCTCCCCCTTAAATATACCAAACACACGTACAGCGCCACAGTTTGGCATTTCACAGATGAAGGAGGATGAAGAAAGTGAAAGACTCTGAACGGCAGGCAGATCTATAGGTCCAACAAGAGAGATAACTGGTGGGTCAGGTGACTTCTGCATTTCCCTTTCTTCCTTTCTGTCTTCTTCGATCTCCTCATCTTCCTCTAACACTTCCTCTTCTCCACTTGTCTAAAATAGACAGTGCATTTAAGGAACACTAGACATATGGTCAAAGATAGACAGCACTGGATAGTAGGACACAGACAGTTCTAGAACAGCATGTTGTTTAGTCAAGTGTGCTTCCCAGTATCAGTATGTTTTTCCCTTCCTGAATGAACTTCTGGTCTTGCTGGAGCTACCACCCCTTAATGGATAAACTATAGCCCATAAAGCTTCTCTGCAGTGCTTAAGACAGCCTTCATCTGTATCATGGAGCTGTGGCTCCAAAGACCTACAGATGCCAAGTGCAGTGCCATCCTGCCACTAGAAAGGCCATGTATGCTGTATTTGTAGTCACATTAACAAAACCCCAAAACAACCAACCAAAAAAACTCCAACCCACAAACCAACACATCTCAAGTGGTGTTTGTACTAGAATGTTAAAGCAGTCTGTAGGAGCACACATGGGCACAGGCATAATTGATAGAGGTTTACCTGGACTACAGTTCAATAATGCTCTTTTATCTCGTTGCAGTCCAGCCACACGAATCTTGGTGTTGCTGAGGTCACAGCACAATGTTCATACAGAATATAATTTAGAGTTATGGAACAATTTCTATTGGAAGATACCTATGTCACCTAATTCAACTTCCTCCTCAAAACAAGACAAACAAAAATTATCAAGTGTTGAGCTTTCTCATCTTCTTTTAGACTTACCAAGCATTCATCTCTTTTCTTCTCTAAACGCGTTCTATGTTTCCGTCCCAAACGCAAGATTTTCTTCCAGGTATAGTAGTATTCCACACATTGTGCAACTGTCTTAGACTTAACCTGTAGTTAAAGAATTACAGAAATAGTCCAATCTTAATTTTTTGCTTTCATTCAACACACTTTTAATGTATTCCAAGAGGTAGGTTTTATTACTCAAACATTCAAATGGAGAGAAAAAAAAAGGGAGTTTGACTACAACAGGAATACTCTTGTAGAATAATTCTTTTAAAATTTTTTTTTTCAGTCAAATTTGCGTTGATTTTTTCAGCTTCAGTAGTTTTCTCCGGGATTCTCTAGACTCCAGAGAGAAAATTACTCAGAATGTACTTCTGTAGCTCAAATGTACAGCACCACTGAGAAATCTAGGAATTAAGACTTGATTCACATAAACCCACATACTTTTCAACATCTGAACTAACAAGTAGGGTATTGTGCCCTGAGATTTATAACCTTGTCTTTTCTGCTTTGTGGCAGAACATGAAAAGTAAGTCCAAACATGTTTTCTCTTTATTAACGGCTTTCAACCCTTTCTGGCACCAGGCTCAATGCCAGTGACGACTTGGGTACCTTGTAACAAACTGTCAGAGAGCACCAAGGCGATAATGGAAAATCATACTTGGCCCACACACAGAATGTCACGATTTGGATTCCAGGTATGAAAACTTTCACATATAAGAACAAGAGGAACAGCTTTTATTTTTTTATAACTGTTTTTTACTGGTATCTAATGCACAGGTACACCCAACGAATACACCACTGCTATCAGTGTTCTTGTAACTGCTGCTGCCTCTATGCCTGCAATCAGCTGGTCTGACACTGGAGAGAAAATGAAGAAGAAGAAAATAGAGCAAAAGGAAAAAAACCCCAGCAATTGACGGAACAGAAATAACCTTACCATTTTCTGTACATATATGAAATCTTTGCTGTAGGTGGACAATGCCTCTTTGAACAGCCTCCTTTCTTGATGCGTCCATTTGTCAGAGCCTTAAAAAGAAAGTGAAATCATTATGAACGATAAAAAGTCACCACCTTTATGTTGATGCCGTATCTGAAATGAGACCTGGGAAGTCTCAAGCACATGCGAGTGATTGCTGCTACCCAAATACAAGTAAGGCTGTACCAACTCAGATCTAAGTTCATCTAACCAGTGTTTGGTCTCGAGCAGCGGTGACAGGCAGTCGCCTAGGAAACAGTAAGATCAGGGCAAGCAAATACAATGCTTCTCCCTAATTTTTCCTAACCTCTGACCATGTTGGGCACAGGGGATTTCCTGAGTCTGTTGCAATTTGCTTGTTTAGTAACTACCCTTGTAAGTGCTGAACTACTCTTCCTTTCAACCAATTAAACTTCTTGTAGCCAAAACATCCTTTGCCAAGGAGTTTCACAGATCAGTGGACCCCCTGCATGAAGAGTCACCTCCTGTTCTTTTTTTCCTGGCTCCCAGTAGCTTCACTGGATGACCCTTCATTCTTCAAGTGGAGGAGAAAGAGAACCCAACCTTGACCATCACCTCCATGCTATTCAGAATTGTGTGCCCTTTCTATCACTCCCAAACTTTTGATCATTACTGTTGTCCCCTTCTGAACCTTTTCCAGTACTTTCCTGTTCCTATAGAGACAACAGGACGAGAAAGGCACATAGTCCACATATAATCCAGACTTTCACAGTGGCATCACCCTATTTTCTATCCTCTTAACAGTTGACTATTTTTGTAGCTGTTGTAAAATACAGCTGATACTTTCTTAGAACTAGCATTACAATCCCAAACTCTCATTCTAATTGAAGTACCACCACAGAGCTCATAATTTCCTATGTAAGGCTTGTATTGTTTATTCCCATGTATGCCCCTTTACATTTGACAACATAGAAGTTCATATATCCTTTTGTTCTCCAGCCAGTAACTTCTACAAGATCCTTTTTCAGCTCTTCACTTGCATGGCTTGGGATAAGACATTTAAATCCTCTGTGACAGAGGTCACAAGTAGGTAGAGACTGCAGCAATGTGCAATATGCACAAAATGTTTTTTACCATTTAATGGAAGCTATATATAAAACTTCTAAATATTGTGATTCTGTGTTTTGTCCGCTGGCCTAACTGCCCATGAAAATGTGAAATCAACGTTTAAATTGAAATGAGTTTATGCTTTCTCAATATTAGTCAAAGAGAAGGAACACAGGATTGCTCTGCTGCATCAAAGCAGTGTTCTGTTTGTTAGGAGTGGGCAGCATTACATACATTAAAGGAAGGATATGCAGGAAGTCATAAAGTGGATGCCTTTGAAATGACTTCCACTATGAGAAGATTCTACTTCAGTCTGAGAATTTCTGAAACATCTAAAACTTTTATGAAATGAAATCCCTAATATTCCTGTCAATGCTACTACTCTCCATAAAAATGCTTGCCTCTGCACTGATTTCAATTAACTTGGTCTTGGCACCACACATAATATTGAACTCTACAGGTTACTTCTGTCTAAAAAAAATATCAATGTTATTAACTGCAAATGTTTTGCTTTTCAGCATCAGCTCCCAGGCTTACAAGCTCAGAGCAAGTATCTCATCACTCCTTTATATGCTGAAAACTACAAAATTAACTTTTCTGCAACCTGTTTTCTGTAGGCTCTTCCAGTACTGGATATAAGCGTGCATTAGTTATTTCCACAGAGATTTACACTTAAAGCTCTCTTAAGCATCAGAGAAAGGCACTGGCTTTAAGCCACGAGTTTTTCTTATTCTTTTATCACCCAGAGATCTTTCTGCTGACACACTGCCTTTCCATCTTTTCCACCCTGAACCAGCATCACTCCCTTCTTACACCACTTGTCAGTCATTTGCATTTACCCTCCCTTTGTGCAGGGGTAAAGGCACTCATTCAGTCCAGGGGGCTACTCTATTATGCCAAAACATAACTTTAAAAAGCATGACAACACTGGGAGAGATTTTATTATTTTTCTAGTCATTCTACTTTCCTGCCTCTACCCCATCCTCCTAAGAAAACAACACAATAAAAATAATAACATAGAATCACTTCCATGAACTAATTTTGTTATACACCTATGGAGAATTTGGGCCTTACAGACTTTCCCCAATAGCTGTGGTATTAGCAGAGACCCTTACAAGATTATGCGGGTTAATTGGAAGTAACCTAATTAATAGAATAAATCCTGTGTAGGAAAAGAAACAGAAGAAAAGCTGTTTTTAACTCTGGTTGCTGGGAAACCACTTTTGCTCTTGTTAGCTTGAGGGAGATATAGAGAACGTGCATAGAGAGAGATCTGCAATGCAGCAAAAAAGAATTTGGGGCTTTAGAATACAGATCAAATTTTAAAGCTGGTCTTTATGTTTAGATCTTTATTCTACATTTTGTTTTACCTGCCACACTGTTTTTGCACTGATTAATTGACATTAAATATCTTCTACTCATTTGTGTGCTTTCAGCTCAACTTGTGGGTTTCAAGGGGGCTACGTGTACATCCAGGGAGCCCCATGGAGAGGCAGCTCAAATCCACCGCTTACAACATATGCTGGGTCTGATCCACACCCTGTCACAGCATGTGCAAGAAGCTTCCAGACTGTGTGAAGTGCCCCATGTCAGAGACCATCTCTCCTGCAGTTCCCACTGCAGAACTTCAGACCTGAGAAACTCCGCTGTTCAAAGGGCAACAATTCAAGTGTTTGTAACAGTGCCCCTCTTGTATTGGGCATGCGTTCCCTCTCTCTTCCCTAAAACACTATCCCGACAGATGGCAAAGTCTTAGGACAGAGATTAGGGTGTTCTTCCAATGAGCCCTGGGTCAGTATGTCCAGCTCTCTTGGCACACAACAGAAAATCCTCAAGTTTTACAAATGGCTTCCCTCACAAGCCAACAGGTTTCAGAGGTGAGCTATTTGCTTGTACCCTCCGTCAAACGCAATGCTACAGATGAGTTTGGTATCTGTTGTTTGTGGTATTCCAATGAGTTAGTTCTCACGCGTCAGTGGCATGCTCTGTTTCAGTGCATTCCACCTTTAAATGTGGCAGGCCTGAGAGATGTGACTTCTGAGTATGGAGCAGAAAACATGAATTTAGCCCCAACCAATGCCACCTGAAGTCACATTAAAGCTATTCATGCACTAGATTGTGAAATATTCTCATATGCCTCAAGCAGCTGATTATCAATCAGAAATAAACTGTTATTCAAGAACAGTTGCACAGTGCTAGAGCAATGCTGTCAATATAAGTTGCAATCACGTTGCATGCAACAGCATTAGAAGTAATGCTTTGTTATTCTATGGCACTTAAATCCAGACTGGTGAGATTTTATTTCATGCTGTGATAAGCACAATCAAACTTTCTTTCCTGCTCAAGAAATAGGGATTCACAAGTGTCCACAGGTCTCAGTGCTAGTTATCAAGGATTAGCATCATGTCATGTGAAAGATTAAACAAAACAGTCTCTCTTGGCTCCTCCCTGAATCCCAAATGAATTCTTTCTGAAACTACTGTGAAGTTGCTTTAGTAAAGACTGTTCCTCCTCTGCCACACAGGCAGAAATTTCTTATATGCTCTGCTAATTAGATTGTTCACTGATGATGAGGCTGTGGGATATCTCCTTATCTTCCTGCTCTCATGCCCTTGAACTGTCTCACATGTATGATTTGGTGTCATCTCTTCAGACAAGAGACCCTGATCAAAGTTCCTGGCTGATGTCCTCCTTCTCCATCCATTCCGATGTCCACCCTTTGGACTGCAATAGAACTGCTATCACAGGCACCAGGCATCTCCCTCAGACAAAACCAAAACCTGACGTTCACATTTACTCACTGTCATTATCAGCTACCATCAAAACCATTTCTGTTGTTGTACTCAGGCCGGGGGGTTAAGGAGTTGTTTTACAAAGATTTCTTGTTACTTGGAAGTCTTTCCAGTGGGCTACTACAACCAGGGAGTAGCCTGCTTCTATACTTACACTGCACAGTGACTGTAACTGGAAATGAGTACATGACCTTGGACACTGTGATTGACCGACCACCATGAGACTCTTGGCTCATTTCCTATTGAGCCTGAACTGGAGATGAAGTCTTAAATGTCTTATGTAAAACCCTGTTCTGTGTCTCAGCAGTTGTTAGCCACTAAAAAGCATTTAGCAATAGCATGGAGGGCTGCAGGGGAGAGACATTTGCCATCTATGCTCAGATGACACAACTGAAGTCCAATGGTTTAACACCACATTTGTATTTCACTTCTGTTTCACACCACAATGCAGTTCTTGCTGTGTTTATGAAACAAGTCACCAACCCAGACTTTTTCAACTAGACCTCCACACAGAGGCTCTGTAAGCAGCACTAAGATCCTAGCGAGAGTAACAGCACTGCCTCTTTGGAAGGATGCTCACGATTATCATATTCATTTATTGTGCACCATCACCTCAGAGGAGGCAGAAACGTAAGACATTATTGATAGTAAATTATAAATTACAAGTAGTGGCAGTTTTAAAAGGAGATGAAATAATTAACTTCCAGTTTAAAAAAGAAAAAGAATCATCCGAGGCAGCTTTAAATCCGTAGAATCCCACACAGCAACATGGATGCAAAGCTTCTGTACATTGTCAGTCATGTAAAAAACTGCTAAATGTGCAACAAATGACTCTGGGATTACCTTTGCCACTGCCCACATCATCTGTCTATTAAATGCTGCCATCCCTGCAGCAGACAGCAGAGAGTGCAACGTGATCCCATGCTCCAGCCTGGGATGGCAGGCTTGGACTCTGTGTAACAGATAGACAGATCACAAGGAAACCTACCGGCGTAGTGGTAATTTGCCAAAGGATGACACTTCAATCTCACTGGCTTTCTCAACAGCAGCTTTTCAAGAGCAACCTAAATGAAAAAGCAGGGAAAAACAGAATTAGGAAAAGCAATCAGCTGTGGCATAAAACTGCATTTAGAAGACTATTTTGTATGAGAATATGAATTAATTTTCTCTTTTCTGTCATAGAAAATCACATCAAATTACTCCGAGGCCCATTAACACTGCACCTCACAGAAGAGCACCTAATGTGCACCTGTCCTGCCTTAATTAGCACAAATGTGGCTATTACTTAGCAACTTCCAGCTCTTTCCCTCCTTTCTGCTTGCCACAAACAAATACGTTTATAGTGTTTGACTTTATAGTGTTAATTAATACTAATATTTAATGGTAGCTTTGACAGCATTAACATTTATAGCATAAAATATTTTGGAATATCTGTTTAGGTCAACATCTGTCAAGAATGACAGCAAGTAAAGCTAATTGTCCTTCAGATCAGGAAAACAGAGGATTTATGGATCCCTAAAATTTTTCCCCTGTAAATGCAGACTCTCTGTAAAGCAAACTCCACATCCTGACATTCTCAGACCCCTCAGATACAGCTAACAGATCCTAAGGAAACTGGGACACAAGCTAAAACTCACTGTATTACCCAGTCCTGTGAGACTCATTCCAGCCCCATATTTTGTTGCATTTGGTTTTATATTGGCTTTCCAGGAACTGGTGCAAGGGGCCTTGCCTTTTCCTAACACTGGGCAAAATGGATGTTTTGCCTTAGTTAATAACATTCCCATCACTAAACTAATGCAAATATTTGAAATGCATTATTTATATAAGAACTGTGTGCAATTACCTCACAGGCCTGAACAAATAAGTAGATGTGATTGCTGCTCCAAAAAAAAAGGGTTTTTATAAGGGCTAGAGGAGGACTAAGCTCTCTGTGACCAAATATAAAGCCTGTGAAATATCAGGGCTGGAGCAAGCACTGGGAGACATTCAAAGCCCCAGGGCTATAAACTAAGTAATCTTATCTATATGAAATACACAGTAAGCCTTCAGAGAGGCACTGCTTTGAAATTTAAATTTATTAGAGAATAAAGGGAAAAGTCATTCCCCAAAAATGTTACAGGATGTTTAAAGCATCATTGCAAATCAATCAGAAATCTTTTTTATATAACCATATCTAAATCCATTTAATAAAGCATGCTAATTTATCTGCAGAAGAGGATCATATCTTCCCTTTCAGCTTTTTATCTTACCATAATATCTCCTTTTGCTTCAAAGAGAGAGTGCAAAGCGTATTCTGAGTTAGTTCCTCCACCAGGTAACACACTGGAACAGCTCATATTTAAAAGGTCTTCCACTGTCAGAAACAAGTCAACATTTTACTGCTAATACAGTAGCCTGTCAGTCAAACATCTGGAGTCAAGGATTCTGGAATGCCCCTCAGAGACCACATAGTTCAGGGCAGCAGGTTCTTTCAGACTTTTTCTCCTCAGCATCTCATCTCCTTGTTTTAGGATCACTGAGGAGAGGATGTCATGGAGCACATCCTTGGGATGGGACAGGCTACTACAGCCAGAGATCTGCCTGTGAGGCAGTGACTTGCACATGCCAGTGATGTTGCTGGGCCAAGAAGGCTTCAGCCAGCAGGGAGAAACAGAATGAACCATGTCAGAAGCAAGAAAAAACTCTGCTCACGACTGGTAGAACCCACCAAGGCTGCCACATTTCCTCTCAACTATGGTCACAGGACAGGCCCAGGATCCATCAGCTGCCTCTCAGCTGCGACCCCTGCCCTTACCAGGCAGTTCAGTATCCAGCTTCCCAGCAATGTTTCTTCCCCCTTGGCTGCCAGAAAACAGTTCATCCAGACTCCCCTGTAAATGCCACTAAATAATGCTGTTACTCTGAACCTATACCATGTCGTTCTAGTCTCCTTCTCTACAGTCTAAGTAATTAATATTCTCTTGAACGCTTTGTTCAGTACAGACACAAGAAATCAATGCATATTTCTTCAACAGGCACAGGCTGATGTAGGAACTTCTAAAATGGCAAGTCACGATACCTCTTTGTTGGAAGACTTTGTTCTCCAGTTCTGGCCATGGTTTCCAAACCAAAGTAGCCTTGTGCACGTCTTTCTCCATTAGCAATCTGTCCTGCAGCTCAGGAATGTCAGCCTGGAACCTGGACCCAATATTGATTCGCCTATAAAAAGAATAAATAAATAAGTATTCAGCTACACAAAGTGTAGAAAAAACAAAAGTCAGATTAGTGTTCACTTTATTTCCAACAAAACTTTCATTGCACTGAAGTGGCAGGAAATTGTGTCAGATTGCTTTACGCAATGCTTTACTCCCAGTGGGATAAGTATTTTGAATACTAGAGAGAACTGATCTCTTGGGGAAAAACAAAAATTTCAATATGCAATTTAAGCCATACTGAGACATCATACCTTAGGGACAACCCAAGCTAGTTTATATGCATGACTAGCAAAGCGGCTAGACATCAGAAACAGCAAATTTCTGTTTCACAGAGAATGGTACTCTTCAGCAGAGAGCAAAAAAGAGCCATTACTGCTGAGGGACAATCCTGTTTGCACTTTGCCCTGGGGAACCTACCAGGTACCATCACCACTCCAGAGCTCCACTCTTAACATATATATATGTATATATATACATAAAAGCTAGAGTACTGGATTAGCATGTTTTCCTCACAGCACTCTTCCCAGTCATCACTAACTGCTGTTTTACTTTGAGTGGTTCCCACCAAGCCTCTCCCTAGCATTTTTGAGCCATGACACCTAAATCTTCCACAACCACTTTACTCCAAATGTCCTTAGCCACGATTGACAGAAACCTTAAATGCATCCAGCCCAACATGATTGCAGGCAGTTGAACACTTCCTGCCTGGTTCAAAATACTTCAGGCCACAGGCTTTAGGTTGGAGCTAATTTATAAAAGCAGTGACAAAAAATATCGTTTTTCTTACGGTTCAACAGTCTGTTCTCCAGGCCCAGGCGTCACTGGAATGACACTTCCATCAATACTATCTGAAACAGAGATTGGAATTTGAGTATCGCTGTTTTGCTGCTGGTGACCCTCCCAGGCTGCATTACCACGTCCCTACTAACACCAACACTACTCCAGTCTATGATGCAAAAACGAGCCTTTATTGATATTTAGAAAGAGTCTAAATTTTTATAGATTACAGAAATGTCTGAACTTGCAGAACTTTTTGTTGCCCTTATTCTGAGTGATTAGGCACTTTTTCTTGTGAAGTACTGAACAAATACTTAAACTGAACCCCATGTCTCAAACTAGGTCTTTTTCCTCCACTTCAGGAGGCCCAGATGTAATTAGAGGCATGGTGGTCCTTTCTTGAGGCAGACCACATGGAATGATCACAGCCTTACTGGCAGATTAGGCTCCTCTATTCACTTTATGCCTTGACATCACCTCACAAAATCCAAGGCAAAACTGCTGTTAAGATGAACTTTTCCTGTGAAGGAGCAGAACTGGCCATGCACATTAGCACACACAAAACCCATTGATGTGGTGACATGAGAAGAGAGGACAGTGGTGTCTCCTTTGTACTGCTGCTCTCTCAATGCAATACTTACTGGAGCGACACAAGAGCACCCGTGGAGTGGGTGTCAGTGGAGTAAGTGGCAGCTGAGCATGTGATGTGCTGTGAGAAGAAGTGATAACACTGCTGAAGAGACCAGATCCTTGGCGGACGGGACTGAGCATTGGTGGCGGAGTGTAGGGGGGCAGCTCGTGTGTCCGGTCCAGCAGGTGATCGCCCAGAACACGCGGAGAGCGAAGCTGACTCTGGTACAGAGTGGCACCGGAGTGGGACATGCTGAGGTTGAAGGAAGGAGGAGGTATGAAGAGAGGTTCGGGTCTGTGCCGATACTTCTTCTTGTCCTGCAACGGTTTGAAGCTTTCTTCCAATTTTACAGCACTTGGATGAGGTTTTTTGCTAGTTTCCTAAAAGAAAACACACAGAATCTTAGCATTTAGGCATGTTTAAATGTGGTTTGCATGCAGTCCTCTACAGCTCTGGGCAATGGCCACAGAAAAGCTGTAACCACCAGGCTGTTATTCAGGTACCACTATAATAACCCTGGCCAGTACAGTATCTGGCACTACACAGAAACCTCAGGGGAGTGAGAAAAATCAGGACAAATTACCCTTTCACCTCCATCAGCAAGCCCTCTGGGTCAAGGTAGGGCTGAGCCACAGAGACAGACATGGAGAGGCTGCTGCCAGCTTTTGAAAGTGCAGGGAATGCCTCTCCCAGACCATGAACCTTCCGCACCCTTCTTCATCGCTACCCAGACACTCTGGGCACCTCTGTTTGCACTGAACACACACACAGGCTGGTGGCAGATACTTCATTACCCAGTCACAGTTTATTAGGAACTTTATATGAGAGGTTTTCTAATGCATTGATTTAGTGAGACCAGGCAGGACACATGAGCTCAGTGAAATTACTGCAGTACTCAGCAGCAGGAAAGGAAGAAAAATGTAATAAATTCAAATTCTTTGCCTCTTATCACTACATTCCCATCAGCTTGATTACAGTCCAGCTGCAACAAATCCTGAACTTAACTCTCTCCTCTTTCCTGGGAGAAAAATGGGTAGTAGATGACCGTTTGGGAAACTCACACATTGTTAACATGCCCAGACTTCTAGAATTTGAATGTTAAAAATCATTTAATAACAAATCCTCGGAGTATACAGAAGCAGAAGGCTCAGAATTTGTGCAAACCTGGAATCTGGATTTCTAGGGGGTGGCTGTAGGAAAAAACAGGTCCTCAGGTTGTGCTTTAAGAACACACAGAAGCTGGTAGATGAACACAGTATTAAATATACTGCTTTTAGGTACTTAGGCTGTAGGCCATCTTTAGAATAAATTTGGGAAACAGAAGAAAATTTTGACAGCGTTACTCCAGAATGTCTGCATCATCTGGTAAATTTTACTACTACATAAAGCAAATTACTACAATGTATGTTTAGACAACATACATCTTTACACCATGGGTGGTTCTTGAGAATCACATTCACTCAATAAAAACCATGTTAAACCAGCATTAGCACTGTCACCCTTTATCCATTATGCTAATAAGTTCCAGCTTGAGGAAATGTTTTTGATTACAGAGGTCCTGTCCTCTTTGTTAGCTCATGACTGCATCCCCTCCAACAGCTGCTGACATTTTTTCTCTGTAAAAAAAATTTTAGTTTGGCAAGACTTTTGCTTCTGCAGGGAAAAAAATGCAGCTTTGCAGAGGATTTTTTTTGATAATAGACATTCAGAACAGTGAAAGTTACCTGTAATGACAGATATAATCCATCAAGATAGTGAACATTTAGTGTTCATAAAGGAGAAAGGGGAAAAAACCCTAAACTCAAGGAAAAAAACCCAAACAACCCAAAAGCTAAAAATGAGGCCCAGAAGGCCAGATCCAAGTCCTTGATTAAGGGCTTATTTTGTTCTGCTCTCCAAGTGTGAAAGAGCTGGTATTCCTTTCTCACCAGTGTAAAGCAAACCAATGCAACAGCTTAGAAATCCTAAATACCTCCCTCTCCCACACTGCTTCACCCAGAGCATAGCTATGCCAATGCTACTTTCAGAAAAGGTCACATTGAACAGTAAAGAAGACAGTGGAGTCCATGGGCTCTCAATGCAGAACCACCCCAATACTCTTCTGAAGCTTGAGTAACTGATTCCCATTATCCAAGACAGAATGCATCCTTGTGGGTCCTGCTGCTGCATCTTGGTAGATCCACTCTGGACAGATCCTGACGGACCTCACTTGACTGCTAGCTTCAGCTCACCATCCCGTAGCCTTGCTGAATATTTAGTTCCTTTTTGCTGTTTCATTTTACTGATTCCATGAGTTTTGTGGGAGCTTTTCTGGACAGCTCAAAGCACAGTATAAATAAATGCAACACAGATTCAGTTCTTTGGTATTAAAAAAAAAAAAACCCTCTCCAATGGCACAATCTCTTTACAGAAGAAGAGGAAACTGTGGATCTTTTGATCTTTTAATGTTTCCAATGCTACTGCTTATATAAAAGACAGGGTCCAGAGAGGGAACTGCATGAGTTTGGTTTGCTTGGGCAATAACAAAGACCACAAGCATAATTTTGAGGGAATGAATGCGCATTTAGCCAAACACTGGCAGATTTAATCACAGTCACTTTACATACGTTGCAGAAATACACAAGCCCAAGCCACCTACTCTGGTGTCTCTAGAGAAGATCTCCCACTCAGAGCTCAAGGATTCAGAAAAGACTGTCCCTATTCTTTAGAGGAACTAGAAATAGAAATGAAAAATTGTACTGCTGAGTTACTAAGTATTGTGAAATGATGGCTTTCACAGTAAAGTGGAAGTTTATGTGTAAAACCCCTGTCTTAAAGGAAGCGAGGAAAGATTTTATATATACTTATATATATATTATATATATTTAAAATTAGTGAGTATGTCTGAATGAAGAGTCAGGAGCGAATACTGTAAGGAGTCACCCATGATGGTATAATGCTGTCCCCTAATTTGGCCATCAGCCTCACATGGAGAAGGAAAATCAAAAATATCACAAGGCTGTTTCTCTGCATTGTACAGATAATACCATACAGTACTTATACTCCACAGTAATCCCTTATCATGGCATAGTCTGCCAAAATGGATTTGAAGGAATGAGCAGAATCCATTTCTACACCGGAACACGAAATAAATACTGCTTGCTCCAGGACTCCTTCAGGAAAATAATAATGAGCATTCTCACATCTCATTCAAGCACTCATCAATTCCTCGTGCTGCCTGACCATTTCAGTTTTATAAGCAAAATGAAAACACTAAGCAGAGCTATTTTTCCTGTACCAGAAATCCCAGTGATTAACCCTTAGAGCTGATGCATGCAGAGAGAAAGGGAAAAATGACTTCACTGCAAAACTCCGAGTTTCATACTGGCTTAGTGCACACGCTCTAAGCACTGCACTCTCTTTGGCTGAAATGAGAAGCACATATATCTGACTTCAGAAAACAGGAAGAAATAAAACTGCCGAATTTAAGCAATAACGTAACAATGAAGCAGCCTGAAAAGGAAAAAACAAAACCAGTAAAAAGATAGTAAATCCCTTTGTTCGAGTGGGATAAAAAAATATCACATTCCAATTTCAAATTATTTGTTTTCAATGGATATCTTGATTCCTCAGCAAAGGAAAATTAGTATTTTCAAATGATTGAGGAAGAAATGCTCTGATGCTACAGGACTTTTTTTTATTTATTAGGAATCATAAAGATTCCAGAAAATATGCTAAAATTCAGATGTTTTAGAAAGTAGCAGCACTACAAGCAAAGGGATTTAACAAGCACAGGACAGTTAGTGGCAAGAAACACAGCACTCACAGAGGATGAGCAGGGGTTGGCCACTTTTGGACTGCACGGTGGAGAGTAAGTCATCTTCACGAGAACGGGCATCTCGTCATCTGACACAGAGTTGGCAGGCTTGTCTGTGACTGTGGCAGTGCTGGCAGAGGGCTGCGTGCTGGGCTCAGGTGACAGAAGCTTTACAGGGACAGACACTGGCATGACGATGGGCGCGAGGCCATCCACCTCTTTAGGCAGCGGCTGCTGTGGTGGTTTCTCTCCTTCATCCTGCACAGACAATTAAAGGCTTTCAGCCCGAGTGAGGGAGCGCTGCTTCTGGATCGATGCACTACGCAATGTGTGCACCGTGGCTGAAAAGAAGTGGCCAGGGTTACAAAACACACAACAGTGTTCCTTTTTGGGACTCTTTTATTTGCCTTAAATGAAGCTGGCAAGTTACTTGTGACCTCCACATAGGATTTAGTCTTGGTGACAAATAATCACCTGAAGCATCTTTACAAGGTAACTTGCAGGAGGGGAGACAAACATGTCTCTTTTTATCACTGCAAACACAGAATTCTCCATCACCCAACTGAAAACAAAAACATGAACTGTGGAAATCTGGTAGCTCTTTGCCTTCCTAAGGTGTTCCCTGTTCGGACAGAATTTCTAAAATATCAGAATAGAGAAAGACTGACTGACAGGGCAAGTGATGTTTATGCAGACCAATTCAAATACATTTTTGGTTTGATATTTGTTGTTACCTATACAACTGAAACACTTTGGAAGAAAGCTGTCAAAGATTGAACAATTCTGCTCTTCCAGTTAAAGCCTGGGAAGGCTTCCAATAAATATTCCTTAGTCATCCAAGTAGTTCAAAAGAAAATAAGGAAGATTTGATGTTCCTGGTATTTCTAATATAATAAACAAACATGAGGAGGAAAAAAATCAGACACTCCTGACATGACTTGGTAGGGTGTTTCTGTAACGTGCAGAGAAACAGAGAAGGACAAACACTGATCTGTCCTCCACCACTCCCTCTGACGTTAAAACAAGACTTCTGGCCTACAAACCAACAGAATTATGTGCATTTCTACTTCCACGGGGTATGACATAACAAAACAGTGCTGAGAAGAACAAGTTTTGACAGCAAAGCAAAGCACGGCAAAGCAAGCAAACATCAACACAAAAGGACTGTGCCAAATACTGACGTCAAATGGACTGCTACCTGTTTGAAGTTAGGAGATGCTCTTACTCCTCCGTGTGACCTCATGTGACCATTTAGAGCAGGCAAACTCTTAAATTCCTTCAAGCATATTGAACACATTAGCTTGTTCTTCGCATCAGCTCTCTCAGGAAGTGTTTCTCTGTTCTGGCCACTATTTTTATTTTCATTTTTTTAGCATGGAACAGAAGAAAAAACATTAGTTTGGCATGTTCCCTTTGCTGCAGAGGGAGCTTTTTTAATCAAGTTAGTCAATAAAATTTTACAGCTAGATGGTTATGAAGTCATAAGTAAGCACATGGTGACTGCTGTGGAATACGTGGCCAGTAACCTAGATCAGCTGCTCCCAGGATGGGGAGAAGGGAAGTTTCGAGTAGGACATGCTCATCAATACAGAAAAGTCTGAGAACCCATGAGATCTACCATGACAGACCTGCATTTCCCCACTGATGACAGCAATTAACAAGTACTTGGACACAATGCTTCTAACTTAGGGTGGGCAACCACTCTGATGGACACCTTGGCCCTTCAGAGGTGAGACCTTAAGGAAAAAACCAGAAGATCTCTGCTGCAGAAGAGACAAATCCAAACCACACACAGCATCCCTTTTCTTACAAATGCGACACTGGGGCTCCCCTGCTTTTCGTTTTTCTTTGGTTCCCCTTTTTTTTTTTTTTTTAAAGAAAGCATTTGTTTGACTCTATTGCTATGGGGGGATGCTGGAAATCATACAAATTTAAAACCACAAAGCACAAAACTAAAGATATTTCTAGAAGAGCAACAATTATTACCCACCCAGACTGCATTCTTTTCCCTCTAAATACAGATCTCCTTTGCATTTCTCATATTTAATTAAAAAGACAAAAAGAATCTTTAAAAAATACCTTTGTTCTGGAGACAGTGGCTGCAGTCTGCCATCTGACAGTTGCACCTGCTATCAAAACAGGAGAATGGAAAGGAGGGGAAAAAGTTGAGAAAACAGTTTTTCAGGAAATATTGTGTAAATGAAAGGTCCTCACAGCATTAAGTCTGCCTTCTGCATACAATTTTACTACTATTAAAAGCCTCTGAGCTGAGAGCCAGACATCAAATCTGCCCCTGTGAGCACAGCTAGTTCAAGTTTTCTTCCCTCACCTGCTGTTTGAAGCCTTTGCTTTGACCAGAAGCACTGCTTTTGGAAACAGAATTGACTAATTGCTCCTGAACAATTGAGCCCGCAGTGTTGAAAAATTAGCAGGGAGTCTTTGTTGTAACTGGGTCCCTCCTTCCCAGAAACCGAGGCAGAACTTCCCAAAGCCTCTCATAAGGAAAGCAGCAGCCTCGCAGAAGCAGTTCTGTTCTGCTACCAGCCTGGCCCAAAGCCAACCCAGAGCTGTAGACAAAGGTCTGGTAATGAAGTTCCCCAAAAGGTCCTCATCCCAGAGATGCCCACTGCTCACATCCTAATCTTCTGCCTCTGCCGAAACCGTTTGGTTTCCACACTTTGCTACTCTTCTGCAAATAAATTTGGCTGGGCATGGATCTAAAATACCACCTACCTGAGGCCACGTGGTGCTGGGAGAGTCTTGCTGAGAACTTTTGTTGTTCAGATGAACTCCCGAGGGTGGCAAAAGAGTTCGATGAGGGACAGCATTACCTACAGAATTGATCTCCTGCCGTGCAGGATCCTCGGCGCTCTCTGGTGGAGTGAGGCCAATGTGGGAGTTCAAGGATGGCACTCTGCTCTCACTCAGGTATTGCTTCTGCTGATCTTGTTGCTGTTGCTGCAGTAAACTCTGGGGGTACAAGTGCCTGTACTGTTCGTGGGGATCTTGGAAGCAATACTGAGGCACTGCTCCCAACTGGATAAGCTGCACAGGATGACTGGGATCCTGAGAGTACTGGTGTGGTTCATGCATAGTCTTTGGATCGGGTTCCCTGTGGTACGGAGGAAGCGACAATTGCATCTGCTGCTGCTGCTGCTGTAACTGCTGCATGACAGGTTGTGTTTGGTAATACTGAGCGATCTGCACTGGACACTGCCGCTGCTGCCGAGCTGGCTGCTGCTGCTGCTGCTGCTGCTGGAGCTCCTGGATCGAGAGCCGCTGGTGTCCCTGCTGGGGCTGAGCGTAGTACTGAGGCTGCTGCAAGTGCTGCATCTGTTGTGGTAGGAGCTGCTGGGACTGCATTTGCGGAATGTGCGCCTGTCCCTGCTGGAAGGCAGAATGCATCTGCATCTGTGATAAGTGCTGCTGGTAGTCGTAGTACAACTGTTGGTGCTGCATGACTTGCATTTGTTGCTTTTGCTGTGTGCTTGCAAAGTTCTGGTGTGTTTGCTGTGGCACTGGTTGGTATCTTTGTATGGTGGAAGTTACGGGCTGTTGCTCAACCGCCGGCTTCTGGGACAGCAGCTGCCTGAGCGCACTGTCACCAGAATTATCCACCATCGAAGACTCGGGGTGCAGAACCTGAGCCATGTTGTTGACTTGAATTCTCAGATTTTGGTTAGCAAATACTTGTGTAAAGGAGTCCAATTTGTGCAGGACCCCACTCGTGATTTTTTGCGATCGGTTTTCACTGGGTTGAGGGTAAGAATATTGGTATCCGTCATGGGACTCCCCCTGCCCGAGGGGGCTCCACATTGCGCTTTGATTATTCAAATTGTTCCTCGCTGGGACATGGTTTCCTGAGCCAGAATGTGTCCAACTGGTTTGTCTAGATGTATCCATTGACCCAAGACTTTTTGAACCTACAGGCAAAGCTATACTGTCCCTTGAATCTTGGGGAAACTGAGGGGAGAGGGGGGAAGCCTGGGGAGCATCCATAACAGACGTCCCATAGCTATGATTTAGAGAGGGAAGGGAGTTCATTTGGTGTTGTTCGTAGTACAAGTTCTCATTGTTGTTGGCAGTATGATTAGTTTTATACAATTGCTGGTCCCCCATTTTTGGTCACTTCTATTCCAAACTTACAGGCACACAAACCATTGAAATCTCTATGAACCCTGAGATAGCTGAGTGAGGGGAAGGGAGGGGAGGGGAGAAGAAGCTAGAATTACTTAAAATTCAGCATGTCCATGTGCATCACAAGGACTAAAATTTTCTCCAGTCTGTCAGTAATTTCAATCTCAGACTCGATGTTGTTTCACATCTTCAATAAATGGACCACAGCACAAATCCTACACAGATCAGTAAGTTCAGTGTGCCAAGCACCTGCAGAGTAAGAGAAAGACAAGGTAAGTGCCGGCTCTTCCATAAACTGTTATTGTTATTGCCTCAAAGGAAACTGTAAAATCTTCTAGTTTGAAATACATAATCAGATGCAAAATTGTAGCAGCTGGGCTATTTCAGAGCAGTTAGATTACTTCATCGCATCCTATTATCCTGCCTCTTCTCTAGTGCTCCGATAAAATCGTTCTGCCAAACCAATAAAAGCTTATTCTTCAAAACTGTCTTTTCCCCTAAAGTACATAAACATTCAGGCAGTTTTAGCTGGCCATATACTGTGCTCTCGTGACTAGTTTTAGTCAGACAGTTGACGATCAAGCCAAGTCATAGACTCACAAAATCACAGAATGTTTGGAATTTGAAGAGACCTTTGTAGATCATCTGTTCAATCCCCTTCTAAAGCAGGTTCACCTGTGCATACCTCCAGAGAGGGAGACTCCACAGCCTCTCTGTGCAGCCTGTTCCAGTGCTCTGACACCCTCAAAGTAAGAATGGATGGATCATATTTAGATGGAACTTGCTGTTTCAGTTTGCGCCCATTGCCCCTTGTTCTGTTGCTGGGTACCACTGAAAAGAGCCTGGCTCCATCTTCTTGACACCTGCCCTTACAGTATTTCTGTAACTTGATAAAATTCCCCATTTTCACTTCTACAGGCTAAACAGTCTCTCCTCATAAGAGATGCTCCAGTCCCCTTATCACCTCCACAGCCCTCCGCTGAACTCTTTTCAGTAGTTCCTTGTCCTTATTGAACTAGAGAGCTCAGAACTGGACACAGCACTTCAGACGAGGCCCCATTAGGGCAAAATAGAGGGGCAGGATCACCTCTCTTGACCTGCTGGCAGTGCTCTTCCTAATGCCCCCTCGGATACCATTGGCCTCCTTGGCCATAAGGGCACTGCTGGTTCATGGACAGCTTGGTGTCCACCAGGACTCCCAGGTCCTTCTCCACTGAGCTGCTTTCCAGCTGAGCCCCCAACCTGTGCTGGTGTGGGGGGTTATTCTTCCACAGGTGCAGGACCCTGCACTTGCCTTCATGGAACTTCCTTAAGATCCTCTCCACCCAACTCTCCAGCCTGTCCACGTCTTTCTGAACAGCTACACAGGCTTCTGGCAAATCAGACACTCCTCCCAGTTCTGTATCATCAACAAACTTAACAAGAGTACATTCTGTCCCTTCATCCAGACCACTGATAAATAAGCTGAACGAGGCTGGACCCAGTACTGATCCCTAGGCAACACCACTAGCAATGGGCCTTCAATCAGGCTGCACCGCTGACCACAACTCTGGGGCATCCCTTCAGCCAGTTCTCAATCCACCTCACTGTGCCCTGGTCTAACCCACACTTCCTGAGCTTACCTACAAGGATGTTATGGGAGACAATGCCAAAAGCCTTGCTGAAGTCAAGGTTGGCAACATCCACTGCTCCTCCCTCATCTACCCACACAGCCAGACATTCTATCATAGAGGGCTATCAGATTGGTCAAGCTATTATTTCTCCCCTGTTGACTACTCCTGATAACCTTCTTTTCCTCCACATCCTTAGAGTTGATATCCAGGATGAGCTTTTTCATCACCTTTCCAGGGATGCAGGTGAGGCTGACTGACCTGGAGTATGTCTGCTAAGACCAAACCAGTCCACTGAAATCTTTTCTGACCAGTCACCTTACATCAGGAATGCTAAACTCCGACTTCTGTTCCATCTTCCCACTCTTCCTTCTTTGTGTTGCATGATTTTAACAGAAAAATTTATACTGAATGCAGTCTTTTATAATTTTTACTGTATAAACTGTAATTCAAGTAACATTTTACAGATGTCTGTACTGTTTTCAAAGAATAAAAAATACATAAGCACATTACAGCATTGTTCTACTACTCCACAATATGAAGCAATCACTGTGTCTACAGTCACACATATGCACAGAGGTACAATATGCTTATGCACTCACAAATACATTTTAAAATAAAAGCAGATCCTGAACTTGAACAAGAAATATTAAACCAAAACCTTAACTCTGCCTCCTTCACATCTGATTTTCTAAATGCAGTGCTCTCTACCAAAGACTCCTGCAGAGTGATATCCTTACCTTTTTAACCTTAGAAGAATCCTTGATCTAGATGGATAAATGTGCAGTCACCGATGGAGACAATTTTAACCATTGCCAGATGCATATTAAGGAGAGTTTGTGCTAGCAACAGCAAATAAGGGTAATACATAGCTGCAGGCAGAAAAAAACCTTTTCCATTCTAGCATAATGTATGACAGAAAACCATAGCTCCCAATGAGGAGGGTTTGCAGTGTGTATAGTTTTTGTGTAAACCATCTGCGACCATTAGTATGTAACATCTTCACGTGACAAATAATAGCTGAGAATAATTGCAAGTTTATTTCCCCTTTCCAGAAATATACATTGCTTCACAGTTTCTCTGAACACACTCCCTTCCAGATTTTTATAGATGAACAATTAAAGAAGATAGGAGTCAACAATGAATAGTCGGGCTGCCAACAGGATTTTTCATCCACGACCCAACTTCAAAGACTTCCTATTAAAAATTATGAAGGCAAACTAAACAAACCCTTCACAAAACATTAGAAGGGCATAAAAATAAACACTGTATGGTGCTTCACACTGAAAGGCCATCAACGTTTAGAGGAAGCGAGGGAACGTGCATCTCCTTTTATGCCCGCCAAGTTAAGGAAGCTCAGTCAAGATGCTCAGAATGCATCTTCCCATAAAAACAGGGCACTACTGGATCTATAGGTACACCTTTTGTATAGGAGCTATGTCCCATTTCACCTATTGACAGAGCTATACTTTAAACAAAGTTCCTTGAGTTTGGCCCTTCTTTTTAAAGTCTGAAGTGACAAGCCAGAGGACAAGAAACAACAGTGGTACAAACCAGTGAGGGAGAACAAATGTCTCCAGCAGACAATTAAAAGACCACAAGAATTCCAGGAGTAAGGACAGTAAGAGACTTAAGGTAGCAAACAACCTGATTTCATTACAAAAATGAATCAACTGGCCAGCCAGGCCCCTGACCCCTTCTCCTCCCACAGGCAGGAGCACCATGGTGGCAGATGCTATGGACGGTACCAGCAGCCACAGCTAGTGTTGTAGTCACCACAAAAAGTGCTGTCTCTTGAACATGCACCAAATTCCACTTCCTGCACCTTTTCACCTGGGGGTTACCTGTCACAGGTCTCAGGACACTGGAAAGCAGTCAAGAGGTTTATATCTGTGGCATTAGCACAAACACCTTTCTTCTCCCCTCTCAGGAACAAAAAAAAAAAAAAATTCATTGAAATTTCCTCTCCAGCAGCTCTAGCATCCTCAACTCAGCTCTGGTTTGGGAGTTGGGACATGCTGCTGTCAGGTAGATTACAGAGTTATCATCAGAGTCATATAGAAACATTTGTAAAAATCTGAAAAAGAAATATAATGGGATATTACATTAAAATACCAATCAAGTCACAAAAGAACTGGAAAGTTTAGTCACTATGAGAATCATACTTGGAAAAAATTGCATTGTTTTCAAATACCCATCTCCCCTCCTCCAAAATAAAAATAAAAGAAAGATGAAAACATTCCTTTCAAGGCATCACTGATCTGGAGGGAAAAAATGCTAATGTTTAAAAAGAATTGTTATTCTACCTTCAGGTAACAGAAAAAAACCCAGATATGCACATTGATAAAAGCATAATCAGGAATCAACCAGTCCCTTAGATAACAAATGTTTTTTTTGTACTTGAACTAAAGGCTTAAATCCAAGGGCTCGATGCTGTATACACAGCATTTGCTATCAACTTTAACAAAATGCTAACAGTATACATTTCTTGTCAGATTAAAACCAGAGTATATGACGACATCATTAAGACTCAGGGGCACCAAAGTTAATCTCTGGCCAACTGAGAAGCCATTAACAGCATACTGAATGATTTCCACTTAAGTGACAGGAAGAAAAGGGTGCTTTTTCTCCCTTGTGTTTAGCACTGGTGCCTAAACTACCCATCACTGCCATTTATCACAACACTCTAACTCCTAAATGGTTAAACTGAACAACTTAACTGGTAGGAGTTTAAAGCAACAATGGTTCTGCAGTTCTGTGTTTCTTCTCTTTCTAACAGTCATTTATGCTACTTAACCTATTACATTTCTGACATTACAGATACATCCCAATTATGCAGTCATTACAAAGAAACATGAAAACATATGTCAACAGCCAAAAACATTTCTGTAGGCTGCCTAGAAAGAGAAATACCCTACTTAAGTTTATGGATGAAATCTGGACTCAAGCTAATGGTAGTTCAATTGATTTCAACAGAAACAAGGGTTTGCTCCAACTCTTTTCTCATTATTTCGACAAGGTCCTCTGCAACTTGCACAGCTCCATTCTCCAGACTGAAAGACAGAGGCCCGCCAAGCTGGCTGAAATGCCTTTACACACTCCAGCTGTCTCCCTCTTCAAACACAAGAAACTGAAAGGCAATACAAATAGTCTCTCCTGGAAGCATGCCATAACTTCAAATGGAAGAAAATATCAGTCTTCAATAAAGGTGATCCAATTTTTCTCCTTTGTAAACTATATCACCGGAGAGCCAGAAGCAGCTGTGGGGCTCCCAACACAGGATGGACATGGACCTGTTGGAGGGAGTCCAGAGGAGATAACCAAGATGGTCAGAGGGATGGAACACCTCTCCTATGAGGAAAGGCTGAGACAATTGGGTTTGTTCAGTCTGGAGAAGAGAAGGCTTTGGGGTGACCCATTTGCAGCCTTCTAGTACCTGAAGGGAAACTACAAGAAAGATGGAGAGGGACTTTTTACAAGAGCCAGCATTGAGAGGACAAGGCGGAATGGATTCAAACTGAAAGAGAGTAGGTTTAGATTAGACATTAGGAGGAAGTTCTTTGCTGTGAGGGTGATGAGGCACTGGAACAGGTTGCCCAGAGAAGTTGTGGATGTCCCATCCCTGGAAGTGTTTAAGGCCGGGTTGAATTGCACTCCGAGCAGCCTGATCTAGTGGAAGGTGTCCCTGCTGACGGCAGGGGGGTTGAAACCAGATGACCTTTAAGATCCCTTCCAATCCAGGCCATTCTATGAACTTAGAGAAGACAACAGGCAGTGAAATACCAGAAAGATGATAGTTATATAAAATAAACACTTCTGGCTCCATCACACACCACAGAAGATGAAACCCGCAGAATTTTCCAATTCGAGTAAAATAACAGATCAAGTGACAGTCACACAATTGAACTGCCTGAATTCACATGAATTTCAGAACAAGAAATCCACTACAAATAAGTCGATGCACAAAAGTTGGGCTGGGTGTGGGCTGCAAAACCAGGGCTGAATGCCAGCCAGAGCCAGTTTCAGAACTGAGTTAATGGAGAGGGATGACAAAAGACTGTACCAGAGCAAATGCTGAAGGAAGCAGACTCACTAAAAGGCTGTAAAGTTATTACAGCACTAATCTAACCCATCTCAGTAGGCTGCATGACTGTGTATCAAAAGGGAATTGGATCACACAGTTTGTCCAACTTATTTCAAGTTTTTCAGCTGTCCCTTTAAGCTAAAAATCTACATGCTTTTACAGAGTAATTACTAGCTAGCCTGAAAAAAAGAAAACTGTACAAGATGGCAGAAAAACCCAGAACCCACACCCCTCCATGTTCAACCAGCTTTTGCAGGACAGAGTATCTGCAGCTACTCACAAGCAACAGTATCATCAGATACTCATTTGCTGGGCACCATCCCTCCTCGTGTCCCTCCCTTCCTCTGGGATGGTAAAACGCGTGTTAACCACCACCCTTAGCAGCCTAAACTGTTTTTAACACTTAAGGCCTGATTAGAAATGTGTCATTGCTGTACGTCCTCATGTTTTAATTGTGCCTTACCACCCCTCAGTCACACAGGGTGACACAGGGCTCTCTCATGTGGCTGTCTTTCTACCACTGGAATAGAACCTTCATTCTTAACTTCAGGTAATATGAAATCCAAAATCAAGTTCTCCCTTCCCTTCTTTAATTTCAATTGTTTCCCCTATTTAGCTTCCACAGAAACAAACCAGGATTTCTCTTATTCATTTTTTAGCCTTTTTTATGAGAATGTTTTTATTGACCTGTTTTGTTATTCAGAACTGTCAGATCTCCTGCCAAGCTATTCCTAAATCAAGACAGCCATCACTCACATCATCGTGCTCTCTGATTTCCTTTAGGATAGACACAGGAATAAACAGTTCCTTCCCTGACAGCCTGCATTCTGCTAACACCAGTGCTACCAGCAGCCCTGCCACACGGGCTGACCACAGTCCAGCCCCTAAGCTGGGCACACAGACAGGCACGGTTTTCAGCTGGCCACTGCACCACTGTGACCCCACCCAGAAGAGCAGCTTTGAAAAGCAGGGGAGTGCTACCCAAGAACAGATCCACCTGCACTGCTCACTCCCAGCTCTCAGGTGCGAAGATGGCGCTATCCCTACGTCTTCAGAGCAGAGTAATGCTGGAAGGCTGAGAAGCACACAATTAGGAGAGTAAGAGTGGCGTCTTTCAGAGACCCCTGTGCTCTTGTGGGCTGTTTAGATACCAGGTTTGCCCTCATAACTTTCCATGTAGCCAGAGTTCAAGCCCTTGCTCCCTTTTTTTTTCTCTTGGCACAGAAAACAAGCCCGTGAAAAAATCAGCACAGTACTCAAAGAGAATGAATAATTTCCAATGCCAGGCAAGGTGGTTGGGTGAGCCAGCAGAGAGGAAAACGGAAAGAGAGGTGAGATGATAATTCAAAGACCTACTTTTTCTTAAAAAGAAGTATCTATAGAAATCTTGAAGACATCTGATACAGCAATAAAGAGAGGCAGAAACTGAAAGTAAGGGTCAGAAGATATCATGCTTATGGCTGTTTTGGTTAGAATAAACACTGAAGTAGCAATATGGATTTCAAGGACCAAAAATTTTCTACAGTTCTCTCAAGGACAAATGTTTACAGGGATGAAAACCTTTTCATCCCAATCCTGGATACAATTGCTCCTATGGTTTCTACTGCACTTCAGTTTTGGCTGGTTTTGAATGGCAGAGATCTCAAACCCACGCCTGTATCTGCATTCAAACCCAGAGGTTGACGTTTTGAGGCAAAACCAACAACAAAAAACCCACTTCAGTATATGAGAAAGTATGCAAATAGAGGAATTACAAAAGGGAAGAGGATTGAAAGGAAGCAAAATATTTAGTAGACTGATTTTTATAGCAAGCATAGTAAGAAAGCTATATACTCTTAAAATGGAAAAGGAAAAACAGATTAGCTGCTTTTTAATATTAATGCTGGTAATTCTTCAACAGTTGCACAAATCCTTCAAAAATTATCATTCCCTTTGCAGCTAAGCTTCTGCAGTGCAGTTGGAAAGGCTGCTGAGTCTCATGTGGCTGCTCATTTAAGCTGTTCCCATTTCCACTCTTAAGAGAGACTGGAATGTCCTAATTCAGTTTAATAAAAAACACATTGGACTTGGGGGAGGGGAGAACAACGATGGCATTGGGAAAGGAACCGAGCAATTTCTCTACTTCAGTGAAGTTTAAAAAAAAGGCAACCAAAAAAAAAAACCCAAAAAAAGCAAACACCAAATCCAACGAACCCAACAGGAAAAACAACAGTTGATCATCTCAGGAAAGTCTCTTGAAAAAAGCGGGAAGAAACGAGGAAGACAAACAATCAGAAACTTCTTCCTCTCCTTTTGATCTATGTAAAAAATGCATTCTGAGGAACTGGTAATCTAATGAAAACTTTTTTTTTCCAAACTAACAGAATTCTGGTTATTCAAGAAGAGGAGGCTGATTTCTAAATAAAGCCATTAACTGAATTTAGTTTAAGGAAGATACAATTTCATGAGTCCCAAAGAAACAAAGAAGGTTGCTTCAACAAATCTGATTATCTTTGCTGTCAGTGAGTTTCAAGGTACTCTGAAGCATTTGGAGAACTGCAGCTGAAGCAGGTATCACATTACTTCATAAAAATGGCAAACATAAAATGATGTGATCTCCTCACAATACTGATTAGAAACAAAAATAAAATACAAACCTTGACTAAGGCCAGAAGGGCACTTGAATTGCATATTCCATGACTAAGTGACTAAAAAACATACTAAAGACAGCACTAACTAAAGGGGCTGATCATCTGTGATAAACACAGTACTTTTATTTTTTTTAATATTTGCTGATACTTCACTGCATATCTGATCAAGCGAAACTCGATTTGAAATCTCTTCAGGCAACTTGGGTTTACTGACTGCTTAGATGAGACAAATTGTAGTCTCTTCTGCCAACTCCTACATGAAGGGCAATACTCTCAAATGCTTTCTGGAAAATAAACATGTCCTATGATCAAAATTGTCTTCAACTTCATATTTTAGTTTACTTCTATTACTGAACTGAGTGACTTATTATTCCCCAGCAAGATCCTAGTTCTGCAGGCATGAAAAGAACTCAGGACAGAGAGGTCAGACCTCATTCAGTTACTGTATATGGCTACATTACAACCTTTGGTCACTGCTGTTGATTTGGGGGAGAAGGGGAAATTTTCAAGCATTAATCCATCAGCTATTGCTGTGACCACAGTCATGATAAGCCTACAAGTTTAGTTTAAGGTGAGCACCCTTGTAAGGCACTTAAGCAGTTTCTTCCTGACCTCTGCAGTGTTTACGCTCTGAAGAGTGCAATGCGATTGCCTTTTTCTGTAACTGGAAATGCTCTGAAACAGTCAAAGAACATATGCTAGGATTTGTAAAAACAGGCAAGGAGGAAACATCCTGAGACAGATAAACAATCAAAAAAACCAAGCACAAGTAGTAGTATGTGATAAATAGCATATGGCTAAGCTTTCAGTGGGGAGGGAACAGCTATTTTAAGCCTGGTGTCTCCCCCAAAGGAGAGAGTTTTGAGAAATGCAGGTGCAGGACCCTCTGAAAAGTCCATCCCTCTAAAATACACCATGTTGGTACCTAGCAATGGAGCCAAGTCAAATCCAATAGCTAAAAAAACCTGACCATCATGGTTGCTGCTTTTTTTTTTCTTAAGTTAATATACTTTTGCTTGTATGAGACAACATAGCCAAAGCAGTCCTTTAAGATACAAATGTGTGTGTATCTCCTGTGTCATACATATTGTGGAACACAAAATAATATTTTACTAGATACACAGCCAACACACAACTAACCAGATTTGAGAAGTCCATCAACAAACTCACAGGGACTCAGAAGCCCAAATTTTGCAAAACAGTCAAAAAACACTGAACCTTATTAAACAAGACAGCCTTTGAAAAACTGGACATACGATGCTCTGACATTACCTGATTTTTGAGGATTTGTGAGATTCTTGTATCTTCTTGTGCTGTGTTTGCCATAACATTTCATGCTGCTTTCATTCTGTGATCTCAAAGTGACATATCTAAACAAAGCAAAAAAATGGAAATTAGTTTTTCCCAACATTGCACTATTTTCCAGCACCAGCTTGCCCCAAAGCATGAGCAGATTTGTGACAATGAGCTTCCTACTGCAACACAACAAAATACTAACTTCTATTCAATAGAGTATCTCCAGGTTACTCTATCTTTTAAGGCACTATGGCAGAGAGCAACTATCAGCACTCTAACTCCTTTAAAGAGCAACTAAGAATCCCTTTCCCTTATTGATTGTGAGAGACTGCTTCATGGTCAAATCTCTGGGATAGATACATCCACAGACCTTCAAATTACAAACTGAAATACAAGTAAGTGAATCTTTTCTTCTTACTCAGCTTGGCGCCTACTGCAAAATGAGGAATGGGTTATGTTGATGCAATAAATAAAACAACATCTTGCCTCTACTGCAGAGACCATAAGGACTTCACAGCAACTCATGCTGCTTTGACAGAACCCAGAGGCAGGGTAAATGCTCTCCCTGAGAGGGGGTTTGCTGCCCCAGAGCTTGCAACCTACATGACAAGTATCACACAAACAAGAGCAGGTACAGCAACCAGGAAGGGAGGGATTAATGAAAGTCAAAGATGTGGGAGATACAATCAGGCTGTCACCCAGTGCAGAAGAGATATCTAGACAAGGCATCTTAAATTATCTAAATGAAAACAACACATTTGTTTTCGTCAATGCTGCTGCCTAGATGGCTTTGAGGGAAGGCCCTCAGCACCTGAGGCTGTTAAGAAGGCTGGCTGAAGTCATTGCAAGGCCACTCTACGTGATCTTTGAGAAGTCAAGGAGATTGAGGGACATGCCAAAAGACTGGAGAGTGGCTAATGCCACCCCATCTACAAGAAGAGCTTAAAGAGGGACCCGAGAAATTATAGGCCCATCAGCCATACTTCAGTTCCTGGGAAAGTTACAGAACAAATCCTGTGGGGGGTTATCACAAATCAAATGAAGCACGTGATTGTGAAAAGCCAGCATGGATTCACCAAGGGCAAAGCAACACAAGCGTGGTCCGCCAACACGGAGCCCACTGCTGTTTAATACCTTCATAAGTGATCTGGAAGGTAGAATCAAGTGTACCCTGATAAAGATTGCCCATGATACCAACTAAGCAAGGCAGCAGACACTTCAGAAGGAAGAGCCATGCTGCAGGAAGACCTGGATAGGCTGGAAGAGTGGGCTAACAAGAACCTTATGGAGTATGACAAAAACATGCAAGGTCTTCCAGATTGGACCAGATGGTCCTTGAGGTGCCTTCCAACCTGGTATTCCATGATTCTGTGAAACAGCCCTGGAATCTTAGGGTGCAATTCACAGCGCACTGATACCAGTGGAAAACTATTCATCTGCACTGAGCCCTGCTGGGTTTTGGAAAATCATTCCAGGCTTAAGAAGAAAATGCAGAAATTATCACAGATAACCTCAGTGACATCAACCAACGTTTACTTCCTCTCACCATCACACTACATTCACTTGTTAAAATTATTCTTTTAAAATCTCTGATGATGGGTCCCAAGCACTGTGATGCTGCCACACACAGCAAGAAGCCACCCCCCAGGTCCAGCAGATCCTCGCACAGAAGAAGTGACCTCCCTTAGTTAGAGAAGAAACCAAGCAACTCCCTTGTCCTGCTGAACACCAGTCTCTGCTTCCCCCTTCATCCTCCCCCAAGCTCAGAGAAAACAGCAGAGCATAATCCAGACATCAACCCATCAAAGTGTGCACCATGAGAGACATAGGAGCCCCTTACAAAGCCTGACCTGTCTAAAATGTCTTTCTTTAACAGAACACCTTGGCTGATGGTAAATGCTGGTAGCATCGCATGCATTTTCTTGGATCTAAGTGAGTTTTTGATCACAACACTATCATGTTGAGCCCCAGTAATTAAAACCTGTGTGCACCCATGTCTTGCAACAAATGTGAACCTAAATGCTACATGTCCCCGAACACAAACCATTCATCATCTGCTTGCATCCTGTCTGCTCACAACTTTTCTAAGCCAATCCATGAATCTGCCCCTGTTGAAATAAGGCTTTAATAAACTCACATGTACTTAATGCTTTATTTGACTTGGTTTTCACACTGCTATTTAAACAGGTTTGTAACAGGTATATTGAATCATAGAGTTGACTACAAATGGAGTACCATTTGTTTTTACGAAAAAATACTCAGACACACAGAGAAAACCTGAGATTAACATCAGCGGAGCCAAGAGGGAAAATGTTGGGGGTTTTTGCCTCAGTTTAACACAGCTATTTAGAACCTGTCAATATGTTTAAACTAAATTAAAAAAAATAACTGCTATATCATGAGCCATGACCAAAGTCACAATATATAGTTTTGCTTTCTTTTTAATTTATCCATCTGCTCTGAACAAATGATGCTACTATTAAGACTAAAAATGCCAAAATATTCTACAGACAAACCATTCCTGGTAATTTCCTACAGAGGCCAGACTGATGGACACTGGGAAAAACAACAACCGAAATACCCAGGAAAGCCCTTTCCTGTTTTTCATATTTGTTCTGGCTGCTTTTCCCACTATACCACTTTCATCATTAGAGCTACAATATCACCCATATGCAGGGTTACAGAAATGATCAGATATGTGCAAAGGTTTCATACATAATAACACACTTAAAAAGTAAAACTCTGCATATTTTAGAGCCAGAGGTAGAGAACTGATGGCTGATAAATACTGAAAACAGTCCCAACATAATTAATGCAGGATCAAACACTCCAGATGTACACCAAATTCACAAATGAGATTTTAATTCTTTCCACCAAATTTTATCACCATCTCATTTTTTGAGGTTTAGATTAGAAAGCAATCTAACTTCATATGCCTTTGCCATATTCTTCAGTTTTGCTTCCATCTCAGCCCTTAGATTTTGCATACAAACGAAGCACTGTAAGGAGAAGCTGAGAAGTGAAGCCTACAGCAACATTTACAAATTAAGAGCTAAGTCAGAGATCAGCTATCCCATATACACAATATAAATTTTCAGTCTTCTCTCTTCATTAGGATTGATGACGCTGCTGGAAAATAAGGAGCACATAATACCTTTTATGGGAATGTAAAGCACAGATGAATTAGCAGAAAGAGAATGCAGCTGAATCAATTTCTCATCTCAAGATAGTAATGGAGGCAATTTCTTGAACTTTACTATGCTTGTAATATATTGATCAGCAAAGGTTCACACTGCAAGTTAAAGTAGGTATTTTCCCAGGAATAAAATGGAGGATAGCAGTAGAACTCTAGACAACATACCAAAGACAGGGATTTTTTCCAGTCATGCTACACTTCAGAAAATCAGTTTCCACGTGCTTGCATGTTATTGCAACACATGAGAGGAGGATTTCTAGATGAAACCTGAATTAGCTCTGCAGGAGACTTCACAAAGCAAATTTAGTGACAGGACAGGGGGAACGGTTTTTAAGTGAAAGTGGGTAGGTTTAGATTAGATATTGGGAAGAAATTCTTTACTGTGAAGGTGGTGAGGCACTGGCACAGGTTGCCCAGAGAATCTGTGGCTGCCCTATTCCTTGAAATGTTCAAGGCCAGGCTGGATGGAGCTCTGAGCAACCTGGCTTAGTGGGAGGTGTCCTGCCCATGGCAGGCAGGTTGGAACTGGATGGTCTTTAAGGTCCCTTCCAACAGAAACAATTCCAGGATTCTGTGACTCTATTACTTAGACATTAAGAACTTAACCAAGGTGTTACAATGGGGAACTCAGACTTCCTGTAGATAACCACAGCATCCAAAATATTCTGAGAATATACCAAAGGAATAAATCCAAACAAACCATAGTATCAAAGAGAATCTTCTTATCTAAACTGCTTGGTTATGATTAAACAGCATTTAACTATTTTTGGAGCAGGAAAGGGAAAAGTTAGCCATTGTAAGATATGAAACGTAAGAACAACAACAGAGTATGTGTATTAAACAAGCAATGCCAACAAAGACTGTAATATCAACTGGCTAAATCAGCAACAAAATAGTTACCAGTACCAGAATTATCATCATCAATCATATACCATTACTTTGGTTCACTTAACACATCTGTATCTGAGCAGAGTTTCTCCTCACATGCTGGAAGTCCTGTCTTAATCATCAGCCTCATGGATTTGTTCCCTTTCCCTGGTCCATGTTCAGCGTCTTGCTTGCACCTACCTAGAAAAACCCTAGGAATTCAAATTCTCTTCTAAGGACAGGATTCTCCATGCATGCATAATTATTTTTATGTGCTTATTTCTATATCTTTGAAATGCTTCAGGAATATTGCATGACATTTATTTTCAGAGAAAATGGCTTAGACAAATGAAGCATCTTACAGATGAGATGCTATTTCACAGATAGATTACAAATTCCAAAATTTATTAGTTTTTCAAGCGTAGGGTCCAAGGCTTCAGGTAACACATACAGTACAAGGCGAGATTGTGTTTAAAGTGTCTGACTTGAGCTACTGGTCAGCTTCATGCCAGTCACACAACGCAAACGAGTGCTCACATGAGACTACCAGTTACCCCACAGGGCATACCCAGGAGGTGCCTGCCTTGGCAGCTGCATCAAGCAACTGCTCTCTGGCACTGGCCAGAATGTAACCCAGCTTCCTAATCCAGCTCCCTTGAGCAGGGCTCAGTTTGGCCCATCCAGGAGAAAATTCCCCTATACCTCCTACCATGTAACCACCTCTTGTCCTCTCCTTACTGAATTCAGAGAGCAACCTGCCTGGCAGTACAAGAGCCTCAGAGCTGCTGCAGAACCCATCACCTTCCTCTTCACAGCTGTCCTGTGCTCATTTCCTACTCATCTCCTTGAAGGACGGCAGACACTCGTTACCCATCTCTTTCTTTGTGACATTCATCATTTTTGCAGGTCTCCTTCCAGACCAAGGACTCCTGATGGCTTTTTGCCACCCCATACTTTGGGTTTTTCTTCTTTTTTACAACACTTTGTGGACTGGGGGAGGTAAAATGGGAGGCAGGGAGGAGCAGAGCCGCACACGGTACTGAAGACAGGGGAGCATCACACATTTACACAGCAGCACGTTCATGCTTTCTCTTTTGTTTTCTGTTCCTTCACTGACAACTACTGACACTTGTTTTGTCTATCATTTTGCTGCCATTTTTACAGGACAACCACTAAGTCTCCTTCCAGAGCAGTTAACACCTGGTGCAGCACTCATTAGGCATGTACTGCATTGTGACTGCCCTCCTCCTCATACATGCATTACTTTCATTTATCTACAAGCAATTTCCTCCAGCATTTTATCATCCAATCATGCAGTACAAGGAGTTCTGCAACACATTTCAGCCAGCCCTTCTTTTCGTTATTCTTAATACCTCAAGCCCACACTCTTGCAAAATTTCAGTCTCTTACTTTAAACTATGAGGTGACTAAAACCGTTCAAACAAAATCATTGCCAAAAATGACATCAATAAACAACTCTGTTTCCTTGAAAAAACCTCAAACCATTCTTTCTCTTTGCAAAATTACTGCAAAACAGCCACTCTCCTAAAAGAAATTCCTCAATCACTTGAAAAAAAATTCTAAGTGGGCACTCGCCATAATGAGCTTTAGCCATAATTGTTCCAATTTGGCAGAGTTGGGAACATGTCACAGCAAGATCTTCTGTTAACAGCCTGATAACCTGATGTTTGGACCTCTTGTGCCACACTAACATGCCAACCCTGTCCTAAGAAGGTGGAGCAGGAGCCCCACAGCTCAGGAAACAGCACTATGAGACCAAAAAAAACCCCAACCTCAAACAAATAAGCAGACAAACCTAAAAGTCTAACAGCTACTTCTTGGCTCCAGATCTTCCCTGCAGAAGGTAGGTGGGGAAAAAAAAACCCAGCCCATCCCACCCCTCTGCAGACTGACTCCTATGCAGTGCCAAGAATATTTTGAAAGACACAAAATGTATAATAACTTTTCAACTGAATATTAATTTCTGAATTGAAGGGAAACATCTTAAGGGCGAGTGGGTGTAAGGAATGATTCTTCCTCGGCACTGCTGAGCTATTTATTAAAGGCTGCAAATACCCACGAGAATTCAGCTTTGGCCTTTGCACTGTACACTAACAAGCTTAGTTTACTGACATTCACAAAGAATATGCAGTTCTGCTTCAAATGATCCCTTTGAAAGAGACAATTACCAGACAACTGGAGATTGGATGACCATCAGAGCTAATTAAATTCTTAAGTCCTGTTTGTATTTTTATCCATCTCTTTCTCACCATTCTTGCTGAGCAGAGGAATGGGTTGGCTTGGGAGGCTGGAGGGGACAAAAGTATGCCTTTCCCACACCCCCATTCCCCTCCAGTTACAGATCTGTTTGGAACAAAACTTGAGACACGAAATCAATGCAGCCAGTGGTGGAATTCATCTTATTGTGACAGAAATATTCCATTTTCCCTAGCTTATATTTTAAATTGCTTTCTGATATACCAGGTTATTATTTTTTTTTTAGCCTCTTTCGTTCCTTACATAATTAAATGCCACGCCACTCAGCTTTTACAATTACTTTTACCATTTTCAGAGGAACATTTCTCAACTTTCTATGAAGAATTTATTCCCCACAAGTATTAGCTCCAGTGACTATTTTCTTCTTCATTACATTAAAAGCTGTTAGCCATCCCTGTAGAAATCTTTTCCCTTATACAGACTTTGCTGTAGGGTGGGTATTACTTGCCAATCCTCAATTTCCTTTCCGAGTATTCCACATAACCAGAAGTAGCATGGAAGAAGGGAAAGGACAGTGCTTTTTAATAGCTGGGTGCCTTCAGCTTGCAAGCACAGAAGAAGGGCTAGGCACAAAATACGGATACTTTTTTGTAACAAATTCAGATTTTGCATTGAATACTGGCAAAAATAACAACAATGCTCCCAGAAGGTCTCCTAGCTAAGCTACAAATGTTTCACCCATTTATCCTCCAGGTACAGATATGCAGCCTCTGAAGCTTTGAGTACTGGCTTCTACAACTCCTCTTCAAAGACCACCTCAGTTTTGAACCAGGCATGTTCCCTGTAACTTCACGTTCAAGGTACTGCCCACATTAAAAGCAGGTCCAGCTGCACAACACTCTCCAGTTTGCCAGCTTGTGACAAAGCACACAGAAAACCTTAAAGAGGTACTTTATTGATAGAGAAGTGACAAAGCAAACAGATATCATTCTGCAAGAAGCAAGTTCATCCTGCTTAACGCTTATTTGAGAGAAACATAAACAAACCCCCACAGACTACAGTAATGCTTCCCTTCCTGGGAAGGCTCAAGATAATTATTTGGCTAGAGGGGGTTTATTTGTTTCAGTTGGTTTTGGGGTTTTGTTTGTTTTTATTTTGTGAACAACTTGGGGAGTGGGGGGAGGAGAAAAACAGAAGAGCACCATAAGAAAAGGATCTTTTATATAATTTGTCAGCTAAAGCTTTATTTCTGACCAAACTGCCATCTTGTTTCTTAGTAGAACAGGAAGAAGGAGTTTCCACTGAGTGCCTAACAAGCATCGAGGAAGAAACCTTCTCTATAGCAGGCACAGTACACCACTATGGCATCTTGTCTTGTGAATTATAAGTAGGAAACACTTTGAAGAAGATGATAAACCTGCTTGTTGTCTGTGTCTCTGTCTTACCTGCTGACCAAGAAATCCTTCAGAATTACTGAAATGTTACCAAGCATCACACCTCCAACTGAAAGCAATGTATGCCTGACCTTTTCATACCATTTTCAACTCTATCACAGACAGAGCTTGAATTATTGTCCTAGACAATTCAAGAGCCAACAGGCTCTGCCCACATTTCCCCATGACCCCACTGGCACCCTGGCACAGTGTTTTGCATGAAGGTGAAGGAATTGGGGACTCTACAAGAGGAGCCAGAGGATAACATCTCATTGCAAGTCCCAGTTTTGTCTGAGATCACAATGACCTGAATCTAGCATGAATTATGCATCATTGTCCTCCAAGCAAGTGGATCTGCGCCAATTGAACCTCATGTTTTGGTTGCTACGAGGAAGCAGTGGACGTGTTCTCAAGTCCTGTTTACTTGAGCCGTTGAGGTTTCCCCTCTGGAATAACCTTCCACAGTCTGCCCACTGGTTTATCTCTCCTTGAGACATCAGACTACAGCTGAATTCTGTGATTTCCCATCTGCTGTCATTTAGAGAAGCTGCTATGAATTATCTCTCCAAATAGTCTGCAAAAGACCTCCAACACCTTCAGAGCAAGCTCATATCTTTAAACAAACCAGATAACATGCTTAGGATAAATCCTGTTCAGAAAAGTCTTGCATTCAAGCAAGCATTCAAGTTTGCATTCAAGCAAGCATTCAAACATTCAAGTTATTCAGAAGCCCATGTACCAAGTTCTGCATCTCAAACCCCACAAGCCAGCACAGCAGACAGAACCTCAGTATCACTTCACAGAGCTTGCCTGAACTCTTCAGTCTGTTCTCCGCCCCTAAAAGACTTATCTCAATGGACATAGAAAATTTTTACATCAACATTTATTACCAATTGTTTTACATGGATATTAAGTTTCAGAGTGTGCTATCTAGCAATCTTGGCTGCTCCAGATCATACTTTTAAAGACTTACTCTATAATTCTCCTATCAGTTTGTAGGAGATGCATTTCCGTCTTCTGATTTAGGAACACATAAACAGATTTTTCATGGTTATCTTAGCTAAGACTGGACTTGGACTATTTATTTATTGCATTGTTTACATGTACTGTGATCCACCCAATGAGGAAATGGAGAAATAAAACCAACCTCCTCCTTTAGAGCACATCATTTCTGACACCGTTTCTACTCAGAGATCAGCTCAAGTTTTGTTTATTTTATGGAGAACGAAAGTAAGCAAACACAGACTTCATTTTTTCATCATTTACTGAACTTATGGCATACCACGCTCATTTATCAACAGGCCTTAGAGTCAAGCTGAAATGCTAATTACAGACACAAAGAAAAGGTAATGCTTTTCCAATAATTAGTAGGCAAGCAATTCTCAGAACAGTGTTATCAGATTTATCACAGGATTCTGGAAAGAAGATGGTGATGCTGACACACTCGTGGTTTCCCTTGTGTTCACTTTTCATTTACGGCAGATTCAAACCTCTGGATTATCTACTCGAGACATCTGACTGGTAAAGTAATTTCTAACTCTGAGCAGCATGGATGTTCCCCACTAAAGCACCCCTGGGAACTGCCCAAGCAACAGTGGCTACATGCAGTATTACCAGAGGATTGAGAAATAATGCCATGGACCTCAGGCATTTTTAGTTCTGCCTGTGGACTTCATGACTGAAAAATGCAACCAAAAACACCATTTCTAACAACCCTCATCACCACAAACACCAGATAACATAACTAGGAGCTGTAGAATTGGAGTGAGGAGGGATTGTGAGTTGATTTAAAAAACAGCTAAAACAGAAGTAGAAACAACTTCAGCAGAAACAAAAGGTGAGAGACATCGAAATATGCTGATCAAATCAGAAGCAAAAGCAGCTCAGGCAACACCAACCAGACCTCAGCAGGCAGTGGTTCAGCTTCTCTCACCCAGAGTAAGCAGCTTCGGGATCTTCCCAAAGCTTCAACACAGCCAGACACAAGGGAAGGTATAGCAGGGGCACAAGTCTCCTGAGAAGCCCTACCATGGTGACACCCATTCCCACTCTGAAAGCACGGTGGCACACTGTGAGAAGGAAGGCTGGTGCTACCACGGTGTGGCCTGCAGGTCCTGAAGAGATGCTGAGCCTTGTCCCCGCTTGCCTGCACTTATGTCCAATGGCACACCAGCACTTGCGCTAAGGAAACACCATTATTCCTCTTGGCCAAACCTCAGGGCCTTTAACTTAGGTGCAGGCTGCAAAAGTTGCATAGTGCCAGGGCGTTCCAAACAGCCTTCCCCCAAGACTACACCCAAAGCAGGAAAACACCAACCTGCAGGAGTGTTTGGTAGGTGTTCAACAACAGCCTCATCTGATAAAGATTTCAAGCAGAGACCTCCCAGGTAGGGTTACAAGACTATTAAAGGATTTTCTCCTATGTATGAACAACCTTACATTTGTTCCTTTATCTTGCAATGGAGAATTCTTATTACTGTGCTTCAGTTAAAGGACAGTAAGAATGGATAACACATAATGAAGGCACTGCACATATGATTTAAAGTTGCCTCTGAATACCTAATGCATAAAGATTTGTTTTCCTTCAGATGCCAAGAATCAGGCTAGAACAACAGTAATATGATTTTGGCTTGTACAAAACAATATTTTATTTTTTTAATAGGCAATGGTCCTACCTAAAAAATATTTTTTTTTAAATCCAATTGTCCTTATGAGAGATTTGAAGACAAGCCTTCTGGAAAAGCAGTAATTGCACAAGACAGAAGATAATCAAGAGTACTGTTTCTGTCATGTTCTCAGCATTTCTGGACTGCAAATTCAGGCTATGAGAAAAGTCTGTATCAGATGCTGTACCAGATAACAACAGCATGAATATCTAGATCTTTGAAAAGTGAAGAGTTTCAGTAAGCCTAATTAAAAAAAAAAAAAATTAAATTTTATTTTTAAAATATTGAGAACCCCGGCACAGATTTGATTTTCACTTTAGTTTTTTACAGGGCATTGCCTTGGAGGACACCATTTCACAGAAAAATCTTAAGGCATTCTTTACCTCATCTTCCCCTTCATTAAAGTCTCTGGTAATGCAGGACTCAGAAGAGTTTATGCAGTCTCATGTTATCTTACTGGTGTATTTTCCAGCAATGCTTAGCTATGTCAAATGCTGCATCTCTCTCCATCGTCTATATTAGTTTTAGCCAGCGGCCTGATTTCCACTGGAATAGAGTTAATTTCCTTTCTAGTAGCTGGTACAGTGCTGTGTTTTGGATTTAGGATGAGAGGGAATATCATCCCTCATGTTTTAGTTGTTGCTAAGTAGTGCTTACTCTTAGTCAAGGACTTTTCACTTTTACATGCTCTGCCAGTAAAGAGGTGCACAAGAAGCTGGCAGGGAGCACAGCCAGGAGAGCTGAGCTGAACTGGCCAAAGGGATATTCCATACCACAGAACATCATGCCCAGTATAGACACTGGGGGGGAGGCTTGCTGCTCAGGGACTGGCTAGGCATGGGTAAGTAGGTGGAGGAGCAACTGTGTTGTGCAACACTTGTCTTCCTTTTCCTTACAGTTATTATTATTTTATTTTACTTTCTTTCAGTTATTACACTGTTCTTATCTCAAGCCATGGGTTTTACCTTTCTTGACTCTCCTCCCCATCCCATCAGGGTGTGGCCGCATGGTACTCAGTTGCTGGCTGGGGTTAAGCCATGACACCAAGTCTAGATTCAAGAGTGGACTGAAATTCCTCTGCACACTGAAATTTTCAGTTGCAATCTCATTAACTCCAGACTTCTCTCTTGCAGAACCCTCCCTGAGTTCTGCAAGGCTGAAATGGTCTTAATAAACCAATTGCAATGCCCTGTTCCTTCGAGATCTCCTGCCCTTTTCCAGAAGAGAGATGGCATGAAGTCATCTTCCTTCACAGAGGGACCTTGAATTATCTAACTTTTCTGACACTTTCTGAAGCCCTGCAAGTGTGAGCCATCATTTCACAGCGACCTTCTGACACACAGATAATATTTGCTTCTCAAAAACTATTACAGTGGTTTTGCACAATGCAAACACCTGTTGAAAACAGAGGAGTGCTGGTCTGGTGTGCCTTCCCTCCAGCCAGCTCCAGCCTCCTCTTTTTGCCCCTGGTGTACCAGCAGAAGCCACAACCCAGGAGTCCTCTCCTTCCCCACAAAGACATCAAGAGCTGATGATGAATGGAGAAAATCTTTCTGTGTTTGTGCAAGAGGAAAAACACCTCTCTGGTACTTCATGCACAGGCAGTGCTGAGGCAGCTGGTTATGCTTCTCCACACTGAACATCAAATCACAGTACAACTGCGCAGCACAGTCCTGGAGATCCATTTGATAAATGATTATGTCCTTATTTCCAATAGATACACCTGTTTCTGTCAGGAAAACCTGAAGATGAGATTCTGATGATTTATTCACTAGTGTGAGCTATGAAGTCCTGAACTGAAAAATATTTCTTACAGTAAAACATACGTGACTTGTAATTTTCTCTGGACAACACAGGACTACTTAAAATAGGAAATTCTGAAATGGACAGATAGTGGACTTCTCTAATTTGAGGTTTCTAGTGAGTCTGGTGAGAAAGAGAAGATCTGGGAATCCTCATAGGTGTTCATCCTTTTCAAAGCACAAATACCGAGTGCAGTCTGTACAACTTCTCCAGTGGTAACAGACATGCAGTTTCACTCTACATTCTGTGGTTGACTATTTTTACATCTTAATTACACAGTCCATTCAACCTGAGAGGAAAATGGTAGCGTAACTCTGTGGACATGACTTTACTAGTGTGCTGTCCCAGGTACAGAACTTTCACACAAGCACAAGAATGATGTATTTTATATGCCCACAATAACAGAACACTGAGTCAGCGAGAAGTTTCTGGTTCATATTACCTGAACAATTTCATGTATTTTAAATCACCATCACCTACTTCTTCCAGATCTCACTTCTATCTCTCAGCTTCAATAGGCCCTTAACAACAAGATGATGCTCAATAAAAATAGAATCTTTGGCAAGACTTCACCAAGTAGGCTCAGTTCCATTTCAATTTTAGCCATATCCTCAAATGGATAAAGTGCCTCAGTTATTATCAGAAGAAAGTTGCCCTGGACTTGAGAATGTCACAATTTCCAGTGTGTTGCTGTCTTTTGGACGGCCCTAAACTGAAAGGCTTTAGCTAAGATGGGAAATCCCAACATAATTCAGGATTCTGACTCCATCCCAATGCCTAAAGGACCACCGCAGACAACCAGTTCTAGGCTCACAGGGCTGTTAGCATCCGCTTTGTTTCTAATAAGCAGGGTAAGCAAAGATCCTCACAGCTCCCACTCCTAAATCTCATGAAGTAGCAAGAAAAGAGTTCTTGTCTTCCCCACCAGGTGCTTTAAAAAAAAAAAAAAAAACCATCATCCATGGGAATCAAATAACTTGCCGAATGATTCATAGCTTTCATTTTTGAACAGAAAATTACCCTGTCNCCATGTGAATCAAATAACTTGCCGAATGATTCATAGCTGTCATATCTGAACAGAAAATTACCCTGTCAATATGCAGAATTAAAAAAAAAAAAAAAGACACTGCAGATTATTAGAGCAAAACGCATGAGTATTATGGATTCTGAACCTTAAGAATGGATGATAGACTCACTGCATCTCCTCAACATTGGGAGAAAAAAAAAAATCTTTTCGGTGGCATAGCACCAGCCTTTGCAAAAAGGGTAAAAATAACATGCAGCACAAGAGACAGGAATCCAACACATTAGATAATCTGTGATGAGAACTCTACGAATAAGGCAGATAATGCCAAACTAGTTAACTAAAAAATTCCCACAAAACAGCCATTTACAGATCACAAGAATACCTGCCTATGTGTTTCACATTAACACCCAACTGGAATGACATGTATTTGCCATTTTAAAATAAGCAAAGAACCAGACACATAAGATGATCTGGATTTGCCCGCCCTCTTAGACACATTGGGTTTTAGCATTTACAGAGTACTGAAGCAAACACCCCACTGCTTTTATCTGAATTTGATGTTGCATTTGGCACAAAACTTTCATGTTCAGAGACTTGGCTTGACAGCAGATGGGGTATTCCATTAAAACATGAGTGGCAGCATGTGCCCACCCTCCCAGTCAAAAGCAGAAAACCACTTCTCAGTAATATCTGCCCATAGATCACAAGATGCTCACACCAAGTTTACCCACAAAGTATTTTTCCTTACTCTTGTCTAAAGCTGTTTTCTTGGTAAGTAAATTCTGTAACTAAAAAAAAATTGAAACAAAAGAAAGAAAACAAAATTTTTAAAAGCCCACCAAAAAACCAACAAACCAACCAAAAATAAAAAACCAAAACCAAAAAATCCCAAACAAAACTAAACAAACAAACAAACAAAAAACCAGCCTCAAGTATTCTTTGTAGCACTGTTCATTTATCCAGAAAAGTGTATTGAAACATTAACAGCAAGAAGTGACTATTTCAAGTTAAGAGTAACTAGGAAGAAGAGAAGCTTGGTTCACTTAATAAAAAAAAGATATGTGGTAATATTAAAAAAAAAGAGAGAGAAAAATCAGAGGGTACTTTAATTATAATGGTTCTGTGGTTCTCCTGGATTTCAATTAGAAACCACTTTATTTACAGCTCTTGGCTCAGCAGCAGGCAACCCAAGGAGAACAATTTTTATGGTGCAGTTTCTAATGCAAATAAAAGTAAAGGTAACCCTAGAGTGGTTTGCTAACTTATATAATGAGACAGGAAATAAATGGTACAAGTGAGTAACGATCATGTCAAATGTATTCAGAAAGACCACATGACTCAAATAATAAATTCTTTGACAAGCACATTTACCTCAAACAACTATCTAACACAGTTCTCTTTTTTCTCCATAAATATATAAATACTTTCTCCTAAGATCTCATTTTAATAATAATTTAGATCTACATTCCATGATAATATAAAGTTGAACCCATTCTCTCCACCCCCAAAACAAGAAGTGACCACTAGAGATAGAAATTTGTCTTTTCTACTCAGAAAGATCACATTTACTGACTTCAGAGCGAAGAACAGTTCTAAGAGGTAAAACTGGGGTCTGCCCAGGCAGCTCCTTTTGCACTGTTTGCAGCAGCAGCAACACACAGGAGGTGAAAGGAGGTGTATGGAAACCATGTGGTTTCTCCCACAAAATCCATATGTTGGAGAGACTAGTGAGCACAAGCAGGCAATACGCAACTGAATTCTCCCAAAAAATGGCTGAAACATCTCCCTGAAACCAGGGCAGGTTCACCAAGGACTTGACCTCACGTGTTCAAGCCACCAACTCAACTTTGCCACCACAGCCCACTGGGTGACAGGGCTGAGGCATAGCCCCTCGCAGATGGCACTGCTCCCTCCTCAGATGCCAACAGCCCAGGTGGGAGTGACACCACCCTCACCCTTCTACCCCTCAGTTCACAGTTTACAGCCAGAAACAACCAACTCCAGTAACGAACAGCAGACCTGCTTGCTCAGTCAAAGGGCTCACACAGGCTCAGACCACATTTCTCCCACAGTTTCCCTACAAAGAAGATCGCATCCAGCTGCCTTGTCCAACTTGTTATGCTTTTATACAAAATGTAACATCATAGGGGAAAATTCCTATAGCCATTTTTCATTTTGTTTTTAAAATGGAAACAAAATAAATTTTGCCTGGTTTAACAGCACTCTTCCAAATTATGCCAGATACAGAACCTTTGACAAGGTTGTGTCAAATACTTGCATGCTCTCTGAAATGCTACACCCCTCCCTGGATTGTTGGTTCACTTAGGAAAGAACCACCTACATTTTGGGCTACCATTGGACAGAATGTTTTGAAGCAGTTTCTAATACCATAGAAAATGCCTATCAGCATCTGTCAGCAGCACAGGAGGGATCTATCTGTACACAGAGGCTCATATGCTAGTGAGCACTTCACTGAAAGGTGTAAGAGATGTGTTACTTTCTGCAACTTATCTGACTACAGGGAGTTTCCATTTGTATTTTGCTCTTAACAGAGAGAAGGTTCTAGAGACGACCTTGTATTGCTGTCATTTACAAAGACCTGCATTCGGAAGAGCAAGAAATGCAGATCTTTATTTCTTTGAAATGTAGCATTCCTTCAAGTCTATAAAAAACTCTTTGCACTGGGCAAACTATTTAAACAGCTCTTCTGACCAATGTCTTCATTATCACCCTCCAAAGATGCCCTACCTGGTAACTGTGGGTACAGCTGTGCAACTGATACCACCAACAGCTTGGTTGGCTCATGTCTCCAGGTTTTCTCTACTGCCAATATAAAACAGGAGGAGAAAACAAAAACAAAACAAAACAAAACAAAAAAACAAAACAAAACAAAAAAACAAAAAACCAAAACAAAACAAATACCCACAAGAAAACATTTCCAGAAGAGAATGTGACCAGAGCACCGACATTCAGTTTCTGCTGAGCTGCCCTAAAGAAAAGACACTTTGTCTCTACTGATTGCAAGGACAAGTCAAGTGTCTAAGGAAATTAGCTGGTCCAATCAGAAGCTTAAACTTTGGACAACTTGCAACATTCCATTATTGACACTTCTGTCTTTTGAAATAAACTGCAACAGCAGTACATTCATTTAAGCCTTTTTTACAGCTAACCATTATCAGCGTATTAGTGACATCATCTCGTTTCTAGAGGGGCTACAGCACATTGTTAATGAAGGCAAGGTTACAGGAAAGCAGGCTGTGATGAGGCAGATGCAAGTGGTACAAAACACAGAGGAGGGAAAACTCTCTGCCAGGCAAACATCAAAGATCCAATACTTTCCTGTTGTTATGCTAGAGAACCACAAGAGAGCCACCTCTGGAATTTAACACTAAAATACACCAAACCCACCCACCCACACAACTGAAAGCCCCCAAACACATAGCGCTGCCCACCCAAAACAAACCACCTCAAGAAGCACTTCCATCAGAAGGCTGCAGAACGTACCAAAGTGCTGTGCGTGCTACCAGGCCACTGTGGCAGCAAAGGCCGTGGTACGCAGCAAAAGCCCCATGTGCACCACAGACAAGCCACCGACCAGCCAGCCCTTCCCACTGGACAGCAGCATCAGGAAAAAATTTTACGAGGATCTCAGCAGCCCTTAAAGCTGCTGTTGTGTTTGAAAAAAAAATCCTAACACACAGCACCACTCCCACAAAAAAGGGATTGAGCTTGTTCTTATGTAAGTATGTATATTATTTAACGCTTGAAAACAACAGTTCTCTCACATCTATGCAGAACCAGACGCGGTGAAGAGCTGAGAGTGGAAAAAAAAAAAATAAAGCAATTTCTACTCTATTGTATCCATCCATTTTGTTTGTTTGTCTCAGGGTGAGTCAAGGGCCCTCAACACAGTGCAGAACAAGGACCACTATCTGTTTGCTTTTTCTTCCTTTGTTGTCGCACCGGGTGACTGATGCAAGTAGGTGCAAGTATAACTCACACAGTATTTGCATCTATTAGCTGTTATCTCCTAGGTCATTATCTTTTGGATCTGGGAAAAAGTGATTACAAAACACCTTAAAGGTGAGATAAACAAATGCACACGATGATCTTGAGGCAAACAATTGTTTCTGCTTTTGCGGTCATCTGAACAAGTTTTGCTCTTCCTTAGATTAAACAAACACATGCCGCCAAGATGCATGCATTGCTTCTGAGGTAGATGTGAAAGAGAAGGCCTAGGTGACAAAAATAACTTTCAAATAGATGTTAGTATATTCACATTGCAAAGAACATAAAAGGAGGCAGGAAGCAGGGGAGGGAAGTGTCTCTCTCATATCATATTTAAGTGACAGTACAAGTAGCAGTGACTTTTTTTCCCTGAACTGCTCACAGATATGGGACCATTGCATAATCTTCAATAATCTTGTTAATTCTATTCACATTTTTTCTGAACATTACAGGAATTCACAGAATTAAAAGCAAAAATCATTGGGTTTTTTCCCCAACTTATCACTCAAAAGAAACGGATGCAAAATAGAGCAAGTTTTCCTGTAAAAACAGCTTCGTCCTACTTTATGGACTAGTTATTCCTAACTCTAACCACCTCCCCTCACACAGAATATTATGTAGTGCTAAGAAGCTCCTCCAGTCAGCAGCCATGTTTAAACAAGCTGGTTTATTGCACACAGAAATCCATACACGTGCAGAGGAGTGTAACAGCTGCCTCACAGAAGCAGGTATGCCTGTGCATCCCAAGCTTAAACTCATCTGGATGAGTAGCATTAGGAAAGGACACCCAAAGGACAGGAGAAGAGGCACAACTTGGTGCAGAACTGCAAGAAAGAGGGTGAAGGAAATGATTGCATACATTTTTGAAATTTTGCCTTGGTAAAATCTTGGAGGAAGAAAAATTCCAAATGGCATTTCTGCAGATACAGGGATAAAAATCTCTAGAGATTCAATGTGAAAAGTTATTTAAAACATGCACAAATTTAATTTGATAGTCAGCCTTTCAGTCAACCTATTTTCTGCACTCCAGTGAGGGCAACAGGGGAAAAATATTTAAATCTTACAAAATAATATGGAGAAAGGCATTTTTCATTTCAGAATGCATTATATTTAAAACCACATAGAAAATATCCTCCAAGGTTACCAATCCTCAGTGGCATCTTAGATGGCCTGCATGACAAGCATGTATCCAATAAGCAAGTAATTCAGTGTCAACAATATAAGGACAAAAGCAAGTCAGATTCAATTTTACTTGAAAATGTGGCTTTCTAAAATACCAGAGGGGAAAAAAAGGCATTCCTGCAGTGAAGAGACAGTTGGGGCTTTGCATGGCATACTTCAAGAGCAGCAACATACACCCTTTGTTGTATCAGAAACCTTGAACCTTTTCCAAACTGTCCTTGTTCTCTGACTTTTTTTTCAACCTGATATCTTTTCTAGCTTTTCATTACATTTCTGATGGTTCTTCACAGTTTCACAACATCATCCTGGAGGACTTCTTAAAAATAAACCCAGAATTTGAATCAACATACTCCTCAGTCCATGTCCAGGCCCCTTTGCTATTTTCGTATCAGTACCGCCTTGCCCCATGCAGTCCCTGCAGCAGATGCAACCTGCCTTCTCCACCCAGCTGCATTACTCAGTTTGTATTCCTGTAAATATCCAGCTCAAGAGAAATAACGATTTCCACTTGAATTTAACTTTCTCTGAAGTGCCTTTCTTTCTTGTCTTTCACAAGACAAGAGTCTTGTGAACACGTCTTTCACAATCGGTTTTCTTTACCCGGCCAACAGTAATCTACTATAACCTATTGTGCAAGTTTCTGAACCTAACCTTAAGAAACCTGAGAGGCCATTAAATGCACCAATCACATTGATGTGTTTTCCTGATTCAAGTTATAGACAGGAACAAAATGCCTAGAACTGCTTTAGTTCACTATTCTGCAGAGTTTGAAAGAAACTTCCTTGTAATTTTGTAGAAAACCACACCGCAACTTTTCCGTGCAAGTAATTTGTAATTTAGAAATAACATTTTTGAATATGTCTGAGTATGCACAGACATACTTTGAACACATAAAATTAGTACATAGGAAAAGCATAATACTTCCATGATTACTGAGAGGCAGTTTCCAGTCAGATCAGCTTACTGTGCCTCCTCCACAATCTTACTCCCTCACACCACAGGCTTTCACAGCTGAGCTCACAGTGCTGTTTGGGTGTACACGTGTGTGTGCATCCCTGCACATCTGTGGAGCATCATTTTCAAAGTGTCTCTGAGGAGGCGTATTTACTTTTTCCTCAGGGAAAGCCATGGACTGGAAAGAATAAGCTCTTGCAGTATTAAGTTATTTAATACTTCAATAGTGTAACAGATTAAAAAATCCAAACATAAACTGAAACTTATACAAAGACCTTTTCCTGCAGTGGTTTTAAGGCAGAACCAAAATTAATTTACATCAATGAAGCCCTGTAAGTGAAATCTACATAACTGGGTCAGGAATTGTGTCCTGGGGAGAAGGGTTCTTATTCCTTAAGTCCTGACCTTCACAGAAACTTTAGGAAAGTTTCTTTGCAATGCTTCCTTCAACGAATGTAAAATCATCCGCGATACTGCCATCTTACCCTAAGCCAAACAGAACAAGCAAAAGGGAACCAAACCCCTCCTCACAACCACAGATGCTGGGAGATCAGTGATGTGAGTTACAAAGGCTCCCCACCACCTGCCTTTGTAGTATTAACTTGAAAAGGTAAACTGGCACTACTGAGTAAACTTAGTTCTAGTCAAAAGACTGGTAAACCCCACATGACAGGCAGGACAGAAACACGTATCTGCAAGCCAGGGCAAAACAGCATCTGCATTGAACACCGCAAGGGTCAAGGTCTCTACCTTGACAGCAGAGTGACAGCACTCGGCGGGCTGGTGGCAAGAATAGAAGAAGTGTGACATTTCTCGAGGGTTCCACTATTTTTATAAGACATTTAAAACATAGATAGATGTCCTGGCTTCAAGTGGTATGTATGGAAAGGGAGTCTTTTCAGAACAAGGCAGGGGAGGAAAAGCTGAGGGACTTGGTACAAAAATCAAACACCACTCTCCCTCCCCAGCACCCAAAAAACCCCAACCACAGTTTTCCTTCAGGTAGACAAATAACAAAGCAGGACAATTTCAAACTATTTCAAGTGACAGTAAGACAGAAAGCGTTCTCTGAATTCAAAACAAAATGAGCCTACACAAAGATTTAGGATACAACAAAAAAATTGGCAAACAAAGAACAAGAGAGTCCTGAGGGTGGAAGAGCTATAGATTTGGTGCACACAACTGTAATATTTCTGACAAGATACAATTTTCCAAGCTTAGTTTCTCCAACAGATAAACACTTCCATACTTTTCTCTTTGCTGTTAATGAGTACTTTTGGCTTGTCAACCTAAGTATGGATTCAAAGAGACTGGGAATTGCACTTGCAAACAGTATTTGAAAAAATCCTTTTATGCTACTAAGAAAATTGAGGTTTATTAGGGAGAGCATACATGTAGATTTGAAAGCAACAGAGAGACACAGAAAATGCATGAGAATAAAGCAAACAGCTTTCAGTAAGGAAAAAAAAAAGGGTCAAGGGAGGGATGCCCTCAGCTCTATTCCGGGATAGCAGTGTATCATATATTCTTGAATGAACTGAAAAACAGGAAGGCAACATCTTCTCTCCCCTCCCCACCAAAAATCTGAACAGCTAAAATCCCACAGATGATAAAATTTACTGTTGTTTAAAACCAGAGAAGACTAGAAAGAATTCCAGATGAAGCATGCAAGGCCAGACCAAGGGGCAAATTAAATCCACTGCAGATCAATAAAAAGCAAAGTGCATTTAAATGAAAAATGTGAAGCACTCAAAACTGATTGTTGGGTTTAACAGTTCTGGAGTAACTCAATATTTGAATCAAGTGTTCAGCAAATAAAAGAAACACACTGCTAGATATACAAGGATACAACTTAGAAATATTTTTTTTTTTCCATTTTCAAGACGAAAGCACTCACATGATTATCTAAAGGATAAGACCTACAACACTGTTGTGCCACAGCATAAATCAGAAGTGTGTTCTTCATCAGACTGCTGTGTTCAGCTCTTATCATCTGATCTCTTCTCAAGATAGCAGATATAGTAGAAGCCTCAGAAAATGGGGACAAGAATGATTTGGAACAAAGACAGATTTCTGTACAGTAGGAAATGTAGAAGCTTGAAGCAACCACATTAATGGGAGATGGAGAAACTGTTGAGGACATAAGAAAAGAATTGCAGTAAAGACAACAGTGCTCCTATACACTCTTGTTATGCAGAAGCAAAGGCATTTTTTAAAAAGCAATACACTTAGAGTTGCGAGAAGGAAATGTGTGTTTGTTTAGTTGGTTTAGTTCTGTGGCAGTGCTCTGTTGATCTAGTTTTATTTTATTTATATTCAACACTCAATTTGCACAATATTTTGCCACAAGCTACAATGAAGATCTCCGCAAGATTCAGAGAAAGACTAGAGTTTTATGAAAACTAGTAATCTACCTTTGGTAGGGAAAACATCAGAAACACCAATCTGTCCTCTATATTTGCAAGAAGTAAGATTTTTATGGTACAGAACCAAATTGACAGAAAAGACTCAGAGTTTCACCTTTGGGCCTTGAACATAACCACCCACCTTAGAACAAACGACACACTAAGAGTAGCTGGCAAACAGCAGGCAAAGGACACACGCACAGGTTGCAGAACTGGTCTATTAAGACACCTAATCCTCTGCAGAGTGGTATGTCCACACAGTAAGGCAGAGGAACCTGGGAGCAGGAGAACACGTAAAGCTTTGCCACAAGGCTTTCATCCCAGGAATGCTACATACAGGGTACTCGTGTGCTCTGTTCAGAACTGGCCCTTAGAACGTTTGGAACAAGAAACTCCACTGATTTCTCACCACAGAGGACTGACATGCTGAAGAAGCTGCTGGGTTGCATCAAGGCAGTGCCACCACACTGGTCTGGCACAAACTACGTTCTTTAGACACCATCCCTTCGCAGTGTTTACAGAAGTGCTCGTACGCAAGGTATTTACAACAGGAGCAAGGTGTGTCTGTCCTTAGTACTACAGCGTACACTCCTCACCAACTTATTCCTGAGTGTACGAGCCCTGTGTTATGCATGACAGCATGAAATTTTTTTTTTATATCTAGAAACCACCCCAGAACTAGGTTAGCCTGGCAGGCTTGCAGCACTTCATTTACATATGAGTCAATCCTTCTGCAATACAAACATTAGTGATGCATTCCCCACTGTCCTTCTATTTATACTCACTATTTCACCTGCAGGCATCCCCAGTTAATTAAACAAATCAATCCCATTGAGATAATTGTGTCTCAAGCAAATTAACACAATTAGCCTTATAAAAAGAAAATCCAAGCACTACCCGCTATATTCCTTCATATAAATAATGTGCTTGTTCCTCCAACTCTAAGTTTGTGGCTATCTAGGAATCTGCATTAAAATGAAAAGTATGACACACCAAACTGTGTGACTGTTACAGCCAACAGCCGCTCTGTTTGCATCATTCACGTCTATGAAATCCAAGGTGGCCATGAGAAATAAATGTTCTTAAAGAAGAAATAAGCAAGGAAGGATCCCACTGCAGTGGACGCTTCACAGTTTTGAGACAGCCTCTGCTGCAAAATAGTACATTACCTTGACATTTACAACCAGGGTGAGATACGCAGTGAGCTGGTTAATTGGATATACCAGGGGTTTGAGGCACTCTTAATTCTTTCTTCTCTGGTCAGGTTTACAGAAACCCCTCTGGAACAAAGCTGAGTTTCTACAAATGATATCTCGGTACCCACACTTTTTCAAAGACCAGTGCCTCCAGCCCTCAAGTGTAACAAAACTGCCATGGCAGTTGAACAGCACCACCATTCTTGGCCACCCGCTGTGTTTTCAGGGTGTTTTTTCTCACAAGCAAACCTCAGAGTAACCCAGCACACCTCAGCCTCCCCAGTCACAGTCCATCCTCTATCCACGATCTTGATCACCTTGCAGCAACGTAGACAAGGCAGAGGCTGGCGTCCTTTACCACCACTCCTGGTGACAGACGAGGCCACAATTTTTGGCTGAAAACTGGAGATTTCTCCAAGATAACGCAGGAACATTGAGCAGGCCTACTCAGTCAGAGCCCACAAAGAAAAGTGATGAGAAGTGATGAGCACCCTACAACTAAAAATGGAAAACTTAAGAGGCCGGTGTGCAAAACCACGACCTTGTGAGCTGAAGCATCTAACCAAGGCCACTCTTTCAAGAGATGGTAAAACATCTACGCGGTACATTCACAATGCTCTGGACCAAGGCCTCGCAGTTGCTTGGGATGGTGTTGCTGTCTCATTTCATGTGAGCCTTCAAGCAGCAAGAGTTGCTTGAACGCAGGAGACTGCATTTCCCAGCTGGTGAGAAGCTGCTGAGCAGAGGCAGGTGAGGGTGTGTGTGTGTGCATGCAGGAGAGGCAGAAAGCGAGATGTGCTCTCCTGTCTCCCTGCAGATGATTCAGGGAGGGCCGAGCCGCTCCTCCCCGGTGCCTCCCGCTGGCTGCTAAGCAACTGCAGCAGCGCAGGGGGCCAGGCAGGCACCCGGTGCTAACTTCTCATTTTGAGGGAATTCGAAAGGCTTACAACAGTACATTAGCTGCAAAACTGGTCACTGGTACTGAGTTCCTGAGAGTAATTATGGGGCAGCGAGGAGAAAGGGAAGAGAAGTGATGGCGGGGATGAGGAGAGGACAGCAGGGGACCAGGCTTGCACTGAGGGAGGGTTTGCAGAAGATAATTTAATGGAAGACTCCCCATCCTTTTCAGAAACTGAAAATACAGTATTTCTTTTTTTTTTTTTTTGTTAATATATTTTTTTTTGGCATACCAAAACGAAAGCATTTTCACCTCTTGAAACATTTCTCATCCATGTGGCACTGTAACCAACATACCACACTGCCTCAGCAGACGTGGGAAGGATGGTAAGTAACAGTGCTGTTCCATTTGCAATCACTCTTATCATGCTGACCATGCCCAACCATCCTTCTACCTGGCCCAGTAATCTGCTGCACATCTGCCCTGCAGAGCTCCCAGCCTTGACCCCAGACAGCTGCCCCTTCACTGAGATAGCTGAATGCAGCTGTGAACCACAGGAAAAGCCAGGTTGCTGAAATGCGCTGCTGACAAACTGGCCTTTCCCTTGTGGAAAATTATTTTTCCAGCTGGGATCTTTTCACTGGCTTGGTTCACCAGAGAGTGGCACAAGTTAGTTGGTCAGCGGAGGCAATGCCAACCCCTTCAGCCACCCACTGGTGATGAATCTCAAGTCCTCCAATGTAGCAGCACAGAAAAGCAAGGGAAAATGTTATTCCCAAAGTCACATACTGGGCCAAACAGGCATCCATCCCACATTTCTTGTTTCACCATTCTGAACTGTACGCTGCATTTAGCATTTTCATTAGCCCCACAAACTACTGGCATAATCATAAACTAGTTCTTATTAATTGAAAAAAAAAATAATTTTTTAAAAAAAGAGTGCTGTCTTACAAAATACATTCTCTTCAGGAAAGTTAGAAGACACAAACTTTACAAGGTACATAAGTCTCAATAACTTCATTTTACAGAACACAAAAATCAGACTGTTTACATATAAAGGTACCTACTAAATATAAAGTGAACTTAACACCATATCAACTCCCAACAAATAGTACAGACTTCTACATATGTATTTGTCCATATACTATTTACAAGTCAGAGTCACAATAGATAACATATAGCAGGAATACAAGGATACTTTATTACAGGACAGCCTGGGAAAAGGGATAGCTATCATAAAGCATATTTAGAAAACTAGTTCCATGAGACAGGATCTACAGACACAGGTGTCCTGTCATAAAGAATTCATTATTTACAAATATACTACAGAAAACTCTGTTTGCAATGAAGTACCATAAATAATTCACACATAATATGTGTCAGAAGTGAAGGCAGTGGCATTTTCTTCACCATCCTCATGGAGCTTCCCATACTCAGTGAAACAGAGCTCTGCTGTAACATCACAAATGCAATGAGAACATTGGAGTGTCATTAAAACACAAAACATCGTTCCCCACAAAAGGCTTCCCCACCAACACAGTCCAGATAGAGACTTCTACACAAGCATTGCTACTGTAGGGACAAAAATTGCAATTCCTTTGGTTTAAATTGCATGTGTGAATTTTATTTTCACCCCTGTGAATAATATGGAATTCATCTTGGGCCCACTGGCCCAGGTGCTGCAGTGCTGCACAGCTCTACCTTTTGTCCCCTACTCCAACCCAAAGAGGCAAATCCAGAGGCAGACAGGCAACTCAACTCGTGTTGATTTCCCTCTCGCTGTGGAACACATGGCAATACACTGCAAAAAGTGTGCCAGAAGTTTGACACAGTGATGGAAACCCCTCTCTCTTTGAAATTAGATAAACACAGATTTTATTTTATATGGGTGAACAAAGACTCACCAGGAAAAGAAAAATAATCAGTTGTTACTGATATGGAGTGAATCTGGAGAACCAACCTAATGATGGAAGCTCCCTAGTGCATTAGCTTTTCTTTTTCCATGACCCGTGTAAATTCACCTATTTCCCATAAGGTAAAAAAAAAATGGAATAAAACCCTTGATCATTAGTTCATTTCCTCTCTATTCTACTTGTCCCATACTTTTCTCCAGCAGGATACCTGCATCAATGCAAAACTTGACATATCTGACTCCTTTAATCTTCCTCAAAGAAAAAAACTATAAAACCCCACACCCTCAACTATTAAATAAAAAAAGCCCAAAGCCCCTTAGGACTCCCTGTAATCTAGCTACAGGAGCCACTCTCCACATGGATGGGTAGGCAGGACTTAAATTCTGTTTTCTCCCTTCTGAGTCACGAATCAAAACCCAGCAGATTTGCCAAAGCGAAAAGAAACAACAAACTAGAAAACCTTACCAGCCTCCTAAAGATGACACTCAGGAGACTGGGCTGATAGAAGATTTCACAGCATCAGGCGGTCTCTACCCACCCCTCACAGATGTGGAAAACAGAACAGACCATTGCAATCACCAGTCTGACCTTCCACCCAAAGTGTGCCGCAGACCTGCGTCCAGATATCTTGCTTGCTATAAAGATGTACACAGCAATACTCTCCCTTGCTAGAAACATGTAGATCTAATTCCCAGGCAAGTGATTACAAATCCATCACATCCAAAGGGAGCTGTTTTAGCAAATAATTTATTCTGTTTAATAATTTGTGTGTTACAAGGAGCCCAGATTCATCTGGTTTCAACTTTCAATTCACTCTCATTACACCTCCTCCTACAAAACTGAAGAGTTTTGTACATTTTTTCCTCTAGATATTTGCAAAATACAGTTCATCCACTTCACTTGAAGCAAGTATGCAAAGCTTTTCATTAAGGAAAAAAAAGTCTAACAGTAAAACAGGTTTTCCAACTGTAATCAATCTCTCAGCTTTCTGCAGGCACGTAAGAATTGGACTCTATTCCAGTAATGATCCTGTGCCATCATACACTGGTAAAACGTTATATGCTCCTAGAAGATATGTTTGGCTTTTGCATCCAAAAAACATATCCATTCTTTTAGTAGTGCTGCAAGGTCCCTGTGTTTTGTTAGCTTCTTCTCATCACCCCAGCTCCCTTCCAATGTAAACTCTCTCCTGAATGTGGTGAGCCCTACCCTCTGCATAATGTACAGAGCTGGACTGGCCTGTGCTAACATTCAGACTGCTCAAATAAGCCCACACCAAAAGGAAATTAACTCCCTGTGTGACAGAGGACATATTTGCCATACCCCTGATTTTTGGTGGCATTTTCAAATTTAGAAAGAAATAGCATTGTTCAGTATAATTACCAGAGACCTTGAAATAAAATCACCTCAGTTCCACCAACTAAAGGCTGTTACTTCTCCCTTCCCTTTCCACATAATCACATTGCCTCATCACCCGTTCATACTCACTACACTAATTCTCTATTTGCTGCACATATGTGGACATACATAAATGTGATGGAAGTCCCAGCATAAAATGTGTTCCCCTCTGCAGAGAAGTGCTGAACAGCACTGGATGCCTATTTGATGTCCTCTCAAGCAACAGTACACAACAGTTCAGCACACTGTTGTGTTTTGGTCCACTTTGAGCACTGGATACAGCACTTTTGGTTGTGACCTCCACTTTCCCCCTAGAGAAAAGCTTCACAAGTTAAAACATATCCTGGTTAAGTCAGTGCAGGACTGCAGTTTGTTGTTTTGCTGTTGTTGTTTTGGTGTTTGGTTGGGTTTTTTCTTTATGTAGTATCTAATAAAGCATCAGCAACATTAACATTAGGGTTATTAGTTTACTTAATATTATGATGTTCCATTAGACAAGGGATAATACAATTGTAGGCTGGAAATTAACTATGGAAACATGTTGATATGGTTATATGAAGTCATGAAACTTTTTCAAATGCAGAAGCACTGCATCTACAATACAGTTTAAACAAGTTAACTTATTTCAACTGTATATGCATAATAAACTTTTGCTCTATGCTGTCATATCAGATACTCATTCTCCCAAAACAAAAATATTTGTTTTGTTTTTTTAAATGCAATAAGGCATTTAATGGCTATAAAAAAAAACCCTGTGGTTGAACTTGAGTCAGAACATAGTGCTGCTTCTGCTTTCAGCCCAAAAAAGAGAATTCCTATCACCATTATTAAATAGCAGTAATATTTATAGACAAAAGTAGCAATTCAGTTGTACTACTTTCGCTTTTTCAGAATAAGAGCACTTTATCTTTTAGACAAATGGCACCAGCACTGCAGTGGTGTGCTGGAAAACTAGCATGAAGTGGAGCAGGGGCAGAAGAATCTGAGCTCATTGTCACAGCAGAGCTGGAGGTGGTGAGGTCAGCTTATGTTACAGCTTGTATGAGAGGATTCCCTTTAAAAGCAAGGGTCTAGATGCCAGACCCAAGTGCTCAGTGCTGTTTTTCCCACATGGATTTATTCACATAACAGAAATACAATGCAGACCTAAAGGTGTTCTCCTAGGCTAAACTTTAATAGAGCTTTCAGTTTTTAACAAAGGTCAAAGAAATTTCAACACAACTCCTCAGGTTAGTATTGCTTAAGCAAAACCTATGCAATCATTTGTTGAACCCTAGCCCAACAGCAGAATTAATTACCAGAATTAATTACTAGCCACAGAGCCTTCCCTAGGACATTAGAACATATCTACCACAGCTCATCGAAAAATGAAATGCTTCATTGGCCAGACCTAACGAAGGATGGCCAACTTGTCCATCAGGAGAACAGACCCTGATCATCATGTAGATGTTCCTAAATAATCAAGCTGAGGACTCACTTCTCTGAATAAGTTGGTTTGGGGTTTTTTTTAGTGTTTTGGCCTCCATCACAAAGTTAAAGCTATTTCCTCATTTCTGAACATGCTAGTATCCATGGGAGAGGCAGAACTTTCACTTCTCACCTGCTCACAGAAAGGTCACACCTCACTGTTAACAACTCAGCTGAAATACAGCAAGGAGCTCCAGCCATCTGAGACAATGGGAATCTTTCCCATTCTCTATGAGATGGTTTCAAGCAAACCAAACTATTTTCGTAAGCCCACATCAAGCCTGTGGCAGAGGAGAACTGGAGCATGGCAGGACAGAGACACTCCAAAGCTGTGAATAGGGCGGCAATGATGCCTCCACTATGAAGAGTCCCTGCATCTCAGTGACACCAAGCAGCATGGATAAAGGCATTGCTATACTTCTGGAAGAAATTCTTGATTGTGAGTGGTGAGACACTGACACAGGTTGCCCAGAGAAGCTGTGAATGCCCCATCCCTGGAAGTGTTCAAGGCCAGGCTAGATGGAACTCTGAGCAACCTGGTCCAGTGGGAGGTCCTGCCCACGACAGAGTGGTTGGAATGAGATGATCCCTAAAGTCCCTTCCAACTCAAAACATTCTGCGATTCTGTGAAAGCACAACCGTACTGTGGGCATGCAGGTTAAAATGCTGCCAATTGTTATTCTGCAGGCAGGTTGCACATTGGCCTTTTTTTCAGCTTTTGAAGTATTATTCAAACACCAAAGTAGGCTGAAAGACTACTTCTTGCAACTTCATATTTCTATTATAGGCTCCAGCCAGTCACTTGTCTTTTGTGGTTGCATGCATTTCCTATTTAAGAAAAGGACTATAGCAGTTCCTGGTTTGTCACATCTTCAAATAGAGAGCTTGCGCAGCAGCTTCCTCTGCTCTGCATTCCTCTGCACTGGTGAACATTCTCTTCCCTCTCTACCTGCTCAAAAACATGCTCAGCCACCTATAAAGCCAATTTACAGACACAAGGTAACAAAATGAAGGATTTCCAAACCACATTCATGATGACAGCCCACAGAACTTTTTGGTCCAAACCTGGATTTCAATCCTCCCTTCTCCATCTGCACTTTCTATCTCTTTCAAAATAATGAGCAAACATTTCTCCAGCTTCACAAATCTGGCACATTTCACTTTCCTTGTCATTTAAGAGATACTATTAATACCAAATAGTTTGTGTGTAAGAACACTGTGCACTGTTGTAAAGCTTTATTCAAAGCATCCTGTGATCTTCCACTGAAAGCACTAATTTAGTACTTTCACAGTACTTCTGAGGTTTGTATTATAAATTGTCTCACACAGGTGGAAACTCTGAGGCTAAAGTGACTTGCTGTTGGGCTAACCGCCTGAAATCCTCATGTCCTGCCTCCCCAAAATCTGTATTTCAGCATTCCTGCCCAACCCTTGCCCCAGCACTTCCTGCTCTACATCCAACTTCAGATGTCATCGTCCCTTCCCTTCTCTATTACCACACCTATGTAAGTCTCTGGCAGAACTTCCCAGACAATTTCTTCCCCCAAAGATTTCCTGAAATTAAGTAATTAAATGATTAAGGAACAAGTTCATCACCTGCTAAGAAAACTACTTACACAAACCACATTCTCACCTACAGCAATCTGTATGGTTGTGTTTCTATGTCTCAGCCACATTGGCTGAACATGAAAAGCCCATGTTAACCCCTTTTAAATGAAAAGAATACTCTCAGGACCTGGTCTTTAAAAATTATTTTCCTGGATCAGCAAGAGACTGCTAGTAAATTTCACATAAGTCTCAATTTGTTTTAAACACAAGAAAAGTAACATAGAAGGCCTATCTCTCACCTTCAACTATTCTTCAGGTACTACTATACAATTAAATAAAAGTGTGTTTCTTTAATAAGAAGCAAATATACACATACATGAAAGAGGACAAGAAACCAGAAAAGGATTAACACTAATATTACATCAACAGCTAAAAACATAAGGAAATAATTTAAAATTTAACCAGCAGTGAAAACCAAAGCCATGTATTAAAAAAAAGGCAGCCTATGTAAATGTGAACTTGTCTTGCATTACAGACAGAACACGATCTCCAAACTGTATGTGAATCACTAGTGCCTAAAGAGTATTGCTTGCTTTGATTCTTGCACTAGGATCCATCAACATCTGGCCATATAGTCATCTTCCTTGTTTCAATAAAAGCACTTTAATTAGATAAGAGAATACTTTGTATTAACCACTGCCACCTATGGTTTTGCTGAACAGTGGCCATCACTACTTTCACTTAAACCTCATGTAATACCAGGTCTGACCAGAAACCAATGTCAGATCTTCAGATCATCCTACAGATGATCCTTAACTACTGATTCTGCTGAAGTCTACGCTAAACAATAGTTTTCACCTCCTTTTCTGTGTCAAGTAATCAGAGCTACAAATAATTTCAGGACTCCATCAGGGTATTCAGAGCATGCCATCTTACTCCTTTCATTCTCTCACACCATGTCTGAAAACTGGAGAAGCAAGAACACACCCTCATCCGGCTCTGACCCTCAAACCAGAAAACTGAGGAACAACAGCTGCTCCCTGAGTCAGTGACACATGGAGCACACTTTTAACAATTGCTAGAGAGATAATGCAGACAGCCCTGGACAGTTCTCCAACAACCTCTCTTCATAGAAATGCCAAGTTTTCTAAGCAGCAAGGGCCATCCAAAAGATCATAAAAGGAAAAAGTTACACAACAAGCTGCACAGGTATATCCCAAGCACGTTTTTCAATCAGTGAAAGCTTGTTGGATATCCTTCTACCATGGTGTCAAAAAGCTCTACTGCCACAGAGTTTTGTTAGTGGGATTGATGGTGTTAACTAATTAAACTTCAGAGAATACTTCTAATGAAGAATTCATCATCTACTTCTCGTAAGGCTACAAAAGCAGATGATATTTTAAACTGCAAGTTGGGAGAAGAAAGCAGAAAGAGAAAAAGGACAGGAGATAATTTGTTCTTCCAAGTTGTCTACTAAAGAAATCCAGAGGAAGTTTAAGTAGGAAACAGGTCTACTCATGTCTCTGTCTTTTAACAGTACAGACTAGGATAAAGGCCTAGAGAGTGCACACTTCTCCTCTGTAAAAGAAATATCATGCCATTATTAGAATGACACCTAGCAATGCACAGGATCAAACTGACAACACTGGTATATATTAGAGGTAAAACTTATCTGAGCCTGTAACAGACAGACCAAACAGAGCACTCCCTGACCAAAGATGGCTTTGGTGGGAGAGTACCATCACTCAAATCCCCCAACCTTCCCACACTGCCCTAAGGTTACTTGAGTCACTTCAGAGTGAGAGGCCCAAAATGAGGCTGTGTACAACATCTCTATGGAAGTAGAAGTCTTCACCTTTTTAATCTCCATGAGGTGTGTTCAAATACGACACTCACAGGCAACTGTTGGAATAAATCATGAAAGCAGTATACCATCAAGGCTCACTATTTGAAAGCAAAAGGCCAATAAAGTACACAAAAGCAACAAGCCTACTTTCCTCCTGATAAAATGGAGGTGGAAAAACAGACCCAACCCTGCTGGCACACTTTGCAGTCAAATTCCTTTTGACAATTTATGAACTTTTTTTCTTCCTCCTGTTCAACAAAATTACTTCAGCAGTATAAAAGTTGGCAACATAGCTATCTCAGAAGAAAGTTGCTCCATTCCTTATTGGTAAGCAGCACACACATACACACAAAAAACCCCACACCCACAGGAAATTGAGAGCTATTCATTTAGTTTTAGCCAAGTCTTTGTGAGACTGTACCTTTTGACTATTAGTTGATGGTAAACATGCAACTGTCTGGTACTTAATCTCATATAAAAACTAGACCAAAAAACCCTATCAATATTAAATTTAACCTTCATAAAAGAACACAAGTGGTATGAATGCAATTGCCTGGAAAAATGCTACTTAGCAAAAACAAAACAACTACTCCCCCACATATATGCAATATTTAAAAGAAAGAATTCAAAGCTGTAATTATGTTCACACAAACCTAAACTGCAGAATACAAGAAGTTCAGTGATACAAAATTCTGTGTTATTTGTAATGACACCATGTACTTCCTCTCATATTTTTTCCTTGGTATTTTGGGGGCCTGATGGGATGTTGTCCACTGTCATTACCAAGGATTGGAAAGAAAATATGAAATCAATTCTCGTCATCTGCACAGAACATGAAACCTGGAGCAATGGTAAGCAAAAACCGAGTAAGGTTACTTTCTGGTAAAGTACATTTTTTGCTAGGGATAGTTTGTCAGAGGAGCAGCTGGTTTTAATACAGCAATAGCACAAAATCACAAAGTTCTAGGAATTAAAAAGAAAAAAAAAAAAGAACTCCAAGAGATACCCTTGGGGAAATGCATTTGGGAAGGCAGCAATCCTGTAAAAAATGACTAAGGGTCACAGCAGACACCATCTAGACCACTAAATTTCCTGCACAAATCTGCAGCTAAGCGAGGACACATAACCTCTGGATAAGAGCATTATTTCGTATAAGGCAAGGCAGGGAGGGAGAGTGTTATCTAAAAAACAGTAACAACAAGGGCAGCATGCATTTCTGGTCTATTCACTCTGGAAAAGAAAACACCACAAGAACAGTGAAAGATTCAGAGAATATATCTTATATTGAGAGTTTAAACAGTCTGCATATTTGGCTTATCCAAGAGGATAATGGTTATCAGTGACTTATGAACAAAATAGCTAAATGTCTCTACCAAAATTTACTCAGAAGATAAAGAATACATTAGCCAAAACCAGGACCCCAAAAGAAGCTTCTGGTCAGATGAAAAGGTTTTGAAGAATTCAGAATTAATCTTCTCCGCCTGACTGTACATAATTACAGTTGATTGATATAATGCGTAGTATGCTCAGAAACTCATTGACAGCAAGCTTGCTAAATGCAGTTTCTCCAAGAACCACTTGCTATCTTATCCAGCTGACTAAAATCTTGTGCAATTCCTTTGGCATTTACATCTTTCCCACTTTGTGGCAGCGCTACCCATTCAGAAATGCAGACCTTTGCATTCAGGTAACTCCAACAAGCATGGCTCTTGGAGCACAATTCTTCAGAAGCACCTGCTGCTCCCTGCAAACCATCAGAATATTAAAATCAAAGGTCATTTGTCTTCCAAGTGTTCCATGGTCTCAGTTCAGGGTATTTCAAGGCTTTCTCCAGAGCTCCAGGACAGACAGCGATCTACTATTCTGCTGCTCTACCTCATGTTAATTAGTGCTGGAGATTCAAATTTTTCTGTGGATAAATGAGGCACATGAAGTGATTTCCAAGTATGTAAATGGCAGACTTGAGAAACATAGTTTATGATATGCATATATGTCTCTCTCCGCTTTTTAACTCACAGCAACTTGTATTTAGGAAAAGCACTATGCACTATACTCCATCCAGGCACTATATTACATCCCTCTATGGATACAGAGAAACAAAAATGGGACAGGCCTCCTACTGTCATTTATAGTCAGGAAAGGACATCTCTCCAAGGTAACACCAGAAGTTATGGACTTGCTGTAAAAATCACTGAGCGAGACTTCATGATCTGCTCTAGCAGGACAGGAGGAACAAGACACCAGGGGCTCGTTTTGTGGATAAAAGCCTATGAATGTACTTCAAAGAATATGTTTTCTAAAACTAAAGCCCATTCCTTTGGGTTTATGAAGTTCACAAGTCACAATATTCCTGGCTACTGTCTGAGCATCAAGAGGGCCACCAGAGAGTAAAGAAGAGTCCCACCTAGTGTGCTTGGCTGCCTGGGCTGCAGACTGGCACCCAGCAGGAGCACTGAGAGCTGTCTGCCCCTTACAGCCCCACCACCCCAAGGGTTTGTGGAACAGGGAGAGCTCTCAGTTCCTTCAACACATCCTCTCTTCCACCTGGAGCAGCAAGTTACCACCTGCAGCTGGAGGTCACTCATGAACCCAGAGAGCACATTTTTTGTGGGCGATTAACAGCAAACCAGCTCTGTCTGGATACCTTAACTAATATTTTCCTTTAATTTAAATATCTGGGGTGGTTTAAGTTAGGTTTAATCTCATATGTGAATTTTGCAATTTTTCACTCATGGGCCCCCCCCCAATATTATTTTTAGACTTGTTTATTTCATATATATTTTCTTAAACCAGCAAGTTACTGGCATGTCTGAAGTTGGCAATCAAGTCTGAGCTTGGAAACTGCACAACCTTCACATGGAATGGGTTTCAGAGAAAAAAGCAGAACATTTCTCTATCTCTCTACACCAGTCACAAACCCTTAACCTCACTGCTAGGAGCCTCAACTAAAATTTTCCTTTTAACTCTATCTGGCACCCTGTCTTTAAGTTAGAAAAGGTTTGATATGAAGAATGGACATAGGGAGATGCAGAGAGAAAGGAAAAAAGGAAGAAAGGGATCAAGATTCAAAAGATTGGTAGTGGTGCTTCGTACTTTGGTACTGAAAGTAAATCAGATCCATTTCATAAATTAACAGCACAAAAAGGAAAAAAACCAAACCAAAACAAAATAGTCCCTACAATTGTCATGTTTTGGAGCCAGGCTTAACAAAAGCAGAGAAGGTTCTCCATACCAAGGGTAACAATACATGGCAGAACCTTGATGTCTGAAGAACAATAATTAATCATCTCAACAGTAAGTATCATCCTCTTTTCACTGAAAGGGGAGCTGACTCAAAGACAACCAAGGGAGTTGCCCAAAACCACAACACCAGTCATTAGCAGAGCTGCAGTTGGAAGTTTCTGGCTGCCAGCACTATTTTCAATCACTGAAATTGGCAGCCAGTTCACAGCCGCAGAGCTGGTGCCCTGTGTGCTCACCAGGTGGAGGGGTCATCTGCTCCCCACTCCCCATCTCCCAGCTCCAGTCACACCACCAGCATCAGAGAGGGATGGAAGAGGGGCATGTCCAGCCAGGGTGGTGGGCTGAGGGATGAGCACCAGCAGTGCTGCTCCCGTCACCCCACAGTCCCGCTCCAGCAGACGCCCACTCCAGAGGGGCAGCTGCAACCCCCAGGAGCTGCCCTGACACCCCCCTTGTACCTGTGCTCCCCCCTGAAGCCCAGAGAACTTGGGTCAGAAAAATAACCCGAGGGAGAAGTCTAAGCCGGTGGTTCTGGCCAGGTTTAGTACCCTGCCTCACTGGGTGGAGTGAAAGACAGGCAACAAACACCCCCCAGAGTGCACATCTCAACTACACCTCATCTTTGTGCTTTACGCACTCCAAGGGGAACTTCAGATCAGTTTACTTCTCAAGCAGAAGCTGAAATGGCTCTTTCCATCTCATCCCTATAGTTTTAATGTGCATTTTACAGAACTGATTTCAGTTTCTCTTAATTGCTTAGTCAAGAGTATAAAGTTACTTATGTCTTACAGAGCCAGCCAGCTCACAACAAGGATATTTCAAAGCCAAGTCTTTTTTGTAAGGGTAGTTGGAAAAGTATTAAATAGGTGAATTTTTCATCTTAATTTTTACAGAAGCAACACAATTCTTGTAACAAGCAGTTTGGGAAACCCGGTGTGATAGAGATGTGGAGGGGGAAGTGAGTATCCTACATTTACACTAAAAGCAGAACCACAGAAATCTGCTTTTTGTAGCATAATTAGTCTTAATTTATATATAAAATTATATCTAGGTCTCTGTTATGTCAGCTGAATATACTCCCCTCGATTCTATATTCTGCCTGATACCTGCCTATACTGAGTTCTCCAGACATTCCTTCCAACTCATGTGATCCTTTGAAGCTGACAGTTATCTACAAATTCAGGCACTGAAGTAATTTATTCTTTTAGAAGTATTAAGCATTTAAAACTTGCAACATCGGATTGTGCAAATATTCAAATTTTCTGGACGAAAAAGAAAAGGAAAAAGCATTTACCTTGATGTATACATTTGCGTATATATTCTCCCCCTACACACTCTTATCTAGAGGCTTTTCCTCATGCATGAGATTTCCCATTTTTCTCCCTGTGCTTTCCAGGTACTTTCCACATATTGTGACATAACAGCTAAATAACACAAGAAAAGAAACTCAAATTACCTGTTACCGTTTTATTCAAATTACCTTTCTTATGGTGAAAGTTTTCCTAAGACGGCTTCTGTAGACACAAAAATATTCACAGGCAATGTCAAAGGAAATTATTAAAACTCATCTAGCAGCGATGCAAGAGTTTTGTGCTGACCTGCACTAATACAAGAAGAAACCACAATGTACCAGTCTGGACAGAAATAATTCCTGGACTTTGCCTCTATTGGGTCTCATCAAAATCAAGCGTTAATCCCAGTAAACAAGAACACAAAACCACCCAAAATGAAAAAAAAAAAAAAACCAAACAAAACCCACACAAACATTTCAACGAGTTACTGTGGTTCTGCATGTGCAAAATCGGGGGTTTCACTGCCAAGACTCGTTAGAGAAGAACAACCAGAAAATGTTTGCAAAACAGATTACTATTATGAAGGGCATTAACAGCTATTAATAATAGAATATACATCAACCTACTGCTTTTTAGAGAGTCAATATTAATTGGCAACCTAATTTGGAACTGTCAAGACAAGAGACCTTGCAGACACCATTTGTCAGGTCTAAGCTAACGGTGGGTGAAAATAGGCCTGATAACAGTTACTTTCCTTGTCATTTCCTTTCAAAAGTGACACAATGCTGTTTCAGTGATCAAAGTAATTTTTATCTCATAAACGTACCCCTGATAATAGATTAGGCCTTATAGAATGATTTTATATTTATGATCTGTGTGGGGCAGACCTCATGCGAAACTGGACTTGCAATTCACAAGCGTTCCGGGTTGCTTGGAAGGAAGCAAGATAAAGGCACAGGGAAATATGGGGGAAGGAAAAGAAAATATTGGGTGAGAGGTCTGGCACCTATGAACATTGCTGCAAGCTTGCCAAGTCTCATAATTTCATCACTAGGCTTCAAGAATATTAAAAGAGCTATTATTCATTTTTTTTATTCTACCCCGTCACATAATCAGTAGAACAGATGCCAAAAGCCAGCCATTACAAGGAAGTCACCATGGCTAGCATTAAAACAAGATTATTTCTGCACAGACTGGACCATCTATTGTTGCTTTAAATGGGATCTAAACCCCTTTAACTGCAATGGTAAGCAAGAAACATGGGAGTGCTTCAGAAAGACTCCTCCAGAAGAAGAAACAGAAGGGAATGGGTCAAGAAATATCCATGAAAACTGTAAGCAACCAAGGAAAAACACTGACAGGACGTACAGTCAAGACCTGAGGGCATGTTTGGGGCAGAATCCAGATGACTGTCTGAAAGGATGAAAACCTAAATGTAAATGGGGAGAGGAACACAGAAAGGGAGCAGGAGGTTAAAAAATGAAATAAATGAAGTAACACTGATGACATTTTTAGTAGTTGGGGATAGATGAAAGAATGAGCGACACCTGCAGCCTTGAGAAGGAACATGACTAGGACAGACACTTCTTGCAACACAGGAGGACCAGGAGTGGGACAGTAGAATTTCTCCAGACCAGGCTGTCAGGGAAAGGACAAACAAAGCCCTCTTGGAGAAAGGAGAGCAAGATACACCCATCCCTAGCTCAAAATTAAATTTTACACAGAGAAGGTATCACACAAAATGAGGACAGAATATTTCTTTATAGAGGTGAAAGATGAGAGCCACTGGAAGGTGCTACTCCTTCATCACAGAATCTCATTTAAAGCCAGTCCAGTTTCAGGGATCTAGTTTACAATTTGCATGTGCCTGGGGCTGGCAATAAAGCAGTGGTGAAAGGAGGTGTCACGGCCTCAAGCTGCAGAACTTGCTAGAAACAGAGCCTCCTCAGTAGTTTGTTTTACAAGAAAAGGGGGAAGTGAACTTGCACTGGGAGACACAGTACAACAGCAGTCAGCTGCTGTAGTACCAGAGCTGCCCATGCTACAGTACACAGATTTATCAATATTTCCTCCACAGAAGAGAGCAGTACATAAAAGCAAACAATGTAATATATGTACACTGTATAATACATATATAATATATGAGAATAATATCTTCAGGAAATACTAGCAGCTGAATGACTATGACTAAACTGTTGTCTCACCAAATTGTCCCGTCCCAATTGTTGACGCACACTGAAGTCCCCAGCACTGCTTTGACACTGGACAAACAGACTTCTCAGTGAACTGAATCTGAACAAAGCAGACTGAGCATGAGCACTTCTACCTGTCCCATTCTGGCCATGCCTCTTTTCAACAAGAGCACACACATGCCGGTGGTGATGCCACAGTGGGCACCGCTCGGCCTCCAGCCACAGCAGCGCCGCTGGCACAGTGCGATGGGGTGGTGCAGGGGGGTGCCAGTGCACGTTGGGCTGAAAACCCTTAAGAAGTCCTGAAAACATTTTAATTACCCATTCTTGGAGTATAGGAGGACCGGTTGGAACACGTGCAAGTGAAGCAGCTTGTTTACATAACAAACGAGGTATGCATGCGAGGCGCTTTGTGTAACAGTGCTGCAGACTGCAAGCTCTCTCACCTGGAGACCTGCGTTTTACCAACTATACACATACAAGACCACCTTCGTGTAGAGCAAGCCTTTAGATAAAATATTCATAACACGATCCAACAGTGGCATGAAAGAGGGTGGTTTGAATGGACAAAATGTCTAACACTTGCAAAAAAAAAAAACACCCAGGCAGCTACCAAGTCTTTGATTCTTGCATACTCCACACAATGCCAAGAGCCATTCAAAGTTATCAGTTCTTGCTTGAACAACCATCCTCCAAAGACTAACTCCATTTAGAAAATAAAACTTAAACGAAAAAAGAACAAAAAGCAAACTGACAAACCAAAAAAACTGAAGAGCATCTACAAGAGCTAAATGTCTGAATCCAAGGGAAAAGTCATTTAGTGCAGATCCTCATACAATGGCATCATGCATTTAGCTGTTTCCATGACATTTTCCAACCAAGAGCCAAAAAGAACAATAGAGATTTCTGAGGCCTGTAAATGGTACAGAACTCAGGAAGAAGGGGGAGACAAAAATGAAACACAGAAGTGATAGTGCTGGACAGTTGCAGTGTAGATTGCACATTGAAAGACAGTGGCAATCCCTAGGTAATACTACTTTTGTGCTTGACTGTTTGTTGTTTCAATATGGTTCTCCCAACACTTAAGAGTTTTAGAGACATCTACTCCTCTCTAACAGTGAAAACATCTAAAGTAGAAACCGAAAGGAAAAACGCATCCATCTAAACACTGCCTTTTAAAAACGCTAGTAAAAAGATTAATTTAAAAAGATCAAAACACTTGCAGCTTCCTTCAGCACATTAGTGACAGCAAATATTAATTTCAAACTCAAATCTAGAGCCTTCTACTCCTATATACTCAGTCCTAATAAAAAACAGTCCAAATTTGGAAATACTGCAACAAGAAAAACAAGTTTTAAAGTGCAGAAGTTAAAACAGCTCAAAGATCTTTTGAACTTTCAAATATCTGGGGTGGGGATGTGGGGGAAGGCAATATCTCAAAATTAAAGAAAAACTTCTCTACATCCTCTGTTACTCTAAAAAAAAGCTCTAAAATAATAGCATGACTATCTTGCTAACCCCTATGCCTGTAAGGGCATCTGTCTTTGTCTTGTGGACTTTGCACATCAGTTCACCAGGAGAAAGGACTGGATCAGAAGCTATATAGGACAGAGATGGTCTCTGCTCAGAGGGTCAGAGGCAGATTTAACTTTAAAATAATTATCACAATTATTTGCAGGGTTCTGCCAGGGGAAAAAATTATCCCCAAAAAACCAACTAGTGTGACAGTTTTGTGTAGGAACACATTTATCTTACCCCCTCTCTTACCTTATCAGACACATCTCCTCGTCCTATTCAAAATACAGCAAGTCATGAAATTCCATCTGCAACAAAAGGAAAAGCCCATTACTACCTCCTGATAACCTTACAACAAAAGTCTAACAAGCAGTTCAAGAAAAAAGTTACACCTCTCCTGCCATTCCAGTACAATCTACACCCCAGGCAAGTCGCCATCCCATTTGTGGCAATCTGGGAAGCGTGGATAATAAAGGTATTAAAGATGTTGTAACATGTCCTGTAAGAAACACGCTCTTCCTCCTTTGGCAGGGCTAACAGAGGTGGCCAAAGTGTACAGGTTGTCCTGCAGAGTCATAAGTAAGTCTGCAGCACCCTCTCATTAAATTAAATGAGCATCAAATTACATAATATGAACGGTTGTAAAATGAGACCAATGGTAATGGCTAGAAATAATCCCAGCGGTGTTATACATCGTGGAGACAATTTTCCATCAGACTATCAAACCTGGGCAAGCAGCACTTTTTATCTTCAGGCCAAGAAACTGTCAGCATGTAGCCTCTCTTAAAAACAGTAGAGCATGCAAGAAATGGATGGAACAAAACTCTCATGCTCAAGTTTAAATGATGCCTAACCCAAACAAGTACATTTTAATTTCCTAACTCCTTTACAGACCAACCTTTCAAAGTAACTAAGGTGTTTTATAATATAGGTAAACATGACACAGTCTGGCATACCTGGGATCAGACGAAAGAATACCACACACCTAACCAACAAATTTGCAACCCTAAAATTATCAATAAAATTTAAAGTCTAGATAGACTCAGGCTTGAACAAACACTTTGCCATGGCACTATTAAGAAAAGACAACAAGACCTTCAATCCAGCCAGTCCATGACTCCCTGGAGCAGAAGAGAGACCTCCCATCTGGCAACCTGAAAAGCTCTGAGTCTGCCTAGAGTGAGAACTGTGAATCTAGGACCTAAAAAACCAACCAAACCAATCCCTTCACACATTCTTTTAGTCCTTCCACTGTCCTATCCACAAAGCCCAGAAGCCTCTTAGTCCAGTGCCAGGCTGGAAAAGGTCAGAAATGTGCAATGGTGAAATGGCTCATGAGAGAATACTACTAAAAAACCAAACAAACAATGCTTAATTTTTCAAACCAGTTATCTGGGGGGAGATACAGCAGGAATGAAAGGATTGGCTACTTCTCCTGTAGTGATGCTACTAAAGGTATCCCTGTGCCTAAAGTACCAAACCAGGTACACCCTCACTTGGTTTTCTTTAAACACAGAGCAGTCATGATGCCAACAGCAGGAACCCACAGGTGCTCAGTGCCACAGAGAGGTGACATCCTTCACCACACCGCACTGCCATTTCCCCACCAGCAAAATGGGGATGGCGGCACGTGGGTCTCCAGCCAGGGTCCAAATTGCCAGCTCTGGGGTGCTTCCTTTTCCCCCTAACTTAGTACACACTAAGTGCTCAGAAATAAACATTTCATCTTGTACATACCATTTTCTCAGACTCTACTGATGATCATTAATTTTTCTGGCATTATCAGAATAATATGATGACACATTACACCACTATGGGGTTTGCTGGGTTTTTGTTTTGTTTTGTTTTTTAATTTGTTTGGTTAGGTTTTTTTGTTTTTTCCTTAAGAAGAAGAGATCTTCAGTCCACGTTACAGAAAGATTTGAACAAAAGAGAGCCACTCACCAAGAGCCCACTTCAGTATCCCTACTCTCCTGTTCCCCTGCCAACCCAGTAAAATTCCTCAGAGCACAACCTCTTCCTGGCTATTTTCAGAGCAACTGTAGCAATCATACAAGAACAATGGGGAAGTTTGTTTTACTCAAAGAGTAAATGTTTTGCAGCTTCCAATGTAAATATTTTAATTAATGGATTTTTTTTTTAACTCTCTACTGCCTTACTTGTGTTCACATTCACACAGAGTCATCAGGACAGAAGCAGCACTCAAGTGCCATTATACAGAGGAGAAGAGAAATACAACATAGAAAAATGACATGCTGACTTCAGAAAAGGTACCTTCATGACCAAATCAAAACCCAATGGGCATTTGGTGGGGGAGATGTGTTATAAGAACTTAAGAGAAGCAAGTCTGCTCTTGTCCTGTGTTCGGCCAAGGGTCCATGTTAGTTCTCATTAAGACTGTGGACCTATTTTCATATCCAGCTTTTAAAAAAACACAACCAAATGTATTTCTGAAACTACATTATGCCCAATGACCAGGCTACAAGGTAAAAGTGACTTATTTTTTGTGTCAAACATCAATATGGTGGCTCTTAACCATCCATCACTGTGCAGCCACATCACAGAAATGCTCAAATCTCCTAATAATCCATAAACCAAGTGTTGAAGACTCTGTTGGCAGCATGGGACTCAGATTCACTCTCTCTAGGCCAGACTGTTTTGGTACTACAGAAAGTGGCTGCACTGAGATGCCAAGCCATCCTGCACATGCCCCTCTGATGGTTTCTGGATCCGGGAGTACACCAGGTATAGGCAGCTCCTTCTCTTTGAACAGTGCCTCTCCCCAAAGAAACCATCTTCCTCCTCTGCCCCCAGATACGGGGATAAACTTTGGATGCGATATCAGCAGATGGCTGGCATTCAAGATTTTTTTTCATTTTCTTTTTCAAATGAAGTAGGACACAGATGGTGACGTTCCTGCTTTCCCAAAGCCTGGAACATGAATGTAGACCTGTCTGAGCTGGGAAGCTCAAACCCATAGTATGTTTCTGGAGAGCTGCAGAAATTACTGCACGGACCAGTTTAGCCTGAACCAGTCCCACACGTGGCAGTGTTTCCCTTCCCCTGCTTTGATCTGAATGGGAGGTTTTGTTCCTCTTGTGCTGACCTCACCACACTTGATGCCTGTTAGCAAAACCCTTCCAGAAGTTCAAACAAGCTCTGTAGAAATTCCCTGCCACTGTAAGCAATATACATGCTAGCCCAGGTAAAATCCTCACTGTATCTTCCAAAAAATTACCACATTTGTGCTCTTCCACCATCTCATGCAAGATGCTGGTTGCCCATTTGTAAGGCTTCCCAGACTCTGTGATTCTCACAATCACCCTCCACAGTGGCAGCTCCATCACCTTCAGGCTGCCATGGCAGTGGCACTTGGCTCATCACATCCCACTAGGCAGTGGCTAGCACTGGAAACAATGGGAAGAGGCCAACTACCCTCTTTCCTGCAGGAACTACTAACTGAACAAGCAGCAAGACCTCCCAACTGCACTTCATTGAGAACAAACCTTCCACAGTCCTAAAACAGTAAATGCTGACTATCAACCACTCCCCATTAAGCATGGGGAGCAGTAGGGGAAAGAATACCTAGCTCTTACTTGAGAGAGACCCTTTAATTTCACAGCAGCAGGAGATGCTGGGGACAACGAGGCCATTGCAGTTCCTGCACAGGCAGGCTGAGGCTGGTGTTGTGCAGAAGGAAGCAGGAGCAAGCAGATACATCACCCCTCATGGTGTGCACCCACCATGGCACCTGACTCCTAGGTAGGGTAAATGGGTACCAAAGGACGATGCCAGCTGAGAGCTCCCCTTGCAGCAGGGTCATTCAGAAAGATGTGTCTGCAAAACCTTTCCTCATCCCTCACAATGCCACAAAGTGAAAGTAAAACTCCTCATCTTACATTGGAGTGTTACCAACCATTGCTATGTACTGATACTGTAGACGTTTATACAGTATCAACTTCAGCTTCCACATCAGAAAAAAACTTTCCTTAAAAAAACCCTTAAAAATAAACAAAACCCCGCAATCATTTCTTTCCCCATATTCCCCATCAGATTTTCTGGCTATACATGCAACATTAAAACAGAGAGTAAAGATCAAAGAAGTAAGTATCTCTGCTTGGAACAGACTTTTCAAAGTGTGTCTAAACACAATTTTCATGGAAGACCCTTGTGAGGCGGCAGACTTTGCATGAAGCCCTCAATGTGCATGAACTCTGGAAAAGGAGATCTCCAAGCAAGCAAGCAACCTAAGGCTTATACCAGTCCTTCCATCTTCCTCTCTGACCTCTTCCAGGGAGCCACTGCATTTGACTTCCTCATATGCCTATTTAATCGGCAATGTGAAACTTGCACAACCCTACTGGTGTCTCTGTGGTCTTCCCACCAGGGCAATGAGTAGAAACGCACCCCAAAGGAGCAGAACATTCATAAGACTTCCTTGCCCACAGGATGGAAAAGCGAGCGAGGAGAGAACAGATGAATGTTAATCTCTCCTCCTAGCCGCCAGCAGCAGTCTGTACTCTCCCACGCAGACAAGAGGGAGGCTGTACAATTTGCTGAGGCCAAACTGTCTGGAAAAATGCAGGGAAAGAAAACTGATGGCAAATTCTCTTTTCTATCTCTTCTCTTTCTATAGGGAAAGTGAAAGTCAGTCATAGAGTTGCTGATAGAACATGAGACCACAGGGTCTTTAAGGGGCTGCTTTTATACAAACCGCAGAGCTGGGCTGTGCTGGACTCTGTCAGTTCAACATATTCGCTGCCTAAAATATTCTGCTCACACACTGCTTGCACTCTTGACTTCTTATGGGAAATACTTTCATTGGCACATAAGCTTTTTGTCTGATCATAAGAACACAAAAAGGACCCGACACCACTCCATTACGAATGTTAATTCACAAATGTAGAACTTCTCTCTAGCCTACATGACTCCAAACACCTACTTCCTAACCACGAGTAGGTAGCCAATAAGCACATGAAATACCAAGCTTGGAGCAGTTGCCACCACAGACACTTCTTTAACTGATCTGTGCCTCAAAGGTGCCTGTCAGCACACGGTGCTGTACATGTGCCAAACGAGAGCATGGGGGAGAAGCTCCAAGCAGGAAACAGAAGTTTGTCTTAGATTAGCACAGCTCACTCAACTGTAGTGCTATGCTCAGATTTGGTTTTGATTTGCAAACCTTGCTGTCATTGGCTAAGATGACGTTTGAAGTTTTGTTAAAATAGGCAAAAAACAAAAGCCAGAAAGCTGAAACAAACACACAAATGAAGTTACCCTGGTAGCAGTAGGCACCTTTAAAACCTGTGCAAGATGCACATTTCTCAAACCCTGTTTTACAGCTTGCTTCTCCATCTCCCCTTCCAGCTGAAGGCAGCCTCTTGGATGGGCACCTCCCAGCTCTCCAGTACATCATATTCAAAAAGACACAGCAGAGAGAGCAAAAGGAGAGCCTCTCTGCTGCAGCACTTTGAGACATCATCAGTCACCTCTGATCTTTATTGAGAATTCCTCCCCAACAACCCCAAATCCATACTACAAATTCGTTGCCTGTTGAGATGTCTTAGAAATAAGCCAAGCCCAAGACCAACTTGGCTCCAAAGAAATTTTAAATGGTGAGAAAGAAATTTTAACTCTGGTGAGCTGGTGGCATGTTTTCAGTTCTCACCAGTAATTCCAGAATTAAGAGTCCTGACCATATGGCCTGAAGACAGCAGATCCTACCCTCAAACATATGTGCCAGCACTGCAGACGTGGTTTTGATACATTAATACCTCTCCACCAGGAACCACTCCAGAGGAACCACTTGCTTACCCTAGCTCACAATAATCACTGTAGCAGACATATACTGCAACCAGTACCTTGATCAAGGGCAAGGGGAAAGCCCTTTGGGTAATCTAGAGAAGGAATCTGAACCTTAAAGGGAAAACGTGAGTGAAGAACGAGGGGGGGAAAAACACAACTATTTAATGTTAGCATTTATTAATGTTTAGCCTTCAACTGTGGATAAACAGAGAAGAATTTCTCTGCTTGTTCACATATTTAAGACTGTTTACACATGAAGTCCAAAAGGATGTCCTCATTTTATAAATAATTTGATCTGATGACTACATCAGAAAAATGTGCAACTTAAGGCTACATACAGAGGCAAAACACTTGGCTACTAATGTCTAAACAGAGGGGGGGGGGGGCAAAGACTAAACATCAGAGTCACTAAAACTCAGCAAATGGTTTATAGTTGAAGCTAAGTGCATAACATAGCGCGCATTCAACACACACCAAACTGTGACTCTCCTTAGAAACTTTTGAAGCTGTGCTTACCAGTAAGTCATTTAAGTATTCAATATGAGAGTCTCCTAAATGTAAACACTTCCTCTGCTACTTATACCTGACCACATAAGCCATCCAGCAATGCCTTTCTCCTCCCGTGTGGTAGGCACAACACATCAGAAAGCCCACTTGTGGAGCCACAGGGTCAGGTACCACACAGCACTGTGAGACGTTGAGACTTCTCTCACAGAAATGAGGAGGAAACGTCCCCAAAAGATTTACTGTCTGAACTCAAAGCCTGTGGTTGTCTTCCTTTGTCACATGCTTCTGTATGTGCACATAGATGGCTGTAGTTACACAAGCGTGCAATTTGCTTAAGATCAATCACTCTGCATGTCAGTGCAGCGGGGGAAACACTGCACGCAAGAAACTTTGTATTACTCTATGAAGAAATACTATTTCCAGGTAAAATATGCTCTTCCTTTTAGCTGAATGCACAAACTTATTTTCCAGGTTTTTTTCTCAACTGAGAACCTGTAAACAGCAATGTAAGAATACTGTCAGCAGTCTCAAAAGAGGATCGAAGTATTTGCTACCCCAAATTTCTCAGAGATTTCCTAAACTGAGAAAATAGTGGGATTTTTTTTGTTCTCTATTTACTGCTGCAAGCCATAATGCCAGGTCATACTCCACATAAATTGCCTCTTGCTTTAAGCTCAAAGCATACCATTGTGCAATCAAGAGGCCTACATGCAGAAGAAAGGGAGAGGATTTAAAAAAAAAGGCAGCACACATGTAATTTTGGTGTAGCTAAATTTTCTATAACTACTGATGCTGTATATACAGTGTCTGATATTCACTATCAGTAAGGAATATCTGACAGTGAAGTATAATTCTGTGCTTTTAAGAAAAACTACATTTCTGACCGAGAGGAGCAATGAGGACTGCGAGCATTTAACTTGAAATCAGCGACCACACGTGGTAAGAAAGGCCTGCCAGGATGTGATCCTTAATTATGACTTCATCCTGCACAGCCCTCTTGAAAAAGCATCAGCTGAGGCATCTTGCCCAAAGCAGCTTCTACAGAGCACAACCCAACCAAAGAGGAGACCAGTGTGCCAAAAATAACAATAAAAAAGTTTTCCCCACAAGTAATGAGGTATCCCTTATAATTCAACCCTATAAAACCAGATTTGTCAAGTTCTAAATTAGGTTGCAGCAATATTTCATTGCACCATAAATCTTCCTTACACCCTAGTAAACATGCCTAATAATTTAATATGCCATAATTTTATTTTTTTTTAATCTGGAACTCATCAAAAATTGCCTGAAATAGGCATCTCTGTTACAGTCCATTTTCCACATACATACAGATTCCAAAACGTAACTGGTTTGCATTTTTTGGACAGAAAATCATTTGCGAAGTGCAATTACATGTAGACTACCAAAGGTTGTAATTATCTCTCTTGGGTTTCTTAGGTAGGTCAGTGAACATCCTACAAGGGCTTCTGTATTATCCCATGATATTCATTCAGCATCACTTTTTTCGAAAGCAGTACAACCTCTTTAAAGAATTACATCAACAAGTAAAATTTTCAGAAGAAAAAAGTGGGTTTCCAGAGCCAGAAACTTCCAGAACTTTTTTCTTTACTTTTTAATAAAGTTTCACAGCCCTTTTTTTTGCTGAAACAGATTACTTCACAAAATTGCTGAATTCCAACTGCCTCGTGTACTTCTATTTCAGTGGGTAACATGCACCTCACATAATGACTTCAAATAAAAAGAAATAAAAGCGGAAGATATTTAAAGGGGGCGTGAGATATTGCCAGTACTTGTTATAAAAATTTCTAACTCCCGTTCCCTCCCAACTAATCAGGTCTGTAATAAAAGAAACACTATTTCAAAGCAGTTGTCATGTCTATATACACCACCACTGTAAAAAGAATATGATCCCATCAAGCACTATGAAAAATACACTCTTTTCCTCATGAAATAGATATGATGAAAACGACTCTAGAACTTTAAGATTGCTCAAAGTTTGAAAAAACAGTGATGTCATTATTTTCCTGCTGCTTCTGGGAAGTTTACATCCTTGCTTCCTGCTGCCTCGCTTCACTTTTCTTAACCCAAGAAACACAGACAGGCACCAGAGCACTTTAGTGCTGGGATCACTGGAGGAAGGCAGGACAAGTCCATTTTACATCTCACCAAGTCTCCCTTAACAGCAATTCAATAAAAGTTGCACTTCCAGAAGCTAAAATAAAAGGTGAACTGTCCTCTTATTTGCCATGTCTCTATGAGTACACAGTCTATCTTTTTTTTCCTTTACACTGTTCAGTCAAGGGTCACAAGCAGTGTATGGAGAAGCTAATTCGTGGTCCTGATCCTGCAAAACCCCACGAGGAGAAGACCCCAGAAAGCAACTAAATGGAGTATGCAGCAATTAAGACGTGTTTGACTACTCTGCTTATCACATGATTGCACTCCCTGGCGTGGAGTCTTGATACAGGGCTTAAGTCTAGATAGTGAGTGTCACAACCATTTCACAGCTTGCTGTCAGATCATAGAGACAATTTCAAAGACAGAAGAAATCCAGAAAAAAAGTGGGTTTGGGTTTTTTTAAACTTCAAGTCTTTTACACTGGGGCAAGGCATTAACAAAAATGTTATTTTAGTAACCAACTGACTCATTTTTTGCTAAAATTAAAATTTATCAATCAATTCCTAAAGAGCCAGGCAATCTAAAGGCAGTTCCCTGCAAAAAAGCTGAGTTCATACTATCCAAGGAACTTCCCAGCCTTGATTTTTAGGCTAACATATAGCCAACCCTATTATATCTCTCTTGATTTCCACACTGAAACAGTGAGAAATTGACCTTCCCGTTTACTTCATTTACCAAACCGATGAGTTTTCTGTGCTCCACATTTCCCTCAGGGGTGCTCAGGCTGGGGTGGCCCCTGGAGAGCAAAGGCTGGCTGTCTGGTGGACTTCTGAGAGGCTGGGTGGGGGGGGTGTTGTATTTTGCTTCTTCAAATGCTGGTACTAAGATTGGTAACAGGAAACTGCTTAGTTAACCATTTCTCCCAGCATTCCCAGGAAACTGTCTGAAAAAGGTATCTTTTAATTAAAAACAAAACAAAAAAGGCAATTTATGTAAGATTAATGCCCAGCCAGTTTTGCCACAGTTTTTAAGAACTGGGTTGGCTCTTCCAGCCAAGGAGGAAGTGAGGCCAGACCCTGAGAGCTGTTGGGCTGATACTGATCTGCAAAAACTCCATGAAGCCCAGCAAAATTATTCTGCATTTATTTATAGCTCTACCAATAAATGCAAAATCTGGTAAAAAGGGTTTTCAGATATTGAAACTGTGCAAGCCGTAAAAATTTCCTTCCAGACCATTTCTGACCTTTGAATTGCTCAAATAAAGAAAGGAGCCATCGCAATACCAGTTTTTCTAAATTTGCTTCCCCAGGCATCTAAGTTAATTCAGTGCATCTAGATTTAAAACTTACTTCTGTTATTCTACTCTGTGTTTTGTATTTTACAACATATGTAATTGTATATATACATGAAATGCATATTAGAATTTGTTTGTTTTTAAACAAGTGGCACACCATATAAGTAATACAAATATCTGACCTTGTATTACCAACTCACCAATACTTCAAGCAAGGATTTTTATTCACTTAGCACTCTTCTTTAAAACACACACACATTTCCCAAAGGAAAAACATACAAGAAAACACAAAATCTTCTCCTTAAGAGTAATATTTACTTACTAAGAAAACTTATTTCCCTTAACTGGAACATTTTTATAGCTGGGAAAACAACACATAAAGAATTTACTAGATTCACATGCTTGTACATCTATTAGTTAAAATATTTCCCAAGAAAGTTTAACTAACAGTTATGTCTAACGTGCATGGTCAGTTAAATACTGCTATCCACAAAATACTACAAACCAAAGTACTTGTATAAACAACAGAAGAAAGATAACCTGTTTGTTACACAGGTTGACTATCTCACCAATCAGATTCAGCTTTTATGGCATTACAAGTGACAGTATAAATCTTTAACAATCACAGCCTTGATTAGTCTTTGTACCTGACAGAGTTTGCATCTACTACTTCCAATGCACTTAGTCTTGATTTTGAAATCAAGGTACACCAATTAAATTATTCGAATCCTCAACACTGACTAACCCCTTCCTGTCTTCCAATGGCCAGAAATACCCAAAACCCAACCGATCTCCAACACCTCTTCCCAGAAGTATGCTTTCTAGGTTTTCATATGCAACAAAAGCTGGAACTTGGCACAACTTTGATAACTGCATTTTCAAATTAGAGTAGCATCTCTAGGGGACAGTCTGGGTGACCACCAGCAAGATGCACGTGGAAGGCTGTGTGAGAGGGCAAGATTGGTATCTACCACTTCCTCCCTTCTGCCATCAGCATTAGAGAAGCTGAGAGAGTACTCCCTCACTTACTATGGGCTCAACCCCAAGCACAGGGGAGAGCCAGTGCAGGTTGGTTGCAGATACACACCACCTTGAGAAGGCGTAAGACCAACAGACCTGGTGGGGAAAACTCCTTGAAGCCAAAGACATCTGGTTTTGCCAGTTTGGTTAAATAGTGACTTAAGTGTCTCAGAGAGCCACCTGTATGACAATCAGCCCTCAAACTTATAAAGGATCAGACCTGCAGGGGGACAATCCTTTCCAGTCACCAGCAGCTACACGGTAGCTGTTTGACTCACCAAGGTCATCACAACATCCTAAAACACACACACCACCTCCTCACTACGGCAAACCCACAAAAATGGCTCCCCCTACCCCCTTCCCACGGGGAAAGCAGGGCATCACCATGCCCCAAATTGCCCTAATAGGAAAAACTCATTAGGCAGACTGGGGGCTTTCTTTCAAGGCTGCTGATGCCCCAACTCCAGCACTAAGACTATGAGCCAGATGCCAGTGTATGACCAGATTCACCCCACAAGCCTCAAGAGCTCTGTCAGCATGGCACAGTGAGAGGAGAAGACCCTCATTTCTCTTCAATGACATCATACTTCCTAAATGACCTCAGGCAGCCTCCACACCACTGCAGCACCCCAACCACACAAATGCCTTCCAAAGGCTGCAGCCTAATGCTTTGGGCTGTGTTGCCTTCTCTCACCTGCCTCTTCCCACACCTCCCATCAGACTCCCGTCCTTACATCACGGTGTTTTGTGCAGGTCTGGGCACAGTGGCACTGCCCAGCACCAAGAGGTGATGGAGCCAACATGCTTGAGCAGGCCCAGGAGAAAGAAGAGGAAGGAGGAGGTGCCCCCCCAGCAGAAGAGCAGAGTTGGGAAGCCAACCTTAGCTGGCAGCAAACACAATTTGGCCAAACCTAATTAACCCACCTGCAATCACAGTTTCAGTGGGCTGGTGACTCCAGACTTCATAGGAAACTCCATTTTCCTGAACAATGCTCTTCTACTTTATCCTCATTAACATCACTTGCTTATTTTTTTCAAAAGCAGAGAAGCTATTACTTCTGCTCAGAGCTGTGTAACACAACTAGAGGCTTTCCTTTTCCACACTGAGAAGCACCTTACAGAAAAAATGTTATCAGTCTGTGCTTAGAAAAGTAAACTTTAATGGTTTCCCTTTAGCATCTCCACCACAACTACAGAGAAACTACAGAGGTTAGAGTCCTTTTTCTGAAACTTCAGATGTTAATTAACAGTGAAAGGGCAGTGTTAATAGTTTTGCTTTTTTTAAGCTTGCTGGCATCATTACTTTACTCCACATAGCACAGAATGAGGAAAAGATTCACAATCAACAGCAAGAAGTAACCTAGAACTAGGCTGTGGATCAGTAAGAAAAGGAAAAATTGATGGATAAACAATGCAGGAACAATGAATTGCGTTATTGAATTGTATGTATGGACGTGACTATGTGACAGGGTGCATATTTTTACCACACACAAGTATTTGGTGAGTTGGAGCTTCTCATCTGCCTTCTGCCATGCTCATTTATGTAGCCTGCTCCCACAGCCCCTACCAAGAGCCATGCTCTTCAACAGCCTGCACTGCCTCCTGGAGAAGCCTACTTTTGGCCCAAATAAGAGTTCACCGTTTTTTTCTGCGCATTTTTGGAAGTACATAAAGGGCATTTCCACTAGAAACAATTTTATCCCAGGCTAGAAGATGGTACAACACAAAACTATACAGTGCCACTTTCATTTTAAACTCAACAGTTTCAAGATCAATCTTTTTCAGCTATTAAAAAAATCCAAAAACATGCTGAGTGGAGGCGAAGCTTGCACTTCAGATACACTGCTTCTAATATTTGAGAGGTTCAACACAGATACTATCCCATAAACTCTCCAGCATCATATTTATGAGCAGACAGACACATTTATTTCTTTGGATTAAAAACATGGAGTAGATGACCATCACACCAGTCATGAAAACTCCTGTGTCATAAAACAGCCCACAGTTGCCTGAATTTATAAGTTCCTGTAACCAAGTAGCACATGCCAAGCCAGGCAATCCTGATGAATTACATTAGAAACCTATAGACTTCTCAGAGTAATTAATTTGCTCAGAGCTGCATCTGCACAAAGACATATATGCACTCACATTTCTGAAGGAAAATAAATTCTGACTTCTTACATTCACGTATTTTCCCTTGAGGATAAACCTGTAAGATTATTAACTATAATAAAACTCGAAAATGGATGCTAAAATGGTGTTTGAGGGCAGCATCAGACACTCCAAAAACATATATAAGCTAAATTCTAGTGCACTATATAAAGGCAAGTTTCAGCTAGAAAGCTTTACTGTGATTTGTGGTACTTTAAAAGCACTCTTGTAACAATTTTAATAGTTTAAAATAGTGGAGTTTAGTCCCAAAGAGATGTAGCTAGTGCTAAACTGCCATTTTAATGGAATTTTTGCACCCTCTCTCCATGCTCTACTTTATAAATAAACCTCTAGACTTTTTATTGATTTTTTTTAACATGATAGATTGAGTCTCTCTGGCAGAGAGGGCCAAAGAACAGCACATGAAAAATTACAGGTTCACAGTTTGTGAAAGGGACAACAATAACAAAAACCCCAAGAGAAAACAATTACAACACAATGCATATATGCCTGTGTTCACTGCTTTCAGATCTGCCTTGTGCATGTGTGTATATATATCTATCTCCCAAGACTTCTTCATTAAATTTACAGTGAGAAACAAGTAAAACAATGTCATGTAGAGTTGTATTATGTGCTGTACATCTCTTTCAGTTACAAAGCCTAAACTTGATTTCAGTGTGTCTGACTTGAGTAGCTCATGCTCTCAAGTGGTGTAGGACATGCCATCAAAATTATTTCAAAGGTTTTGTAGTAGTCCAAGGTCAATGCTCTGCAGACACAGAAGTGAAAACATTCAAGAAGGTTTTTTTATGGCATATATAGCAAGAATTAGGGTAAGTTAATACAGTTAGTTGATCTTAGAGGGTCCTGTGCAAGACAGCTCACCAGGATACTGTCCCGCTGACCCAAATTCTGCAACCAGCTCTGCCCATGTTAGCACTGCCAAGTGCACTTGTGGTCAAGCTGTGAGATCACTCCTCCTCCTGCAAACCAGCTCAGAAACATACTACAGAAACACATCATGGCAGAATAAAAACTTACTACCCCTGTGCATGGATGCCCACCCACAGGAAGGAGAAACTGTTAGTTTTCTGACACAGAGACAGACCTACTTTAGTTGTGTGATCCAATTCTCAGTTGCCAACATTATGCAAGGGATAAGCAGAACAGTTCATACCACAGGTCTCTTTCTCACACAGGAAGAACATGAAGGCCAACCAAACAAAAAGGAAACTGAATACTGGCAGCAAACTAAACTAGGTAAGTACAGTCGAAAATATTTAGCAGTCTTTTGTCTTTATACTGTTTGGTTTCTCTCTCCTTACTGCAATGTATTTTTTTACATCTGGATCTGTTCACTATATATGTGACTAGATTAAAAAGATTCCTTGAACACATGACTGTGCAATATGATTTAAATTCTTTGCAAGATCTCACAAACTCCTGTGTGTTTAATTTTAGAAACAAGGACAACAAAAAAAAAAAAAATAAAAAACTCAACAACGTCTGCCATTTCCATATGTGCTCTATATTTTACTAGTTCTTTACCAGAAATGAAGAAAAAAAAACCCAAACCAACAACACCCCCCAAAAAAAGAATGCTAGGGGCATTATCTCTTTCCTGACACTTTGAAATACAAGGTACCTCTGACTTGTTGGTCACCCAGACATCTGTTACACCTGGCTCGAAGTTCCCCCCAACTGAAACACAGAAGGAGTAGTAATTCAGAAAGCTATTTGTGGAGATGTGAAGATGATGTGACAACAATATCATGGATACTGGGGGATTATGGTCATGCAATGCCCCAAAATGATTTTCAGTGGACACAGCTGCATCATTCCAAATCCAGAGTGACTACAAGTCTCCCCATATCCTCCTCTTGGTGGTTATTTCTCAGATGATGGAAGGAGATGCAACATCAGCAATTATCACAACAGTGATTCATGGGAACCCACTGCACACATGTGCAATGTAACAGCAACCAGTTATGCAACCTGAACAGCTCGGGATGCTCCACAAACACATGGGGAAAGGTGGGTTCAAAGAGTGGGAGTCTGCCAGACTAGAGATCTCATGTCACATCTCCAGCCAGCCCCATCCCACCCAAGTCACCAAGCATGGGTGCAACGTCTCCAGTTCTGTTCCTGGGGACTGGCAGACACATCAGAAGGGACTTTGTGTTTTCCCTGATTTAGCCAAACCACATATATAGACCCAAAACCAGAGCTCCTGATTATTTCTTGAAGGTCACATCTCTACAGGTGGATGGTGGAACTGAAGCACCAGCACTGCTAACAACTGTGCCGTTGCTCTGCAAGGAACACGACCTTCATAGGACAATGCTTTCAACCTGGCCTTTGTGCTGGTGCTTAGCTCATACAATTCTTTATCCCCATTAAGCATCTGATTTTTAAATACCGCTCCGCCTTGGCTCGCAGGCACCTGCTACTGACAATTATCAGAGAACATATGTAAGAAAAAAAATAGCATATGGCTATACAAATAACTGCAGCAATGAAGTGCTCCTTGTGAGCTCTAAAAGAGACAAGTAACTGCACCAGCTCCATGGCATGTGTGAGCACTGACCACCCAAATACGCAGGGTTACACCGACACGTGTCCTCCCAGGACATCCCTCAGCCCTTCCCCCTGCATCCCCTTGCTCTTGACTACTGCAAAAGAAGAGCTGAGCCAGAAGAGCTGCAAAAAAATACAAAGCGTGTCAATGGATATCCGTAACTTTCACATGCCATGAGCCCAATCCAATGCTGTTACTGCAAGTCTTCCTGCTGGAGGTGCCTGGAGGCCTCCTTGCCTTTCTCCCAGGGCAGAGGGCAGCTGCTGAGACACACAACAAGAAGGGAAATCTCTCCACATCCATTGAAGGGTCAGGTAAGTTTGTTTCACTGTATTTTTGGGGGGTTTTTTTTAAGTTACTGGAATGAGTCCCATCCCCACAGCCTCAGCCCTCCCAAAATAGTAAAGACTAATTAAAATGTTCTACATATAGGACATTATGGCTGGAAATTTAGTAGAAGGGTCAGAATAATGGTTGTCCTTTTGCTTTGTCTCTGTGCACATTGGTACCACCACCAGTACGCTACCAAGTCTGCTGCACTCAAATGCACCAATTCAACATCACATTTCTCCCTTTTCTTAATGTATTTATTTTTCCTCTGGGAAATGACTTACTTTAAAAATTGCTTTATGATTAAAAAACACAGCAATCAACTTTTCAAAATGTCAATTTTAATTTGATTTCTGTTTCCCTCCTCCCAGCTCCTCAGGCTTTCACAGGAAACCCCCACGCCTCCATTTCATACTTTGCCACAGCTGTAGCCCTACATCAACCCCAGAAAGGCAGCCCCAAAACCTGGGTATTCTGGTAGAGATGAGGAGCTCTCTACTCCCTGCCACAGAGCTCAGCTTTCTACATGGGACATTCAGCCACAATGTAAGAGCTTTAGTTCAAAACCTACTCAGCCTCACAAGGGCAGGTTTTGACCTGCAGGGCTGAGGGGACATAACCTACCCAACAATGTGCCACAGCAATCTCCTGACCTGGTCACCAGAAGTGCCAAAAGGCACAGTGCCGTCCTTGGCTTGCTTCCGCTGCAGCAGGGATCCTGGGAACAGCGCTGCATCAGGAGTTCACTGAGTCTGGCTGCATGCACAGCAAGGAAACGAGCTACATTCCCACCAGTTTCAAAAGGCTTTGTACCAGATCTTCATTTCTCCTCATCGCACGAAATTCAGAGCATTTGTGATGAAGTTATCAATGTGCCACAGTCAGCAAAGGAAGACTCACAGCACAGTGCTAATAGTTAATAACCCAACAGGGAGGAGAAAAAACCTCTGAATTTAGCATGGCTGATGTAAGCTGTGATGTCATTTCCACACATAGGCTAGTGAAAAAAAAAATTTAAAAAAAAATCTTTTTTTTTCAGATCCAAGATACAGAGATATGTAAATTGTTTGGCTTCCATTTCAAATAAATAGTGTGAGATAACCCCAAAACTTAATAACACTTTCAGCCTTTGCTCCTACTCTTCAGAGGACTCCAAGCCTTCAACAGGATCAGCTCTCTGGGAGAGCAGTGAGCCAAACCACTTGTACAGGCACGCACCCTCAGAGCCGTCCCACCCAGCAGTGCCAGCATGGTCTGGTTCTCACTCTTCAACAAGATGTTTGGTTTGGGTTTTTTTTCATTTTGGAGGAAGTAATTTTAAACAAAGTACAAAAAAAAAAAAATCTTGCTCTAACAGCTCTGAAGGAATTTTTGGTACGATTATGGCTGAAATTAACTGTTCTCTAAGGACAGATTAAACAAGCCAAGCAAAACAGGTCAGAAGATCAGTGAGAAAGGGCATCTTAGAATTATGAAAGATGCTCAGCTAAATTAACCAAAAAAAAACCCCACAAAACTTCAGCCACACAGAGAAGAAACTGCTGAAAGAACAATCTGAAAGTACAAAAAAAATAAACTTACTAAATTTGGGTAACTCAGGAAATGTTGCAGAATAATTTTACCATTTTAAAAAACTAATAACTTTTAAAAAATAAAACCCCCCACTTTTCCCCCCCAAAAAATAACTTCTTAATAGAAACTCTGCTATAAGTGCTGTGCTTACCTATTACACCAGTAAATAATTTCAGAACTTGAGAACATTTGTAAGAAAATTCAACCTGGAGGGTAATTTTCCTGAAATTTCTGTTTGGCAAATGAAAATAGTGTTTTCAATAGATGAATATCCTTCCCTGTAATTGTTGTTCTGTTGTCATCATGTAAATTGGTGTTTTACACAAATGCAGCTTGAAACCTACCTACTGAAAGAAAAACAACCCCAGACAAAACCAATCTGCACAGAACAGGGTAGAACAGTACTAATAAGATGTAAGCACAGGTTTCTAAATAGTAAAAAAAAGGTTGTTGCATAATTTATTCACTTTCCTACGAGTTTCACAGATGAAGATAGCAGCACCATGAGATAACCAAAAGATTTTTTTTGCCTTTAGCTTAGTAATTTACAAGTCTTTGAGTTTCACTGGGTTTTGTTTTTGTTTTTCACTGGGAAAATACTGTGGAAATAACATTTACCTGCATTCTCAGTCTACAAAGCTTGCTAAATGCAGCTCTATAGAGACACATCCCCACCAAGTACCACACAGATTTACTGTAAATTGGTGACTAATCCGCACAGCGTACCCTGTACGTGTATCACTGAGTCAGCTTGAAAGTTTGTTCATTCACTCAAACACCGCTTCTTCCATTCTCCTCTCTCTCTGATCGGCAGGCACATCTGAAATCTGTCTTTCCTTCATTCAAGGAGAGCTTCTTACTGCCTGAACAGGCAAAAGGTGCAGGTACAAAAACTTGCTGCTCTTGTAGAGGACTGCCCTAAGAAAATGCACACTTGCCTACACAACAGCATAAAAACAAACAGACAAAAAAACCAGAAAGCCTTACATTTTCTTTCAGCAAGAAACTTGTGTGTATGCAAGGAAGCAGCCCTGCAGGGAGGGACTCTCCAGGGTGCACAAGTTGACCCTGCTACTGGAAAAACTTCCCGGTTCCCACATTTGGCAATCTAATGCACAAAGCCTGCAAGAAATGCCCAGTTTAAGTTTTACTGGTAACAAAAGCAGTAGCAGAACAATGCAGGTACATATTCTAGATAGCTGTAACGGCCACATATGATTTTGCATTTACTGAAGCCTAAAGTAAGATGCCCCACTCTTTTGTTCTCTTTTCTTGTTTCTTGCAATTTACATAATTAGCAGCACGGATTTTCCAGAAATAACCTGAAGGTAAAAGTTCTACCTGAAAAAAAAAAATAAAAGAGCTGTTTATGCTAAGGATAGCATGGGACTTAAATGTAAGGATTTTCCTTACATAACTGAAGGCCATCATCCACTTTGTAATTATGATACTTCAACTAGAAGAATACAATTTTTACAGATTAAAATAATTATAGCAAGGAGCTGCAGTCATACACAGACCCAACCTTGCACTTTCTTTCAAACAGTCACACAGGTAGTTCAACCGAGTATATTAAGAGCAGGCATTGCTACGGATGACTAAAAATTGAAAAATCTGGTCCAACACTGAGCACGCAATCCAACAGAAGCCTTCCCATCAGCCAGCTTTATGTAGTAATCTATGTGCCATTGCCATATAATGTCTGCACTGCAACCTTATTAGATTTGGAACATCGCCTGCTGGCTGAGAGGTGGCCTTTAAAACCAGATGAGCCCATGTTATTTTAATGAACCCCTACTTTAACTAATGATCAAGTAGTTAGCCTAGGGATCGTATGCTGACAGACTTCCAGTATTGCTCCTTTCATAAATTAGAGTAATTCCGTGGTATTAGTCTATCATCTATATATGTGCATGCAATGTCCAGATTAAAACTTCTGAAAGTTGGAAATCGTTGAAATAAGACTCTGCTAAGGCCGTATTTTATCATTCCCACTCATGTTAAGCAGTACCTTACTATGCAAGCAACCACATTTGGCTTGACTTACATTCTTTTCATTAACAAAACAGTACTTAATCCAATGTCTTTTTTCTGTGCACCTCCCTTTTCAGGTGTATTATTTCTTTGAATCTAAAGCTGTTTTCAACTTCAAAGACTAACTTTTTATTACAAGCAATGTAGGAACGGTAAAATTCATCCTCTGCAATGCATCTTTGGTTTTCAAATATATAAACGGTGAAATCTTTTTTCGTTTTACCTGCAAGGCATATTCTCTCATTCATGCTCTTTCATTAGAATAGCAGCAACTTTAGAAAAGTACTAAAGTTCATTATAAACCATGTCTTTCAAATTTTCAGTCCTAAAAAACCCTTCTTTTCCTCACTTTAGAAAAATTTTGCCTCTCATTTCCTAATTTTATCAAACTCATGCAGACAGCAGCAATACTTTTTCATTGTGATCCATGCTGCTCAGATACCAATTTACTGAACTCTGACAGCATAAAACAAGCTTAACTGACAAAAAAAAAAAAAAAATACAGAGAATCACTGTTCACCACAACTGAGAAACCTCTTCTAGTCTTGGAAACACGGCATCAATGGAAGAATGAGAGAGAATTTGCCTGCCCATAGTTCTGCAAATATTTTGGCTTAGAGAAATTACTGCCACCTTAAATGGAGATATGCCCCTACCATGTTCAGAAATATGTGTTTAACATAGTTATGAATATGAGTCTCACTTCTCCAGACATAAATTGCCTGCTAATTTAGAAACTCCTCTCCACTCCCCCGCTCTGTACCTGATGCTTTGCCATGCACTTATTGAAACACATGGCAATGGTTCCCAGGGCATTCCTGCAGATGAGGATGGAAAGGTCATTAGTGCTTCACTGCATGTGCTCAGAGATACCTTCTAACAAAGCAGATACTTGGTTCCTACAGCCTATCTTACCTTGGTGTGATCAGGAGGGTGAAAGCCCTTCCAGACAGAGGCAAGAATGCCATTTCTGACACTCAAATGCCTCCATGAAAAGACTGTATCTTGCTCTGTTTGGCATGCTCCTGCTCGCAGCAAGTGTGTTGCCAGAGAGTTAGAACTTCAAACAGCTTTACTCAATCCTTTCAAATAGTCTCCTGGTTCAGCATCTCACCACTAAAGCATGTCAATCTCTGAGATGGTTTTCCACCTTATTTTTGCCAGGAACTCATTAGAATATCACTGCAAGTACTTGTTTATTATCATTGCTGTGATGCTGAATTCACGTTTTTACAGTGATCAATAAAAACTAAATCAGCACACTACACACTCAGCCCACACATGAAGAAAATTAATTTAACAAGATCAAAGTTGTCTACCTTCTACTGCTGTAAAATCACAATCAGCCTGTTGGTTTTTGCCAGTTATCTTTGAAGAATGATTGGAAATGAATAAAAATCATTCTGGAAGCATATAGTGAAATTGCAGATACAAAACGAGATAGGAGGACACATGCAAGCAACCACATGGGAGACCTTTGCTTGAATTTGAACTGTGTGGCAGGCCAAAGCATCAGTGCTCCTGCAAAGCTGCACCACTCTGTGTGGCTGAACATTAACCATTTACTTTTCCAAGATACACAGGAGTTCCTCTGCAACACTGAATATAAGCTTTTGAAAAGCAACTAAAAAAAAACCCCCTAAATCATGCCAGCGAGTTAACATCTGAACTGCTTCCACACATTTCCCCCCAGATATACCAGGGGCACAAGCAGCAACAAAACTGCGTTCAGCCTTGAGCTATGCGCGGCGTGTACTTGTGGTTCAGGTGACTATAGCCTGCAGCTCGGCTTTGGTAATGGCCACAGAGCTCAGGGTTATTTCAAGGTCCACTGTGGCCTAGGAGACATTGAAGATGCTTTCAGCCTCTCGAAAGAGTGCAACATGCAGTCCTCTCCCTGCTGAGAGCAGCAAGCGGCCAACTCAAACACCACCACCTCTCTGCAAGGTAAGCCCAGTTTCCACGCTCAGGATAAAATAAAATATAAAAGAGGCAGACCAAAAAAGAAGCAATTGAGAAGATATTTACAAAACTTTAAGTCAATATCCTAAATATTTCAGGGCTTTGGCAGCCTACATTTTAGGGAAAAGAAAGCTCAGTTTAGCTATGTAGGGTCTTCTAAGTGTTCATACTTGTGAACCATGCAAAGTCTGGTCAGCATCCATTTTTTTATTTAATACACTGCTATTGTTGCTAACAATGCAAATTTTAACATCACAAAAAGAGCAAGTAGGTAGCAAATCTGCTTACAAAATAACAACAGCACTATTTACGAGTCAGGGTTGTTTTTTTCTGGTACAAACAAGATCTTTCACTAGGACATCTTCTTCGCCACCAGAAAGAGACAGCAAGGTAGCGGCACAATGAAGCACTGGTGGTACAAGTCCAGGAGGCAGCACTGCCAGCTGCACTCCTGCTCCAACACCCAGCAAGACTCTTGCCAAAGAAACCTCATTTACCTCCTCCTTCTTCATGAACCGCTGCACTGTCCAAAAGAGTAAATAATTTTTTAGTCTCTGATCAAAATGTGTATTAAAAGCACTTCATCCTATGTCTCCAAACTTTCACAGATTTGCAATGCAGTATTTCCTAGCCTGCAGTATTTAAAAATTGTATTCAAAATTAAAGCACATGGGATCTCTTTTGAGGAAAAAATATCATTACTTATAGACAACATACTTCATAACTTATTTCCTGCTCCCCAATAAACTGTATTCAATTCTGCCTGGAGAACAGAGGGTTATTTCAAGTTATGAAAAGCTCTAACAGCATTCATTTCACGAGGACCCACTTAAGATCATACTCCTGCAAGAGTACCCATATGCATTAGAGACACAGGACAGCAGGTTTACCTTACTGACATTCCAGGATTGTAGTGCGTGTTCTGTTAAGAAAATGAAAGAAGTTACTGTGTAGGTCAAGTGTGGAATCAAAAATAAGAAAAAAACCCTAATGTAGCTGTAATTGGCATAACCCTCCAAGTGTAAATAGAGATCTTTCCAGGAAAATGCACTTCTAGTTCTGATTTGGCATGTGAAACATGACAGTACTGGGAAAAACACTTTTTTGCTAGTACAACTGGAACTCAGACAGGACCCTCACCCACACAGAAGTATTGCAAAACCCCTTAATCCCCTAATAATATTCACTATTCACCAGCAGAATTTTTGGTTTACTGGGGAAAATGTATTTAAGATCATTTCTAAACACACCAGCACATTAGCTATTTAGTTTTAAATATAAAAACTAGAACACAGACTTCCTTCCTATCTACCCTCATACCCCCCCAAAAACACATACACTAAAAATATATAAATAAAGGAAATGAAACTTCCCCATCAATGAAAATTTGGGGGGGTGGGGGGGGGTGAGGGACAGCAGCGAGGAAAGAGGAGGGAGTGGAGAACAAAGACAAAAATTACTTTTTTTTTTTTTAAAGACAGAGAATTTCAGCCATTCTCAAATTTTAAATTTCNAGCAGCGAGGAAAGAGGAGGGAGTGGAGAACAAAGACAAAAATTATTTTTTTTTTTTTTAAAGACAGAGAATTTCAGCCATTCTCAAATTTTAAATTTCTTTTGCAGGCTTGGGTACTTTTTTTTTTTGCATAGTCTGATGCTGAAATTATTTAGGATTTGACATTCACTTAAAAAGAAAGTACCTGATATAAATTGTGCACCTCAAATGGCCCCTGTCCTTTAAGAGTCCTGGTAAGCCTTGTTCTAGCCAGATGGCGTGAACAAAAACCCCACCATCAGGGATCTTTTAAAAAGGAGGTGCTGATAATTTAACATTTAACTTACACCTACCTGTTTTGCTGGGGCAATCCTTCCTCAATTCATATTTTTGCAGTCTTTACACTCCAGAGTTAGTTGGAGTAAGTTTTAATACCTGAGTCTGAGTTTTTCCTCGTTACTGAACATGAGATTTTTGACAAAGAGGAGGGGGAGAGGAATCAAAAAAGACCATCTACAACAATCTTGCTTTGCTATAGTTGCAATGAACTTTAAACATGAAGAGAAAGAACGGCAAAGGAAAACAAAACCTTGCAGCTCTGCACTTCAAGGACATATCACAATGCGGGCTCTATAAAAAAAATCTTACCATGAACAGTTGATGAGGGGAGGGAGGGGAAAGACAGAAACCATTTTCTTGCTGAACTAAACAGACAGGAGAAAATTTGTGACAAGACCCAGGACGGCTGCTTTAGACATTGGTGTGGTATGGAAACTCGGCACTTGTCACCATGTGCCTGTGAAGTGACAACAGTCCACCTGAGCAGTGGACAGGAAGCTGAAGATAAGCGATACACCTGAAATTCTAACAAAATTTAAACTGTAAATTGGAGAATGACAAACTAAAAAGAAAATTTAAAAAAAATCAACTACTTTATGAATCTGGCTCATATCAGGATTTTGGGTCTTTCCAGAGCAAATCATCAGTCAATTATGAAAACTTAGGTGGGCTGTTTGTGTGTGACACATTACGCTTTGTTACAGAGTAAGCTGAAACCACAAGACTCATTTCACTCAGAACCTCAAAATATACCTAATGCTACACAACTACCCCAAAACCCTGCAACACCCCCACTCTAATGCAAAGAATTTAAAAAAAAAATCAAACACTATTACAGGGTAAGAGCGCACATATTTAAGAGCATGTTCCCCAAACCTTTATCCTTTCGAAAAGAAAGTAACATAAATGATGTATTTGCCTTCAAGTTTCTGTGGCAGCAGGTTGTAACCTGAGCACATTTTCCAGTTTTTCCCCACAAAAACCAATAGTTTGGGGTTTTTTTCTGCTGCTGTTTCGAGCAGGTCCAGGTGAGTCCACATCCCCACCATCATGGACTGACACAGGCAAGCCAGAAAGAGAGAAAAGAAACTGTTATCAAAAACACTATTCCTTCTGCCCGCAGAAACCAACATCCAACAAGAACCAATGTCGATATGACTTGCTGACCGACTGCATCACCTGCTTTGTCCTCCTGGCCAGCCTGGACATACAGTGGCAGCAGCAAGGAGATGATGGTGCAAGAGCCCATTCTCGGCACTTCAAATCTAACAGGAGATACTCCCACAAGCTCCATAAGTTAACCTGGTGCATAAACACATGCTGCTCAACAGTAATTTCAGTGGATCTCTTAAATCTGTTTGGTTTCAAGCAAAGAGTTGTTAAAGACAAAAAAAACCAACCCAATAAAATTGTTGCTACTGTTCTTTGAACCAGGTTCAGACCTACTCTTTGAAGAAGAGTCGCCTTTCTTAAAATATATTTGAATGTGCTATTTTTGTCTTTATCTTAGAAGGCCTGATTTCCCCTCACAGCCCGGCAACTGATTACAATAATAGGTTTCTCAGAGATGGACAAGTTAAAAAGAGGTTTTATAACTTCACACGCCGCAAAATGTATGGAACTTGCTGCCTTCATTTTTCTTTAGTTTTGAATGCAGCCCCCCAGTCCCCTCCCCACTTACACACACAGTAACTCTACTCTTGTAAGCAGTGCCATGGAAGTCAGTGTGAGCACTTGTGCTCATCACCTTACCTAAATAACCAAGGGTGTGGCAGCTACTCCAGGCAGAATTAATACATGCACTTAAGACACACTTTTGCCTACTTCTCTCAGGTGGAAGGCAGGCAAAAGGCTCCGTTAATTTTAGGGACAGAAAAAATTATAATTCTGATGATAATTTTTCATTGGAACTATGTAGCTAAGCAGTTCTCAAAAGAATGCAGGGGGAGGGCACAAATTGTTTCCACATCAACCATGATTTTGTATCTGTCAAACACTGCCTGCTTTAAAAAAAAACAAAAAACAAAAAACAAACACATATTTCTAAGGAAGCTGAAATGAAACTGCCTTATCTCACAGTTATTATGACACAGAGTAAAGAGGCACAACCCAAGGCCCTTCTTTTTTATACTGTCCCGTCACAGCATTGGCAAAGGGAGAGAAGGACCTTCTTAAGCACTTGGCTAAGTTGTTGCGTGACATATCCCTCACTTGATTAGAAAAAACAAAAAAAAATAAGGTGAAAACATTCACAGCAAAATATTAACTTACTGCTTTAGGAAACCTACAGAACTTTACAGAACTGCTCTTCTTATAACTGCTTTTCTCACACTCCCTGCCAGATGCCAAGTTATAAGCTCAGTTTACAATAGCAAGCTTCACTGTATCACTTGAAGAATTAAAATGGCCAGAGGAAGAGAAGCATCAGAGTTCTGAGTTTAAAATCTAGGAATTCCTTTTTTTCTATGTAGGCTAGTTGAGCACTACCCAAAAACAAAACAAACCGGAAAAAATGACTTGCTTTATGGTCTTAAGCGCATACTGGAGTATTCTCAATAGGCAGGTCACCATCAGCAACATACAGGTCGAGAAAATGAAATGGCTTAGACATGAAGACTTTTTCAGTCTATCCAAATACAACATGAGTCAATGTTAGGTAGAGAGGTTAGTCATCCTGTGGTTTATTTATGCTCATGTTGGCCCATGATATAAACACCGGAGGCAGGATGCCTGCCTGGCTACCCGTGGCCTCATCCCTCTCTCCCAGGGAAGGATGCCAACAGCGGGACATACATTGATACAGCAGCATGATTAAGCTCCGGTCTGATCACATCACCAAGAGGCCAGTTCTGCACTCTACACTCAGGCCAAGTTTCACAGTGAAGTGCACTATTCGTATTTGAGTCTTTTTGGCTTTTCAAGATACACGGGTTTGACTATCACACTACTGTGCTGCTCAGGTCCTCACTGAGGACTCCCAACGTCAGAAACACAAGCTGCTAATCAATGGCAGCAGAACAGATTGTAGGAGTGTTTATTTGCACTAAAACTTTTGAGTAGGCTATCCTTAAGCCTTTAATTTTTCCAAAGTTTATCAGAGTATCCTCTACAGAAGAAAGAAAAACGCATACAACACATTTTCTTCATATGAAAAATCCCTTATCTCAATTCAAAAAAAAAGTCTTTGTTTTATGCAAAGCTACATAGTGTGTATGCATAGAGCATTCATGGAGCAGCCCTTCTGTTGTTATATGTGTGCCTTGGACAAAAACTTAGAAAAAAGGTAAGATACCAAACAGGGCGTATCAAGCACCGTCACTTTAGCGGGCAACAAAGTGGAACGGGTTATTTCTAGATAGATGCACCTTATTAATGCAGTGGCTCCATTCTGATCCAACTGAACATCCAAGACCACAAAGGAGATAAGCGATGACAGCGAACAGCTGCATGTACCGTATGCAGGAACAACTCACACATACACCAACACCGTAAGGATGGGTCACTTCATCACGACGCTATACCCTCAGTGAGGGCAGCAGGCAAATCCCTGGTCCCCAGGGGAGCTCTGCGGGCCAGAGCCCTAGGCACGATGGGTACAGGCAGCAGAGTGGCCCTGCTGAGCAGCCAGGCCAACCCTGCCAGGTGAACTCTCTCCTCTTCCCGTATCTACAGTAAAACTGTAGTTATCAAAGGCATAAAACTTCTCTCTCAGTGATTACCTGCTTAAAATATTAATCATGTAGTTAAGCACTTTGCAATATTTTCCATAAATAGTTAAGTTATGGGTCATCCTATGTATTTTGCTGCCATCATGTCAGTCTGTAAAAATGTGTGAACCTCACCTGTAACTATCTGAATGATGACCAGCACTGATGCACAAGGACAGCAAGTGCAGGTCAGATTTGACTGGAGGAAGGCATGAACCTGGCTAGGTTTACATCTCGATCAGTCAAGCCTGGTTAGTTGACAGGCAGACGTGAAAACCACTCAGTAAAGTCAGCAGAAGGATAAATTGGCATTATCCATTTATTAACTGGTTAACTGCCGATTAATTTCCCTTGCAAATCGCCTCTCCGGTATTTAAACACCTGGCTAAGAGTTTTTGTTCCTTACCACCCCATAATTTTGACGGGCCAGAAAACCGGAGTGCCCCGCCAGCGCCCAGCCCGCCGCGCGCTCCTCTCCCGCGGGAAAGGAGGGAGAAATTTCCATTCCTCCGAAACGAGCTCTCCCCACGCGGTGCCGCCCGGGAAGGGCTCCACAGCCGAGCCCCGGGACCGCTCCGCTCCCAACACTGATACCGAGACGGCACCGAGCGCGCTGCAGGACGAAGGACGGGAGGAGTCGCGCGTGGGTCGCCCACCCGTGTCAGGGGCCGTGACGGGCAGCGCGGCTCGGAGAACTTCCGCGGCCAGCCCC
>VZTJ01000391.1:583591-635563 GCA_013397795.1 Orthonyx spaldingii
GGTCGGCGGGGTGCGGGCGAGGGGGTGCCGCGGGATCCCGCCGCATGCCGCAGGGCGGTGGGGCCGGGCACCGCTCCCGCCCGGGCGGCGGCGCCGGGGGACGACACCGCGCCAGCCCTGCGGCCGAGGGGGTCCCGCCGCCGAGGGGCTGCGGTGGAGGGGGTGCTCCCCCGGCGCCGAGGGTGTCATGCGGAGCGGGGCGGCCGGGTCGGGGCCAGGGGCTGCGGGCGCTGTGGCCCGGCCTCCCCCAGCCCCGGGGCGCCGGAGGGGGAAAGTGGCCGCGTTAAAGGCGCGCTCTCTCTCACCCGGAGCTCTTCTGCCCTGAACGGGGAAGGACTGCTGCGCCTGCCGGGGCCGCCTCCAGCTCCAGGGCGGCTCCTCCGCTTTGGGTTAATTTAGAAGTTAATTCTTTAATACAGCGAGCCATGTAGGAACTTGCTCCTGTGGTCACTGATCTTTGCCACTGGTAGTCGTAAATGATTTTTTTTTAATTCTACAGAAATATTTCGGTGAAATACCTCATCGGCTCTGCATTTGCATTAGATTGCACCAAAATGTTCCCTCGCAGGGAAGGATTTTACGTCTTGGGGACAGATACGTGATGCATACATCTTATGCAGTGCTCTGTTTAAGCTCACGGACAATGACAGACTGTAAGAAACCATAGCTAGGAAGAGAGAAACTGAAATGGAGATGGTTATAGGCCTACTTCTGCCTTCAAAGAGGGAAAAAAACCCCAAGAGACAAAACTCTCAAGGGTTATAACTGGAACAGAAGAAGGTCTTTGGTGTTAGCATTTGTGATTCAGCCTTACATTATAATGGTTACCAGCAGCCTCATTTTCTTTTTATGGTCATCCTGGTTTCCTGCTTGCATGACACTTCCATCGGACCACTGTTCTTAATAATTTAACCTTTTATGAGATTGTTTTGATTTACAGTGTAGATTAGAGCAAGAGTGAAAAAGTATTATATCACCCATTGGCTATTAAATTTCTTTGAACTATACGCAAATATGAGAAAAGCTTTTTTTTTTTTTTCAGCCAGCTATTAATTTTCTAATTTTATTTTTACTTAACTGAAAAATACCATTCAGATATTGTAAGTTCTCTGTGCTGAGCTATGCAAAATCTATGCTGAGTTTTTGATTCAATGGTTGGCTTGTTTGCTTGCTGGAGTCCTAAGTCATATAAACTATGTTGAAAATAGAATTAAAACCACAACTCAACATGTGCCTTGCCTCTGTTTGTTTTTTTGTGTCTAGTCTGAAACCCAGAATAACCCATATTGCTTGTGATTTCCAAAATGACCTCTGAAAATAAGCAATGGAATTTAAGTCTTTCTAGGTTTGTCTCAGCAATCCCTAGTTGACCAATTAATCAATACAAGCAAATCTCTGTTGAATCAGCTAGGTGTTACTTGATTTACCTGAAACACAAGGGTTTCAAAATGGAAGCAATGTCTAATTTAAATTTGAACAAAGGATTATTAGCTCAGTTTGTTAGAGCATGGTGGTAGTAAGGCCAAGATTGTGTGCTTGCCCCCAGTATGGGCCATTCACTTAAAGAGTTGGACTTGATGATCCTTGTGGGTCCCTTCCAACTCAGAATATTCTGTGATTATCAAGCAGCCTTCCAACATGCTCTGAGTTGGACCCATCTTACTCTGCCATAACGAGTTTAGCTACACGAAACTCTAAGCTCTGGACAACATTTCCATAAAATTGTGTGGGCTGGCTATAGCCAGACTGCATTCTTTGTGTTTATCCTGTCAGTTATGAGTTGGTCTCTATCAAAAGCACAAAGCCTTAATTTGTATTCTCAATTTTCCTGATCCTTCTTCTAATCTTTTAAGTATTTGACTATCAAGCTTCCCACTTTTGAATAAAAAAATCAAACTGCTATTTACAGTATTCAACCTCAAAATAATTCTATGGGCTTGTCGTGATGTTGTTCAACAAGGATTTGGCAGTGATTCCTGGTGAGTTGGTGAGCTGGGAGCCCTCAAGCCGGGGTGAGGTCCTGGCCAGCCCAGCCGCCCGCTTGCTGCTGTCAGAAGAGGGAGACCTTGCCCTCTCTTCCCTGCCCGCCGAGCTGGTTCAGCTCGCCAAGCCAGAATACGATTCCCTCTCTGGGCAAAGTTCCTGCCGTTTTGGTGAGCTCCCTGGGAGGTCAGCACACGGGGAGCTGGGGGGCCGTGGGGCGGGCAGGGCCAGGGGAGCCCAGCAGCAAGCTGGCAGGGCAGCTCAGCTGCCTATGAAACCTCCCACCGCTTACAAACAACACTAATGTCTTACGGTAACTGCCATCACTCTGTCAGAGTCTTGTTAGCAATTAATGCATTTTAATTTTTTTCTAAGTGGGGTTGTTTCAGAAATGAAAGCATTACAGAAGTTTAGAAGTGACAGAGGTCTCTGATCATCCTCCTGATTCATTCTTTTCTGGCACGGAATTGCTGTGTCATTACTTTCCCAAATGCCTTAGTTTTTGTTAGAAGGCTTTGCCTTGAATTTGCAGACTTTCCAAGAAAGACAATGCTGAAGAAAACATAGTATGGCTGTGGTAGGAGGCAACATACCTTTGTTCACCAACTGGAGTCATTAAAATAAAACCACTTAAGACACCTTAATAAATCACATTTATGCAAGTAGCTTACTGGTCAACGTTGCAGCAGCCAAAATATGGATGTTCATTCCGTTTCTTGGGTTTAGATGCCTGTTTCCAGGTTGACTTTTGAATTGTGGCTATTATCCTAGAAAAAAATCAGACCATAATTATCTGAGTTCATTGAACAAGAATAATGACAGGCTTAGATTTGTTTCAATGGGGAGCTTTTGAGCCATAAAGTGTACTCATAGATTTAGGTTTAAAAGCAAGTTCAGTTTCAGAACCTGACATTCAACATAATGTGAACTTTGGATTTGTAATTGAGATTATAACCTTATTTTCCAGAAAAAATAAAAGCCATTATGGAAATTTCAAGAGATGACAAATATGCCCTTTGCTACCTGTTGTTTTGGTGTAATTACTGATCCACCCCCTGGTTAAATGCTTGACCTTGATTTTTCTTTTCAATTTGTGAGTTTTCCGGCATGAAGTTGTTGATTCTTTCCCTTCTAAATCAGTTTAGTATAATTTGAATCCCTTGGATTTAGTCAGTCATTTGTCTCTTTTCTGTTAGATGTGTAAGAGACACTGGGGTCTTACAGGAGTGACACTGGTAGAATTGTTTAAAAAGCCAAACGTGTTTTCTGTGATCACATTCCTTGTGCATCCAAAGGGAAGTAGCCACAGCATCCCACAATTTGAATACAAAAAAAAAAAAAAAAATTACAGTTGGCAATGGGCTTGCTCAGAGAACAAGAAATGCATCATTCCATGTTTGTCCCTGTGCTCAAGAAACAGTATCTCTGCTTTGTTTCAAGGTATTGTTAACAACCCTGCTCTTGCCTTCATATATGTTGGAGAATGGTGTTTCTTCCTCTTAGGTCCTCTCAGCAAGAAGCTCAGGAGAGCTTCCAGATAAAACAGCTTCGGTATCACTTCTGACCGCATCCACTATGAGTTAGAAAAAATGGCCAAGGGTTGAAATGGAGCTGAATAATTTTTAGTAGAAATGCATCAGGACCCCAGCTGCTGCAAACTACCACATACTTCTCTTTGTCCACTTCCACCACCCATGTGAGGAGCAGGCCTGTGTCAGAACAGCAACATCCCAGCCTTACTGGTCCAAGTTGTTTCTTGTCCAGTGAAGTGACTGCTCTGTTTCCAGACATGAGGTGAAGTCACGGATTTCACCAGCAGCCTAATCTGATCTCAGCCCATGCTGCTGCCATTTGAAAACTGATCCTGGAAGTAAGACTTTTTAATTTTATTTTTCTCTTTCAGCCAGATTGCTTTGCTGATTGCGGAGCATAAGGAATGGTGCAGGAAATGTACCAAGGAGGGAAGAGGATGAAAGCATGCTGCTTTCATTCAGACTGCCGATGAAAGCCCTGCTCACAGGGCCCCTCACTACAAGAAAAAAAATGAGGCACTGGAGCATGTCCAGAGAAGGGCAACAGAGCTGATGAAGGATCTGGAGCACAAGTCTTATGAAGAGTGACTGAGGGAACTGGGGTTGTTTAGCCTGGAGAAGAGGAGTCTCAAGGGAGACCTCATTGCTCTCCACAACTACCGGAAGGGAGGCTGTAGGAGAGTGGGGGTTGATCTCTTCTCTCAAGAAACAAGCAATGGAACTAGAGGAAACGGCCTCAAGTTGCACCAAGACAGGTTTAGAATGAGTATTAGGAAAAATTTCTTTGTGGAAATTGTAGTCAAGCATTGGAAGAGGTTGCCCAGGGAAGTGGTGGAGTTACCATCCCTGGAGGGATTTAAAAGATATGCAAGATGTGGTGCTAAGGGAGAGTGGTGGATTTGGTAGGGTTAGGTAGTAATGATCCTAAGGGTCTTTTACAACATAAATGATATGAGTCTTTCCACAAAGGTGAAAACAAAAGTGAATTGTGATGGCTAGGGTTCTGCTAACCATTATGCAAGTTACTCCCTCCACCTGCATTGGTTTGCCTCCTTTTTGCACTCAATGCTGACACTGTTTCCCTGGTGAGCCAGATCACCTTCCAGTGCTGGCAGAAATACCCTATCATTTTTCCCATAGATAGCTTCACCGAGTCAGCCAGACAAGCAACAGAAAAGAGGGCAGGACCATGTGCTCAAAAGTGGAATTTGCAGTCACGCCAGTTTAAATTGCCTCTAATTGTCACAAAGCCAGAGCTGCTATCTCATCTAGCAGATAAGATGCTCTCTAAGGTTGGTCCAGGTAGTGGACAAAAACGAAAAGGAAAACTGAACCTGCAGAACTTTTCGCACTGCAGTCAGCTCTGGAAATCCACAAGCACTAATTTTCTCTCAACTTCAACCTGAGGAACCTTTTTGCAAAGCTCAGAGCTGCCCATCTCTAAGTCAGTCACTGAGCCACTGAGCTGCTCTTTCAGCTCAACCTGCAGTAAGTGCTGAGCCCCTGAGGCTCTGGCCCAGTGCTGGTGGAGCCGGGTGCTGCTGGATAAGCGATCCTCCTGGCAGCCCTTGGTGGGACATGGCCTTGACCTTTCTGCATCTCCCTGCAGCTGGGCACACAAGAGATACAGTGCCACTTCACAGGGATGTCCTGAAACAAACTAAACCACGTAAACTGTTTAGGAATGTTTTGGTAAAGAAATTACAGATAAGCAAGTGAGAAATAGTGATGACTTAAAGACTTTTTTTCAGTAACACTATTACTGTTTTGCAACTGTGTATGAGCCTTAGAGAGGAAAATGAGCTACAGACATTCTTGCTTCATTTGGTTTGTGCCAGTTCCCATTCCTCTTGGAAGAGTTGCTTATACTACCATGCTGTCAGGAATAATCTGTGGACATGTACATGTGCACACAAGAGATACAGTGACATGGGCCATCTTGCAGGATCTTGTCCTAGTGAGCAGTGCTCCAGTTTGTGTGGCTTTTTCACATGCCAGAAAAGAGGAAATGTTTTATTTTATACAATACACTGACATATGTATTTGTAAATTTACAAATTTGTTTAATATATACATATTACATAAATTATATTACATGCAATTGTAAATTATGAATGCATGAACATATAAAACTCATGTATCTGTACAAAACTAACATGATTTTTTTTTTTTTTAATAATTTCCAGGTTTTAAGTTGATGGTGTGGTTTGAGGTATTCTACACCTTAAAATCATTCACTCTGGATCTGAGTTGGGAATACAATCACAGGCCAGTAATACTGTCCCCATTTTACAGATGGATAAAGTAGGGACCACAGGTGGTCCAGTGTCAAACAAGAATGTAGCTGCAGAGGTAAACTATGAAAAAAATGATCCTAGGTCTTTGCACCTTGTGATGTCTTGAAGACTGATCAGTTTTGTTCAAGCAAATCTTATGCCCATTTGAAATATTTGGAGCTTTGACTGACATGTAAGAAGCTTTATCCCGCTGGCTTTGTATGTGCTCCCGGTGGTAACAGCTGAAAAACTGCTCTATGGAGAAGCACACCTTACTCTAAATGTGCTGCTGTTGTACTGCTGGAAAGAAATACATAGTCCCGTTTGCAGACAACAAAGATTCAATTAAATTACACGATTTAATGAAAACTGCCTTTACAGAGACACCATCAACTCGAAATCCAGTGAAATGACAGATTTAAGGTACTGTCTCCTACTACTTTTGCTGAATGCCCCCACCAGTATTTCTGAATTGTTTTCTCTTAACTTTAAAAATCTGTTATGTGGTAAAATTGATACATAAAATTGAGGCTTTAGGATGGCTTGCTACAGAGAGCTGTATTAATTTCTGATGTATTTGTTGAACAAGAGAAATCCTACTTTTGAGTATGGGAAGGAAAAATGAAGCTGATTACAATCAAAAGTTTTCTAAAGATAAAAAGTTATAGAGATATAAAGATAAAAGATTCTAGAGAAGACATGATGAGAGTAGAAGGAAGCCTGGCACATTAACTTGAAGTTACAGTTAATCTAAATAACTTTCTGTAACAGAAGGATAATATCTAAATACAGATATGATTAAGTCACTGTGGTTCTCTACCACAACGTGCAATGTGTCTAAGTCCACACTGACAACTGAGATCAAGATTAAAGTTTTGTTCCTTTTTCAGAATTTTGTCTGTTGGAAGTGGGTGCAATATTGGCAATAGTATACTGCATATTGTGTGGAAGAGCACAGACAGCCACCTCTGATCAGAACTACCCCTGTCATCTCATCACCCTACTTTCAGCCATTTCTGTTTTCTATTTCATATTCCTCAGCACAGAAGCAAATTGTTTTGCTGATTTAATTCAAAGTTGAATGTACTGTGTGTAGGGTTTGTTGAAGGAGTTTAAAACAGCCATCCACATCTTCTGCTCTGAACTTTCCCATTCTGAACTGTAACATGAATTTTTATAGAAGTCTTTTATAGTCATATATACCAGTTACTTCAAGGGTCTCAGTCTGTCTTACTCATTTGTTTCTTACATATGTGACAGTGGGCAGATATGCATTCAAACTGTAGGGATACAGCTGTCAAGATTTAAAAATGCTGTTAACTCACATGGCTAGACTCATATTGTATATCCAATATATATACAGTATATTCTGTTTATAGTGATGTAGGGCACTTTATATCATCAAATAGAAATAAGCTGTATCGTTTCACATTTTTACAGTGATGGGAATGCACTTACAGTAGAAGACAAGTTCCTTTACATTTCTGTGTCAGTATTTTTGTTTGGTGGCGCCAAAACACTTGGGGAGGTGAGAGCTACACTGAAAAACAGCAGAAAATGCAGTGGCATCACTGTATAGCTGCAGTGAGACAGGGAACTGCAAGGAACCCCTGTAAAGCAGGTTAACAAAATTAATAGTAGAGGAAAACCAACTTGTTATACAGCTGAGAGAGTTTTGCCAGCAGCAGCTGAAGGGCAGCAGGTGACAAATCCAGGCATATGTGAAGTCTTTCTGATGGACTAATTCTGCTTCTAGAGAAGAAAAAACTACCTCCATCACATTCAAATTATCTGTGAATCTTCAAGTTAATATAGAAGTTGGGAAATTAAACAGGGGATCCCCCAAACAATCTCCTGTAGTGCTCCTGGTGCAAGCTTAGGTCTGTGAGACTGAAGTTCTCAGACTTTTGGGTCTATTCTGTTGAGAAAAGAGGTAATGGTGCAAAGTGGGCATGAGATTGTTTTCAGAGGTGAAAAAGAAGAGACCTTCTTCTGGGTCACTAAAGTGTGGAATTTTCCAGTAAAAGTCTCCAAAGTTTTCTTCTAGCTGTGGGTACTACGAGCTGGTCCTCCTATATCTGAGAGCTCCCTGGGAACCAACCAAGAATGACTGGATAACCTAGGGACCAGAAGGCTCATCTCTGAAGTCTGCAGTACCCACAGCATTGCCAGCTTGCAAGAAAAGCTTGAAGAAATATGGGGAGGGAAAAGAGGTTTCTCAAATCAGCTTTTGCTTTAGTTGATGTATTGGTCTGCAGAATCCACTGCACTTTATTCAGAAATTCTAGCAACAACAAGGCATGCATTTGTGTTTCTCTGGGTATATATTTTACAGCTTTTGTGTCCTCTTATCATGCCTACACGTCCTCTAAACCCCCTCGGGAGGACAACTACAGCTCCATGGATTTTTGAGCATGATTCCCATGCCAGTTGACTAATCTAGCAGCTAGCAATAGCTGAAGATTGAGGCACTGATAATTCCTCTGCACCCCAGACAGGGGCAAAGGAGCTAATTATACACTGATTGTATATCAGTTGAGGAAATCCCCAGATGAGGAGTTGTGGGTGTATTTCACTTCTTTTGCACTACTTGAGTGATGCGCTGGGAACAAAGGAGGGCAAAATATAAATGCAGCCTTAATTACTCATACTAAACTTGTGGCCTTCTTAAAATATGCTCAACCCAAGCAGCAAACCCAGGGCTGAGTGAGACTTCTTCCAGACTTGTTTTAAGACTGCGCCATTAGAGGCTGTTCTCGCTGAAGTGTCTGCCAAAACCCTCTTGAGTCTGTGTTTAAGGAGCAGTCCTGCGTGGAGGTCCTTTCCTGGTGGTGTGCCAGTATTTTTCCCTTCCTATTAGACGACTATCTGTAGATCTTGGACCTGTTCCACACTTAAACTCCAAGCATCTTTATTGTCTATTTGTCCTTGCTATATGATAGGCCAGAAACTGTTTGGCCTTTTGTAAGGCTTGTTTCACAATCTGGGTAATATAGATTTCTCCATTTCCCATTTCTACGTCTGTAATGTTTGTTATATTCAGTTGTATGTCTTGGGGTTCATTTCTGCAGCTCCTGCCTACATTCCATGCAGTTCTTCATCTTATCTGCAATTGTTATCTGTACTCTCAATCAGCTCATCTCTCTTTATTAGTAATAGATCCAGTCAGTTCTTATGTTTGCATACACTCTAGGATGGTAATGTTTTCTCTTGCCAGCAGACAGAGATTTTAAAATTGTGATAATCTATATGCTTGTCTGAGGGATGTGAAAATAGTGTTATGAATGTTGTTTATGAAAACTGGGGTTTGCACACCTTCAGTTGTTTTCACATACTGTAGCTCACTGTCCTCAAAGAAGCGACAAGCAGAACAGACAGCATGGCAAACACATTGTTCACATCTGATCCTAACTGACCGGGAAAATCTTCAGCATTTTCCCTCAGTTGCCTCTATGTCGATACCACTTTGAGGACAGTTTTCTTTAAATCATTCTACACTTTCCATTTTAAACTCTGATTATACCTTATTTCTTCTTCCTAGTTTTTTCTTCTACTGACCTTGTACTATGCATAAACATTTTTCATAGAGAAATCAGTGAGCTATTTGTTGTTAATTTTTTATGTCTTAGATTTTGTGCCCAGTACATAATGATCCACTTACATCTCAACTTGCATGCTGTAACCTCTGCTTTCCACTTCTCTCTGCTGCCAACAAAGCAAGTTTATTTTCTAATAACTTAAAGTACCTCCCTTTATCCTTAACTCTCTAAAGATGCTTTTCTTCTTCTTTTTTGTTAATTATTTCTCTCTGCTTCCAAGGATCCTCTGCCTAGGACTGTGCTTGTCTCCTTCTGTGCCATGTTCTGCTCTGAGATGGAAAGAGACAGGTAGCGACTTCTGTCCCCTTGCCATTCCTGAGCATCACAGCAGAAGGATGCCAGCTTGCCCAAGAGGGGCTCTCGGCCAGTTTGCGAGCGAGTGTTTTGAAAACTAGTTAGGCAGTTTTCCCACTGTAGACAGGCTCATGGAAGGACCGTTAATTACTCAGTGCAGGCTTAACCATGGGCAGAAAAAGGGGGCTTTTGTGCAATTGTCAAACTCTCACCATTATTTGTACATGTTGGTTTTGTATTTAATAGGATTACATGACTTCTTTGCTCTATATGCCAAAATGGATGGTTCCTTTCAGTAATAAAACAAAGCCAATAACCTGAAAGGAACCACGGCTCAAAAGCACAAACTTGACCTCTGAGTGACCTTGACATTTACAGACTAAAAAGAACTTTTCTTTGAATAGACAGAAGTCAGGGAGCCAGCGAGAACCAGGAGAAAATGGTTTTGTTGCTTTCTGATTACATTGTTTAAACCAACATACTACATGGTTTACAATACTTCATTACAATGTATTAGGGCCTGGAGGTGATTTAATGTCTGTTTATAACTGAGACTAATCTTGAAATAAACAAATGAATGTTTGGAAAATGGATGAAGCTGTTCTGCCGGAGACAGCGTTAAATGCATCTCTGAAGAGTAAATCATGGCTGTAGAGCACTTAAATGCTTTTTATTTCTACCTTCAGTTGTATTTCAGTAGTTTTATCTAACAAAATTAATCATGGTGCAGTAAAAAATTTTTAATTGGTTAGGACTGCCTAGCAGCCATACATTCTATAACAAATCCACAATTTGAAAACTGTTTAGCTCTTTAAAATTGGGGAAAAAGATTAACTAGAATATGCTGTAGCATTATACTAGGCACCATGGTGATCTAAATTAAATCTGTTAAAACCTGTTCAAATTTAAAATTGCTCCGTTGTGTGAATGAAGGGGGAAAGAAGAAGAGTTAGTTCACTTGTTCAAAGTATTTTCATATTCCCAGGTAAATCTTTCTTCCACTCTGCTTTTGCTTGTGGGCTGTATGTTCCCGTTTCCTTTGTGCACCCCCTGCATAACTGCGCATAAATATGGCTTCAGATGGAGTCAAGAACTCTTCCTCCAGCGGTTCAGTATCAGTTCTGGTCTCCATCAGCCAAGAACAAGCACTGTCACTGAGTGTCACCCTCGGTTGCCCAGCTGCTCACGCCACTAAGAAGCTCCTTCACTGCGCTGTAGGCAGGGACTTTGCTAGAGGAGGTTGCTCCAGTTTCTTCTCCCAAAGGATAACTGCAGCACTCATCCTGCCATCCATCTCTAAAGGCAACTCCTTGGCCACTTCTGCTTTCTCCCTCTCCTGCCTCTCCTACCACCCAAAGCCCTACCCATGGCCCCCAGGCATTTGCACAGCACATTTCTCTTCTTCTACCATCTGACTCATTCCAAAACCGCCTTGAATTTCCCTAAGTACCAGCCACTAAGCAGTTAAACCCTGATTTGAGAGTGGGGGGGAGGCGGGAAAGTGAAGTCGCATGGCTGCTCCAGCCCCACCAGCCTCCCACACCCTTCCGGTTGCCGGCTGGAGCGAGCGGGAGCTGGGAGCGCAGGCTGGGAACGGCGGGAGAGGCACTCCGGCACCGCCGTGCCCGCGCCGCCTGCCGACACCTGGTGCCGGCAGCGGGAAGAGCAGGGAGAACTGGGCTCTTCCCTCTGCTCCTGGCGGAGGCTCCTGCGGGGAGCATGGCTCAGGAGAGCTGCTTAACCTGCCTGCCTCACCATATCCCGCTGGAGAAGCTTTGAGGCTCCGAACTTTCAGTCAGTGCACTTCCTTGCGCTGCAGTGGATGCTAAATACCGTGACTGCTCTTTCTTACTGCAGGGGTTTTGAGGGTCTGGTCCTACGGCAACACAGCATCAACAGTTGCACTTCATACACGTGGCTGCCTCTCTCTATATCCCCCTTCCTGCCACTTTGTTTGCTACGCAAACACAAGTGGCAGAAGTCTCAAGAATAATTAAATTTGTTCAAACTTGATAAATAGTCAACTATATGAAAGAAAGTCCTGCGAAGGGGAAGGTTACAACATAAGCATGTATGTTCGTTGGCATCAGTAAGTGCAGGGAAAGGGCATTAGCTGCAGCACAAATTTCAAGTGGTTCTTGCACATTCCTAGGTGTTAAAGCTGACCACCCCTGTGCCACAAACATAGACTTTCTTGGTACCAGCTCACAGACCTCTCTCTATCCTAAAATCATAGAATGGTTTGAGTTGGAAGGCACCTTAAAGATCATTTAGTTTGAAACCCCTGCCATTAGCAAGGACTCCTTCCACTAGACCAGGCTGCTCAGAGCTCCATGCAGCCTAGCCTTAAATTCTTCCAGGGATGGGGCATCCACAACTTCTCTGGGCAACCGGGTCCAGTGCTTGACTACCCTCACAATAAATAATTTCTTCCTAGTATATAATCTAAACCTACTCTCTTTTAGTTTGAATCCATTCCCCCTTGTCCTGGCACTACAGGCTCTTGTAAAAAGTCCGTCTCCATTGTTCTTGTCAGCCCCCCTCAGGTACTGGAAGGCTGCAATTGGGTCACCCCAAAGCCTTCTCTTCTCTAGGCTGAACAATCCCAATCCTCTCAGCCTTTCCTCATAGGAGAGGTGTTCCATCCCTCTGACCATCTTGGTTATCTCCTCTGGACTCCCTCCAACAGGTCCGTGTCCTCCCTGTGCTGGGGACCCCAGAGCTGGACACAGCACTGCAGGAGGGGTCTCACCAGAGGGGAGCAGAGGGGCACAATCCCCTTCCTTGGCCAACTGCCCACGCTGCTTTGGATGCAGCCCAGAACACGTTTGGCTTTCTGAGCTGCCAGTGCACATTGCTGGGTCATGTCCAGCTTTTCATCCACCAGCACCCCTAAGTCCTTGGCAGGGCTGCTCTTGATCTGTTCATCCACCAGCCTGCATTAACTGTCATGTCTAAATACACACTAGCAGTGTTCTGAATTTACAGTGAAAACAGATGAGATCATGCACATTTTTGCATGTGTAGGTTTTTTTTTCCCTTTGCTCCCATGTTAATTTTTCCCCCCGTGCAACTCATTACAGACTATTATCTTAGCTCCCATTAAATCTCTTTTAGAGGTTGGTGATTTAACTTACCAGCTTGAGCTCTAGACTGTTGACACGTTACGCTGCAGAAAGCAGTGAAATTATCATGGACTGAGTTGACACTGTATTTTTTATAAGGCACTGCGTGATGAGAATAAATCATGTTGTCACCCTGACATGATCCACTAATGAAGATGCACATCCTCTTGCCCTGCCTTCTTACTGGATATTAAGTGAGAGCCCTTCCTCCGTCTTTTTTCTTCATTTCCACTGTGGAAGAGGCTTTCTAATTCTGCACATCGGTTTGCTTAGCAATATTGCTGTTGCCTAATGCAATAAAAATCAGTTATGTAACTGCCTTTGCTAGACTTGCAGAGAGCATTCACCAGACGGGAACATGGCCACAGTACCGTTATGCTTTCATTATGCCTCCTATGTTCGCTGTTATTATGCAATATGCTCTGCTTTCAGTATCTTTTTTAAAAATAATTTTCCTTGACATCATGTTTAGAATATTATACACCTATAATACAAGCTCATGCAAAGACAGAGCGGGGAAAAGAAATAAGCTTATTCTGATTTATTGCTAAAAGGGCTGATATTATAGCACTAGTGCCTCCAAGGAACAAAGAGTCGCCTACAGTTTGTCAGTATTTTTAATACTCTAATTCTGAACCAAAATCCTAAAATAACCTGTGTTTGCAGATTACCGTGTGCTCTTTTGTTCTGAATAATGTCTTGCTTAGTGAACTATGTCTTATCAATCCACCAAGTACTGGGTGTCATTGTTCACCTCATTCACAATTCATCTTTTAATTAACATTATCACAGGCAAAATTCTATTTTGGTCAGCGTAATTTGTCATTGGATTTGGCAGTACAGAAATAAAAGAATTACCATCTGAATTTATCTGAAGACGATGAAAGAGATGGTGACTACAAACCTACCTCATCTGGCACTGAAGAGGAAGGGAGGGAAACCATGTAAATGATAATTGCTTTAAAAATTGTATTTGCTATATAAAAATCACTACTTTGGTCATTCAGTATCTGCTAAGCAAACAGTTTTATCAAAATTACTGTTACTGGAAATACAAACCTGAATCCTACATTTAGACACATGCTTTGTTTGGTGGAAAGGGTTGCTGACTTAGGGAAGATTTAAGAGATACAAATGTCTTTTCAAAGTGATGTTTTTAGATACAGGTATGTAATATCAACTTCATGCAGCAAAATGCTGACAATTTGTTTTAATAGTTAAACCTCAAATTAAGTTGCAAGTGTATCATTGTTTTAGTGAACAGACAAGGAAGTAAGTGCTTTAAAAGTGTTTTTTAACTGTACCAGGAAACCTTTCACAGAGAACAGAAACATTTCTGAATCCTTCTCACAAGACTCACCTTTCAGAATGAATGCCAGAAAACTCCATTAAATAGCATGTTGTTTTTCTGAGTCTGTAAAGAAGGACATCTATCCCTGCAGTCTAGATATGCAGTATTTTTCTATTTACATTCAAATTAATACAGTGATGTCAAATCAACTGCATCTAAGGTACAGTGAACACACCAGCAAACCAGCTGCTTAAAAATTCCCTCCAACATCCCTTTACCTTTTGATTTCATCCATTTCTAGTTGCAAGTGCAACAGGCTCTGAAGATGATCATGTTCAAGCGTATTCAGCCAGGATGACAGTAATTACTGTATGCTGAGCCCTCTGGAGCATGCTCTGCTGGAGGTCCTTTCTCTTTCAAACCAGCTGGGCTTCAGCTTGGCTGCTATGGATGAGTTCTGGTGCATCAAGAAGCAGTCTTCTAGTGAGTGTTTCATTAGGCCCTTCTAAAACAGAAAGGAACCATCAGTCTCCACTGTGACAATATTTCCTCAATTTTACCTATTGTGCTAGTTTAGGATGGGGTAGAGTTAATTTTCTTCACAGTGGATGGTATGGGGCATTATTTTGAATTTGTGCTGAACACAGGGTTGATAATATGGAGATGTTTTTGTTATTGCTGAGCAAGGCTTGCACAGAACCAAGGCCTTTTCTGCTTCTTGTACTGCCGCACTGGTGAGGGGACTGGGGATGCATGGGAGGTTGGGAGGAGACATAGCTGGGACAGGTGACCCCAACTGACCAAAGGGATATTCCAGACCATAGGACATCGTGCTCAGTAGATGAAGTGGGGGAGCAGAAGGAAGAGGGAGGAACTTTTTGAGTGATGGTGTTTGTCTTCCCAAATAAATGTTACACATGATCGAGCTCTGCTTTCCTGAAGATGGCTGAACAGCTACCTGCCCTAGAAGTGAATTGATTCCCTGTTGTTATTTGTTTGTGAGTGCAGCTTTTGCTTTACCCATTAAATTGTCTTTATCTCAACCCATGAGTTTTTTACCTGTTACCCTCCCAATTCTCTCCCCAGTCCTGGTAGGGGAGTAAGCACGTGGCTGCGTAGGGCTTGGTTGCTGGCTGGGGTTAAACCATGGCACCTATTTACATTGTGTTCTTAACGGATGCAGCATTTATTAAACATACTGGACCTCAATTAGCTTAATTGATCCCCAGTCAAAGTACCATTTAGGTTTTGGTTTCTTTTTTCCTTCCTTTTTTTTTAATGGCAGAGGCAAGCAATGCTTGAACAGACAGGTCAGGAGGTGAAAGAGATATAGATGACATTTGCATCTTTCATAACCATAGTCTGTAGCATTCTGTGGGCTATCTTGTGTGTTGAAAGCAAGGTGAGACCCAGATATATCTCAGCTAGGGCAGAGAAATGCTATGAAGGTTTACTATTAACCCTGCTGAAACAAAATTGTCTAGATTTCTCTCTTTCAGTTTCTATCTGATAATAGACTTGGTAAGAGTTATGCTTTTTGGCAGAAGATACAGGCAGTCTCCTCAACCTTAATTATTACTCCTGAATTTGAATAGTATCTTTGCTTATGAAGTAAATGGCACAGGCTAAAAGTTATGGAAAGTTCTTCCCAAAGTTGTAAAAAATTATACTCAGGAAGTTGTTATGGTCATATTGAAACAATGATTTTGCAGGCTAATTTCTGTTTGGGTAAATAAAATAAGATGCCTTTCACATTACTAAACCCCAGGATTTTTCTAACATTTTCTTCATGCAGCCCAAAGAGAGAAAAAATTAAGTCATACAGCTTTCCTTTCCCCTGTGCTATATTCCAAAGAAGATTGGATGTTCTGTATTCCTTAAGCATGCACAGCGCATGAATGAGAAACAGTGTGGGCTTTACTGATCTTCTAAGGAATATATAATTATTTTCTGCATTTTAAGAACAATTACTTAAGAAGTGGCAAAGGAGATAAAAATAAGTACAGTAAAAATATGTACCCTGCATATAGGAAGGGTACATACAAAAGGAAATTATGCTTATTCTTAGAATATTAGGAGGTGAAAGTAATATTCTCAAAGCCATCCTTTTACCATTATGTGATTCCCTCAGAGCACTGGCTAAACCCATCTTTTTCAGTTCTTGCAGTTAGTCTTTCCAGATGTGTGTGTTCCCTTGATGCCAAGATTCCCCAGACCTCCCAAATCCAGTGTGTAAGTCAGTGTGATGATGTATAAACCCTTGAGGTTTCAGAGACAAGTGTGAGTAACACACGAGCACGTGGTGCTGCCCTCTGATGCAGGGAATGTTCAATCTCCACAAGAGGAGCTGGATGATGGCACGCAGCCCACCTTCCTTCTTATATCAATGTATGGCCAGAGATGTATTTGTTACTGCTGGGAGAGATATGAGATAATGCATCTCCCTTGGGAGACTCAACACGTAAATTATTAATTGAGGGGAGAATGAGAAGAATGGAGAGGAAAGGAGCTGAAAAAGGGAAGAAGCAACTATGCATACTCGCTGTGAGAGTGCTTAAAAAGTTTTAAGGAATATAACATATGAAGTGGCACCCACTTTCAATGCACAGCTTTGCTGTGACTTAGCACTGTTTGGCAAAGGCAACATTTATAGGTGCCTTCTGCTAGTACTGCACGCAATTACGACTTGGGCTGACTTTCCTGCCTGTTTATTCCTCTCCTATGCATTGTCTAGATTTGGAAGTGTAAATTCTCCAGAGCAGAGACTTCCTCAGCAAAATTTGCTGGGTTAGGCTTCTGCTGGGTGGGTCCTTATCTCAGCCATAAAGGCTGACAGGAGGTGCGAGGTAGAAATAGTACTCAATTTGTGCACAACGCATAGGTCCATGCAAAAGTTGCCAGCAAGCAAAGGAAGGTGTGTTTTTAAACCTCAGCACGCTCAGGTGCCCCGTGGCTGCACGCACGGTCAGACACGTCTGCTTTGGGCCCAGCTGTAATTACAGAGGTGCAAGGCAAGCCCATGGGTACAGCAGTGGTACAACAGGTTTTTGGAAAGGCCTCGTAAGATCTTGAGACTGTATGTGCTGAAATGGAGTTATGGAGGATGATTGTTTGCTGGGTTTGGTGGTGGTGAATTGTTTTTGAAACTCAGACCTGCATCCCCACTTGAGTGAGCAAGCCACGCCTCGGCTTGGGTGGCCGCCTGGAAACTGAGCAACAGAATTTATAGCTTCTGCCATTGAGTAACATTTGCCTTAAAGCCATAGTTGCCAGGTGCACATAATTTACTGATTTATTTTCTTTCCACCCGCATGGGATGTGGGAGCCTCCTGGGAAGCCCTTGCTGCCCACTTGCGCAGGGGCAGCACTGACAAGAGCACTTCGGCTGAGGGGGGCACCCAGCTTTGGCAGCCACACTGGAGATGCCCCCAGTTCCAGATATTGCTTCACAGTGGGGGAGACTGGTGGACAACAAGCTGGTGGTCCTGGTGTTCAACAAGCTGTCCATGACCCAGCAGTGTCCCTGTGGCCAAGGCAGCCAACAAAATCTTGGGGTACATTAGGAAGAGCATTGCCAGCAGGTCGAGGGAGTTGATCCTGCCCCTCTATTCAGCCCTGGTGAGGTCACATCTGGAGTGCTGTGTCCAGTCCTGAGCTCCTCAGTGCAGGAGAGATATGGAGCTTCTGCAGCAGGTCCAGTGGAAGGCAACGATGACTGAGAGACTGGAGGATCTTTCTTATGAGGGAACTGGGCCTGTTCAGCTTCAAGAAGAGACAACTGAGAGAGGACTTTGTCGATGTCTATAAGTATGTGAAGGGAGGGTGTCAAGAGATTGGAGCTGGGCTCTTCTCAGTGGTGCTGAGCAATAAAGACATGAAGCAAGGGGTAGAAACTGATGCACAGAACTTCCACCTGAACATGAGAATTAACTTCTTTACGGTGCAGTAACCGAGCACTGGAACAGATTGCTCAGAGAGGCTATGGGCTCTCTGTCACTGGAGATACTCAAGAACGGTCTGGACGAAATCCTGTGCCATGTGCTCTGGGATGAGCCTGCTTGAGCAGGGAGGTTGGACCAGATGTGGTCCCTTTCAGCCTGACCCGTCCTGTGATCCCGGGATGCTGTGAGGCGAGAGGGGCAGGAGGCCCACAAAGGCGGCCGGGGGGCGGGTACCGAGGGCCAGTCTGCCCCCGCAGGTTCCGGAGCGCCGTGTCCCGGGCGGGCAGTGCCGGGGCAGGACTGCAGCCCCCAGAACGCGGCGCGGCGGCCGGTGACGTGCGGGAGGCGGGGCGGAAGTGTGTGTTCCTCGGGCTGGGCGGCCGCCCGGGCCCCGTTCCGGCTGTCCCGGCCTCGGCCTCGGCGGCGCGGGGCAGGGGGCAGGAGACGGTGGAAGATGGCGGCGGACCTGGAGACGGAGGTGCAGGCCATTGACAAGAGCCTGCTGGAGTGCTCCGCCGAGGAGATCGCCGTGGTGAGGCGGCGGGCCCGGCGCGGGGAGGGAGCGGGGACTCGGAGGCCGCGGGAGGCACCGGCCTGGGGAGCCGTCCCCGGGGCCGAGGCGGGGCGAGGCCGCTCCGCGGGGCGAGCGGGCTCTCCGGGACGGGGTGTCCCTGCCGGGGCTGGCTCTGAGGGCACCCCCGGCTGGCAGCGGCGTCCCGCTGTGGCCTCAGCCCGCTGTTGTCGCCAGCGTCGCTGTTGCAGCAGCCGAAATCCGTGGCAGCGATCAGCCAGCTTTTCCTGTTGTGCCGGCTGGCGCAGGTGGCTCCCTGGAAGCCGCCTGGACGTGGCCATCCCCTGCCGGGGGCGGCCGGGCATCTCGCCCCTTCCTTAACCGCTTCCTGAAGTTACGTTCCTCCGCCTCTGCCGCCCCTTTGGCCTCTCTCTGCCGGCAATCACACCTAGACCCGAGGAGATCCCCCCCCCTCCATTAATTTAGGTGGATGTCTGACCCCAAATACACTTTATAGCGTTGTTGAAGTTCCATTACAGGATTCTTCCTTCCTCCCCGGTATTTAAGATGCGGTTCTGACAAAAGCTCACAGTAGTTAAGTTTAGGATTATTAGAATGGGGTATTTGTAGAGGAAATACTAGTAAAACCAGTGTAACATTTGAAGAAATATACTTCTGTTTGTGTACTTTTCCTGCTCTTACAAAGAGTAGTTGGACGAGAAATACAGTCTCGAGGGTAAAGTCTTTGGAGGAACTTTTGTTTCTGGCATAAATGCTTGTCCATTTAGACACTTGGGCATTTGAGGAACGGGATGTATATATTAAAGTATTGAGACTGCTCATGTGCCTATCTGTAGGATAAAACCTTGGAGAGCTGTCTGTGTGTGTCTCAATGGGAATTACATTGGCTGCTTTCCAAATCAAAATAAAAGACTGTTATAATTCAGATTATCCTCAGATTATGCTGGTATATCTACAGTGCAGATAAAGGTATGATTAGATGGGCAAATGTGCACAGTTAGCTATATCCTAGGTAGTTCAGCTCCAGGATTAGTCTTCCTTCCTCTCTACCTCAAACCAAATAATTCCATCAAACATTTTTAAAGTCGTCCAAATTGAGTCCAAATTACCTTGTCTGTGTGAATAGCAGATGGGTTTTTTGGGTCACATCGTAAGTAAACTCGAAGCGATCATGCACCAGTGGAATGCATTTAGGAATTTGCTGTAGGTAGAAGTGCAAACTTAAATGTGGTCAATTCCTTCTCATTTTTATTATTTGTCATCACGTGCACAAGCTCCAGTTCTGAAGTCTATCATTCAAATCTACAGTGTGGTTTTTCTGCCTCCTTTGCTGGTAGCATTACTTTGCTGATAGCCCAATATTAACAAAACAAATGCCATCCCAAAGCAACAGTTGCAGCACTTAAGGCTTCAGTTTCTCATGGCAACAATGATAAAGTTCCAAAGAACAAAACATTTAAAAAAAAAGTTCTCTTTAACATAACATGAGCCTATGTTGCAAGTATTTTTTTTTGTGTAGCTAAAAAAACCATAAATTTTACCTTTTAGCTTTTGAAACAGAGAAGTGAATTTTATGGCTTATTAATATTCTATATTTTGTTTTCCTGGTATCTCTTACTTAGATGTGAATTTAATAGAAACCCTGATGAACCATTAGGTATTTACTTACGTCAAGTGTTGTTTGATCAATGCTCTGCACATTTTTTTTTTCCCAAGGCAGTTAAAGCTGTTGCAGGAGAGTAATTGTGAGGAGGGAGGAAGTGAAGAGGAATACACTTTCCGTTTTAATAAAAATCTCTCTTGGGAGAGTAGAATATTAACTTTTCTTGCACGTGATTTCAGGTCAGAAGATAGACAAATACTAATTGAAAGCTCGCCTAAATGCAGAATGCTTTTATTAAAGAACAAATTCCAAAGTTTTGAGTCGTTTTTCTGAAGTTCAGTGCTCCCCAGGTAGCGATGTAGAAAGGCAGTGCAACATATGTATACCTATGCATATACTTCTATTAACAGTTGTATATGCAGAACAGACCTGTGAGTTGCCTTCCTGGCTGCTCTTGGAGTCACATCTGTTTCCTTGTCCTAGTAGCCTGGATTTCCTTCTGATATTATTTCATCCAGGATCTGATTTTCAAAACTATATGCACAGTTATGTGTATAGAACTGGCTCCACAAACAGATTTAGGTGTGATGACGTTCATCGTTGCCACACCTCACTTTCAGACAACTACTCCCAGAATTTTTGGGATGGGAAAGCCATTCACTCAAGGAACAAGAATTTTTTCTGCCTAAGTATTTGTCTGAGCTTGTAGCGTAGCTAGTATGCACTGTGTATTTTCTAGATAGAAATTAGTAATGTACTAATGAATTAAAAGACCAAAGTTAAAGATATTTTCCTGAAAAAATCCTGCATCCTAGTATATGCTGTAGAAAGTTATGTGAAAACAAGCTTATTAAATGGACATCATAGAAAAGGGTAAGTCACTGCCATTGTTATTGGGTCAGTTCCTGGCAGTAGTAGCTATTTGGCAAAACTGATGAAAGAAGAGAAAAAGATGAATGAACTGGTGGGAAAAATAAAATTCTTCTTGATGAAAACTTTACTTTTAAATTTTATTTTTGTATGGTATTCTCTGAATCCTGGTGGGAATGGTGAGATTATCTGTAAACTTCTGGATTCTTGGCTATGGCTTTTTGGCAACTTTTCCCATGGACTTCCTTGGAAAAAAACTGGGCTTTGACCATCAAAGCTAGATGAATATAGAAAGATTTATCAGATCAGTCATGATTCTAAGAAGTCAAACTTAGGAAAAGAGAAGTGAAGAAAGCACTCTGACAAATTAGGGTTTTTTTAAATATCAAGTTCCACTTTAGGAAAACATTTCTAGTAAATGAAACTATTACAATATATTAAAAAAGAGGCAAAAATGCAGCCAGTCTGCACAGATGCTTATCTGACTCTGAATGTCTGTATCCCGAGGAACTTACTACAACTGTGCTATCTCAAACATAAGTTCTTTAGAGTAAGTTATAAATAATTCAGAGTAAATCAAGCTCTAACATTTGATCAGCAAACCCATTTATTTTGGTATAATTAATTCTGAGTTTTCACATACAGTTTTAGGTTGATTCTGAACTCTTTTCCTGAAGGTGCCAGGGGGTATCTGGTTGTCACATTTACTGTGAGAAATGGCACGCTGAGCCTGTTTACGTAACACGGGATTTAACCAGTGGACACTTGCAGTATGTGCTTGCTCAGATTTGTTCATTATAAAAACCTTGCAGTCTTAATTTAAAGTTTAAACCCTAAATTTGTAATCCACAAGGCAGAAATAAAACAAATGTTGTCCTAGAGGATTTTTTTAATTCTGTGTGTATATACAAGGGGAAACAAAACAACAACTAGGAGAGGTTGTGAGTTTTTAAGTGGTTTAGGGTAGTTCAGTAGTTTGATGCCTTTTAAAAACTGCCAACATTGTTTTTTACAATTGATTGACTGAGAGAATTGTAGTGAGTTGACCTTGGCTGGGTGCCACGTATCCACCAAAGCCACTCTCTCACTCCCCTCCTCAGCTGGAGAGGGGAGAGAAAATACAACAAAAGGTGTGTGGTTGAGATAAGGAGCAGGAGAGATCACTCAGCAATTACTGTCATGGGCAAAACAGACTCGACTTGGGGAAAAATTTCTCTAGTTTATCACCAACCAAATCAGAGTAGGTTAATGAGAGAGAAAATCAAATCTTAAAAACACCTTCCCCCCATCCTTCCCTTCTTCCCTGGGTCAACTTGACTCACATTTTCCCTACCTCCTCCCCTAAGCAGCACAGGTGGATGCAGAATGGGGGATGTGGTCAGTACCTCACACATTGTCTCTGCACGCCTTCCTCCTCAAGGAGAGGACTCCTCACATCCTTCCTCTGCTCCAGCATGGGTCCCTCCCATAGGAGACAGCTCTCCATGACCTTCTCTGATATGAGTCCTTCCCTTGGGCTACAGCTCTCCATGAACTGCCCCAGCGTGGGTCTCTCAGAGGAGGTGCAGTCCTTCAGGAACAGGCTGCTCCAGCGTGGGTGCCCCATGGTCACACAAGTCCTGCCAGCAAACCTGCTCCAGCATGGGCTTCCCTCTCCATGTGGCCACAGGTCCTGCCAGGAGCCTCTTCTGTCATGGTCTTCCGATGGGGTCACAGCCTCCTTTGGGCATCCAGCTGTTCTGGCATGGGATCTGCCATGGGCTGCAGGTGGATCTCTGTTCCCCAGTGGACCTCCATGGACTGCAGGGGGATCTCTGCTCTGATGTCTGGAGCACGTCCTGCCCCTCCATTTGCACTGATTTTGGGGTCTGCAGCGCTGTTACTCTTCCATATTCTTACTCTTCCCGCTGCTATTGCTCGCTTTTTGTCCCCTTAAATCTATTATCCCAGAAGTGCTACTCCTGTCTCTGATGGGCTCAGCCTTGACCAGCTGTGGGTCCATCTTGGAGCCATCTGGTGTTGGCTCTCCTGGACATGGAGGAAGCTTCTGGCAGCTTCTCATGGAAGCCAGCCTGTAGCCTCCTTGCTAGCAAAACCTTGCCACACAAATCCAGTGCAAGAATTCATGGATCTAACACCACACTTGAAATAGTAATTTAAGTGAGTTATTTTGGTAGCAGGAGAAACTGAAACTCCCTCATTTTCACAGGTGATTTGTTAAAATTGAGTTGGAAAGGGACTGTTACTGAATGCTGTGTTTGCTTTTCTCCATGTACTTTTTGTCTCTGTTCCTTGCCATCTCCAGACTCCTGCTGATCCTCTGTGTCCCCAGCTGACAGCATCTGTCTACACTCCAGAGAAATGTGACCAACATAGTCTAGGCCATATCCTAAAAGTCACTGCCAGTATTTTACTGGTCATTCATCCTAGAGGAAAATTGTAATGAATTTTTCTCTTAAATATTGTGTTTTTGTGAAGAATTTTGTATGTCAAAAGGATAAAATGTGTGAGCAGAGAAACAAATTATTCCTTTCCTAATGTCTGTCTGTTTTGATCATTTAGATTTAACACTTAGAAGGAAGCATGGCTTTCTAGTTTTGCAGTGCTGTTTTAGATATTTCATTTAGAAATAACATAATCCACATGGATAGAACTATTTTTGGTGTTTTTACTAATGAAGAATTTGTGTTCTCATTTCTTCTAATCTAAAAGAAATGGCTGCAAGCAAATGACCTTCAGAAAGAAGTATACCAGCATCTGGCCTATTATGTACCAAAAATTTACTGCAGGGGTCCCAACCCTGCCCCTCAGAGAGAAGACATGCTGGCACAACACGTCTTGCTGGGACCAATGGAATGGTATCTTTGTGGTGAAGATCCTGCATTTGGTTTTCCAAAGCTTGAGCAAGCAAACAAACCTTCCCATCTCTGTGGCCGCGTTTTTAAAGTGGGGGAGCCTACGTATTCCTGCAGGTACTTCAACTTAACATTGTGAAATATTTATAATTTGTGAAGTCATGGAACATTTTTCAATAAGAATATACTGTCCTAATGAAAAGTTAATAGCCAAAATGTATTTTTAAAGTAACCTTGCAGTCTTTCATGACAAGTGGGATCAGGGGAAAATTAACACCCTACAGATATATACATGGAAAAATATTAATTAGTACAATGTAGAGTGTTTTCTGTATAAAAGTAATGCAAGATTAAGAAAGAAGTTGGGGTGACTTGTCAAGATGATTTAAGGGCATTAATCAGAAGTAAGTGGGCAAGTGTATGTACATGTATTTTGGGTGCTCAATATCAGCTGTTAGTGTTGATCCCATATTTTAGACCTCTTTCTATGACCTGCTAAACTGATCTATCAGATGCTAAAACAAGCATACCAGCTTCTAGTCTCTTTCCTACCTCTACCTCTAGAGCTCTCTAAAAATACTTTTACTTGAAAGAGAACAGGAAGTTCTTAACCAATTACAAGTATTTTAAAAATCTTCAGTTTTAGACCATTGGATTACTAGCTATAGGTTCATTTTCATCTTCTATTTTGTGTCAGATTCCTCTCATTTTGTGTGGTTTCTGCCACTCACTGGGACACTTGCACACTTGGTGAGGTGACATGGGGACAGAATATCTCTCTAATTTCAAGGGTTTATTTATCTGGGTTTCCATCCCCTTCATTTACAAGGAGAGAATGATTGTGGAAGAATTTTTCTTTCTAGTGCTCTCCTGTTCTAGAAACATAATACTTTACTGGCCTTGTGGGTTTGGAAATGCTTGGAGACCTCTTTATAATGAGAGGCATAAGATTAAACTGGTGGGTACTTTAGATACATATTGAATTGTTGGTCTTAAAAAAGCAAGCGTATTTAGAAGAAAATTACAGAATTCCCAAAGTTTTCATTACTCCATATGAACAGTGTTTGGTCATTAACATACTATGGATGGAGTCTCTTTTTTTTTTTTTTGATCAGGAAACATTTGATTCCTGTTGTGTGTTAATTTTCTTAGAGCTGGCAATGAAGAATAATGAGAGTTTAATTTAAACTTTTATGGAATACACCAATTAATTGCTTTCCAAGTCCACATTAAAACCAGTGGATTTTCTGTGCAGTTGTGCAGCTTACAGGTCTGCTTCTGCTTTAAGTATAGGCACAGGTACTTGTTCGAGAAACTACTTAACAAATGGTACTGAGTTTGTAAGTACACTGCCACAAGTTTAGGGCTCTGCAGAATCAACATTCAATATTGTAGAACTGATCTACCCACTCCTGCAGGCACATTTTTGCATTAAGTGGTGGTTTGGGTTTCTTTTAATTAAAAAAATAATGCTATGAACATAAACTATTCTAAAACAGAAGAGCTTAGTATAATTTTGCTTTGACATTTCCACTTTTCGTGGCTCCTCTGGAGAAAACAAATGTGCGTAGTAAGTCATGGTTGCCTGATGATCTTTCCATCATTTATTTGGTTAAATGAAATTAAGAGAATTTTTGATAGTAAGTTGCATTACCTAAGTTCATGTATTTTCAGTGTTTTTCAGTGAGACAGTTAAATATAATGCATAATTGTCTCATTTGTTTAGCCCTTTTGTGTTAAAAATATTCCTTCTGTCTAATACAGCAGTGTTTGTAGACACTACCTTATTATGGTCTCTGATCTCTTGGTTGAGAAAATTCTGTTCTTGCAGCTCTTCAGTGAACTTGTAAGGCTGAACTTGGAAGCAGAGGTTTGTTTTAGTCTGTTATGTGCTATCTTTCTTCCCAGTGTTCAGTAAAAAATGTTTTGTCTGACTGCTGGAGATTATTAATACTGGTAGTCTGTACTTGAGAGAACTTGCTTGGGTTTATACTGTTTGCCTGTCTGTTCTGGGTTATGTAATTCATCTGTTTACTTGCCCATATACTTGTCTCACCTCTTGAAGGCAATGTCTGTATTAGCCAACTATACATACTACCCACACAATATTTTAAAGGATCTTCTGTTGTGAGAACAGATCTTTTTCTGTAGTTAATTTGTTTCCCCTCTTTGAAAGCTGTCCCTTTCCTCTTTCTGAGTAATATATACATTAGTCAGAAGGCTTATATTGGTGATATTTGAAAATTACCTGTTGTAAAATGTGTAATTAAAGGCAAAAGTGAGTGTTTAATGCTTTTTTTTTTCCTTTCTGTTGTTGCTCTTCTCAGAGACTGCGCAGTTGACCCAACTTGTGTGTTGTGCATGGAATGCTTTCTTGGAAGCATTCACAGAGAGCACCGATACAGGGTTAGTGATCCTGCAGGAGTGTCTGACATAGACCTTAGTGATTCTGTGTGTGTGTGAAACAGTTTGAAGTTTAAGAACATATACATTCTTTCCAAGTCCTGAATGAACACAAAGTTCAGAACGTCTGCAGTAATCTTATGTGAACTTGAGTATTTTGATCAGCAAGTGTAACTTCTGGAAGTTAACACTTTAAAATATTGAGCAATTAAATTTTATGTGTAACAGTTACACTTACAAATGTATGTTGTTTTTAACACGTGCCCTTTAGTGAATTTTACGGCTTTAGACTTGGATTTTGAATTGTTTTGACTTTTATATTTGACTGTTTTTAAAAGCTATTGAAAAACCTTTATTAAGAAGCCACTTCTATTTAAAGCTTAAACATAAAGTTAAAATAGAAACCTAAAACTATAAATGCTGTTTATTTTAGAAATATACTGTTAATAGTAGTACAGGTTAGTTAAAAAACCCCTGCAAACAAAGCCAAGAAGGCCTTGGTACGTTTTTAAACTACAGTTAGGTGACAACTGTCAGTGCAGCCTTTCTATAAATCTGTTTTTTACAGTACTGCACTGCTGCTAATGTAAATCTGTTCATTGCATGGTTACACTGAGCATGAGGATTCAGGAAAAAACTCCAAACACAACAACTTGCTTCAAGAAACCCAGCCAGATTTGCTGATATTGGCTTACTTATTGGATGTAGGTTTTTAGTTTTCGAGCCTAGTGAAATAACAAGTCTAGGTAACATCCAAAGTGTAAGCAAATGCTCTTTCGAATGTCCCTCTAGTTTTGTTGATACTGTAGGATGTACCTGTATATATAGAGTATATCAAGTATGCCAAAAATAGGTGAAAGAAGAATTCTTCTATGAATCAGTTAATACTATGAATCAGTTAATAGTTGTGATTCAAAAAGAGTATTATTATGCTTATTAACTTGAGGTGGTCTTGACTTTAAAACAGTGTAAATATATCGTTCCAATTTTCCAGTGCTTTTTTGCTGTGCTTACTTATGTGAAAAATTTGTCTCTCAATTCCTTGTGTCATAAAGCACATCTTTTACTCACTCTATAAAAGTGCCATGTGAAATGATTTAGCTTTGTTCAGATTAAAAATGTGAGAATTTGGCATAGTACAGATGCCATGGCAAGTAATAGATTCAGAAAATCTGAAAACTAAGAAAACCCCTCAGCCTTCAGGTGGGGCAGAATGGAGGTGTTTGAAGGTGTTTTGTTGTTTAGGGTTTCTTCTTTTTCTTTTGACATAGGCACACTGATGAGGTAAACAAGCTTTCAGCTGTCATAAAAGTAGACATGATTTCACTGCTATCTGTTCATTTTTTAATGTGCATATATGATGTATATGCATATTGACATGAGCTTTTTTGTTTCTAAATAATTTTAGATGACAACATCAGGTGGAGGAGGTTTCTGTGACTGTGGTGATACAGAAGCTTGGAAGGAAGGTCCTTACTGTCAGAAGCATGAACTTAACACTTCAGAAACTGCAGAAGAAGAGGTAATTACCATTGAGGCATCATGTTTCAAAACATTGTTTACTGTGTATATATATGTGTGTATATAAAAACCATTCACATGAGGTTATTTTTAGTCTTGTATACTCTGCATTAGAGGCTGTAGTTACTTTAATAGTAATATTTGAACCACAGTGCTAGCCAAAATTAATGTCTTAAGAAGTTTCTTAAAATTTTATTTTCTACTTGAAGGCTTCATTTTGTATGTTCTTGGTCACCTCTGCAGCTTTAGTTCTGTTTCTTTGTTTTTCTGTGTATTGAGAGGTCAAGGGATTCTGCCACATGCAAAAAAAAACCAAACAAACAAAAAAAACCCCCTGTATGTAATGATGTGCACCAAGAAGCCAAATTCAGCTGTCTGTGCAACAAATATTCTGATTCTTACCAAAATAAAGTGCACGATTTTTTAAAACCAAAATAACTCGCTGTTGCAGGAAAGTCATAATGGACATGTATGGTAGAGGTCTCTAAAAGCTTGTTTAGTATGGGGAAGGTAGGGAACACATCTTCCCCACAGAATCATATCGTAACAACTTGGACATATTAAATGCCAAAAGACATGCCACTTCTTACAGTAGGAACTCAAGCTGTTGGACTAACCACTGCAAAACACTCTTGTTAAAACTTTGTATATGTTCAAAAGGAAATTTAACATTCCTTTTTAACACATGTGCAGGGAAAAATTACCAGTTGCCATTTAAAATTGTAGATACCATCTTTGGTGTGGGAAGTGTTAGTGTCTTAAGTTACTGGAGACTAGAGAAGCATTCTGTCTTCTGCTTATACCCTTCTTACCTGTTTTTACATCTCAGGAATAAGTGTGGCTAATTGAACTCTGACCTAGCCACTCACATCTGTCCTTATATAGTATAACTTGTGTGAGATTTTTTTAAGGGGAAAATATGAGGCAAGCCTTTGTAGTGATTTTGCTGATCTGATGATTTGAGTGAAGCAACTGTAATTGTATTTTCAGTGACAGTGATCCTTCTAAAATCCATTCTTACTCTCTCAGCCCTAAGACTCTAGCACTGCTGCAGAACTCACCACTTGGTCTACATGCCAGTTTATATTAGTCAGCAGCCTTAGGAAACTCTTGTGAAGTCTTGGGTGGACTGCTACTTCTGTGCCCAAAGATACTCACACAGTGAATGTGCCTCACAAAAAAATCAAGATTTTGGGCAGGCTTTGTGTTTCTTCCCCATAAGCCATGGAGATTGAGATCTCTTATGCAGTGTTGTGTTCGAGGCAGATTAAGGATGATTTGTTGAGCATTATTGGAGCCTGTATTCTGTCTTTTCCAGATATGTGTCTTTGTTGAAAGTGCTGGGAATGGAGGGAGTGCTGCTGCTTACAGTTTGCCTTTGTTTTTGGTGGCTGATAGTTCTCCATACCCTGGATAAGTTTTAAATGAAGGGGAAAAAAAAAAGAGAAATGTCAGTTGTTACCACTCTTGTAAAACTTCCAAGTATTCTCAAAGAGTCTTGGGGTGTAGGGGATAAACTTTACTAGTACAGTTGAATTGCTGACTGTCAGGAGCCTCCTGTAGATGATGCAGACTTCAGTTGAGAAAAGATTATTGTGGCCATTTTTATACAACCCAAGCTGTAGTGAAACATGGCATTTAATATTAGGTAATCCTAAACCAGAAATTGGGCCACTGTTAAATATTTTAATTGGCTGACCATTGCACTTACTTCAAAATATCAAATGATGAATCGAGTCAGTGACCCAGTGTAAAGTGTATGTCCAGGTGACCTGCAGGCCATGCAACATTCCCTTTCCAGGTTTATAGAAGAGGAACTAGTTGTTCTCAAAATTTTGATACAGTACAAGACAACTTCCTTAAGAGAAGAGGTTTTTAATGTTTTCTATTCACCGTCCTTGAAATGGACTGGAGAGAAATGGCAGGGGTACCTGCACTATGTTATTCGGAGTTGCCCGTGGTTCTCACTTGCTGCTCCAAAAGGTAGTCTGTTCAACTTGGCAGACTGAGGCAGTTCTCCTCTTCCTCCTGCTCTTCCTCCTCATTCCTATTCCCCCATCTGCAGCAGCCTCCATTCTGCTCTGGCACAGAGAGCAGGACAAGTTTGTAGGGGCTGCTGCAGTTGTCAAACACAGAGCACAGAATGGGCACAAATGGGTGCACGGTCCACAGACAAAAGGGCAGCAGCTCTCTGGGAGCAAGACTGAGACGTGGACAGATCATTAGGAAACACCTATTTACGTTTCAGCAGTTAATTATTTATATAGCACAGCGTATAAGAGACGTGCATCATAAATCATGATGCCAGTGTGCTGCATGTTGTATAAGCTTGAATAGATAAGACTTATGCCTTTTAATGCATGCTGCATATAAAACAGGACAAGAGATACATAGTCATTTGTATTCTGCAGTTTGCTAATATTGATAAGTGGAACAAAAGATACAGCGTTTTGAAATTATGGTTTTGAAGGCGTAGCAGAAGAAACAGATTTTAATACAGTAGAGGTTAAAAGTTCTTCCAAAGAACTATCTTAAAAGGTGTGCAGAAGTGAGAACAAGAAGAGTGAGAATGGAGGAATGTGTGAAAATGTAAATGGGTGATCAGAGGCAAGTTAGCATTCAGGTATTGAATGTTAGATTAGAGCTTTGGTAACTGTCAGGGTAGAACTGGAAGAAGAAAACAGGATGATTATTGACTCTGTTCCTTTCAACTGAAAAGTCATTTAAAGAAAGACATCATTAAAGATGCTTACATCATCTTTGATAAAGAGAAGTGCAATTTTGACAGTTTGTTTTGAATGTCATTTAATTTCTCATTTGCTATTTATATTTACTTTCCAGGATCCTCTTGTGCACTTACCAGAAGATATGGTAGCAAGAGCTTATAATATTTTTGCCATTACATTTAAATATGCAGTAGATATATTAACATGGGAAAAGGAAAATGAATTGCCTGGACTAGAAATGACGTAAGTATAACATTTGTCTTCTGCCTCTTAAAGGCTTACAGATATTTACAGTTGAAAATGCAAGTTCTGATTTTAAGAATCTTTTCTGCCATTCCTAAAGTTGTCAGAAATATTTTGTATACAATAATTGTAATAGTTTCATATTTCCCATATTTTTTACTTTGCTCTTGCTTTTGGTTTTAACGTTGCTTTGAATGACATAAATTCAATCCTTGCTTTGAAGTGAGAAGAGTGACACTTACTACTGCATGCTGTTTAATGATGAAGTCCATACCTATGAACAAGTTATTTATACTCTTCAGAAGGCTGTCAACTGCACACAGAAGGAAGCCATTGGTTTTGCAACAACAGTAGATAGAGATGTAAGTGAATTAATTGTTAGAACTTTTAATTACCTTGACCTAATGTTTGTTTTATGACTATGCTTACTTTAGTCTGTTTTCCCAAAGCATGTGGTTAATGTGAGTCTGTGAGTCCTGTGTGTCACACCACCTTAAAATGTCTTAATACTAAATACTGAATGTCTCAGTGCCTAAATATTCATTGACCAATCCAAACCAGAGCTGATAATGAAAATATGTTTCAATGTAAATGTATTCCAGTAAGTCTTGTAAGTGTAAATATCAAGGTGTTTCTCACTCCTCTGTCAAGGGCTGGCAGCAGCTTTGGCCCTTCCCTTACTGAATCAGGGAGCTGACATTGAAAGAGCCCCTAAATGTGCTCCAGACATAGGAAATGTTTCTCAGAGTAACACCAGTTAAGTGTGAGGGATAAAATCCATAACTGACTGCTTTTGTTCTGGTGCTTGTGGAACTATTCATGGTTTGTGGTTTCTTTTTTAAAATTAATTTAATTTTCTTTCTCATAATTGTCAGATTATAATGGCAGGAAGAGCTAAAAGCATTTAACACAGTTTTTAGGAAGAACAGTGAGTTCAGAATCACTGTATGCTGAACATAATTGTAACTAGTATTTCAGTTTCAAAAGCACTCTGTCACCTGTGTTTGTAGTGTGACTCCTGTACATTTTCTTAAAGAAAGTGACACTTCACTGGGTAACTGCACCTTGTTATTTTTGCAATGAACCTGTAAGCAGTTGACATGAAAAATGAGTATCTTTTTTACTTGGCTTATTGGCTCATGCATTTGGGGATATGGTGTGGGCAGGAAATCTCTTCCAAAATGGCAATGGGAATGTCATTTTGGGTGGTTAAAATACTTCAAGGAGGTCACTGGAGCAGGAAATATAACCACTTTATATTACTTAACACTGAACTAGATTTTGGTTTTGTATTATCACTGCTCTGTTTTTTGTGATACCAGTAACCAAAAGATTCACGTCTGATCCCTGAATATGACCTGACCTGAGCACATGCTATGTATTGTAGGATACACTCAGATTTTTCCCTACTGTTGATCCCTTGTACTTCTAAATACATACATGAATACTTATACACATGAGCATGTACATGAAAAAAATAAAAATGTTATGCCTGGAGCAGTGATTTGGCATCAGATCTAAAATACTGGTGAGCTTGCCTGTCAGTAATACACTGTAAGTTCAATCAGCTGTCTGTTTTGGTGTATGGATTGACAGTAGAGAAAGACTGAAAACCTTCCTTTTGGAATAAAACAAGTATTTCAATTGTATGTTTGAAAGACAAATTGACTTTAATATCTGCTTTTTAAAAGGCACTGAAATATCTGAAATATCTTCAAGTTATATCAAAACTAATGATTAATGCCTTTGTACTAATGTTTTTAATATTTTAATAAAAGAACTGTAGTTACATCTTAAGAACAATGTTATACACAGAAAATGTAATGTAACAGGTAACTGAATATATGATAAAATTTTACCTTCCTTTAAAAAGTACAGGTTGCATTTGGGAAATCCAAGTATGTAACTATTTACAGTACTTTAAAAGGTGAAGACTTCTTGTATAGAATCTGATGGTAATTTTGCATTCTTCTGAGTTTACAGGGCCGTAGGTCTGTTCGATACGGAGACTTCCAATACTGTGATCAGGCAAAATCAGTAATAGTGGTAAGTGGTGGTGGTGAGGGATACTATCTACTTACATGCCTCATCTTAAGCAAAAAGAGGCTTTGCTGACATTATCACTGTTATCATAATGACTCATTATATTTTAATGATACAAAGTGTTGGATATACTATTTAAAATATGCTCAGTAGAGGTATCAAAATACTGGTTTATGGGGTTTTTGTTGTTGTTGGTCTTCTGTTGGTGTTTTTATTACTGTGGCCTACCCAACATCCAAAATAATTTTCTAAAAAGAAGTTTGTAGACAGCTTTTTCCATCATAAAACAGACGTGTCCAGGAACTTTAAATGTAATCTTTTAGAATCACATACCGGTTCAGATCAGTGAAGTTAAATTATTACAGTTTTTCTCCTATAGTGTGAAGTTGCTCATGTCTTTCACAGCAACAGTTATGGAAATTATTACTGATTGAATCCAAGTGTGATACTGCAAATACTTTCATTGTGCATCTATGCATTTATATGTATGTATATATTAATATCTATGTATTGCAAGATTCTTCCATGCAAGAACATGAGAATAATGTTTTCAGTTTAATTTTTCTTTAACTACTGCAGTGCAGTACTTAATCACATGAAATAACTAGTTTATGTTCGATACTACAACCATTGAAAAACAAATGCTGCAACTAGAGTTACTGGTCTTTAACTATTTCAGGTATTTTGAAAGCATTAGCATATTTTTAAAGAAAATGTTTTGCAATATTCTTAACTTGCTGCCTGTGCAGGCAAAGAACAAATGGCTTTTATGTGTAACATCTAACTATTGTGCTTTCTAGCACATAGATGAAGGTAAAATCTTTCCTGTTTTAACTCTGTGTATTTAATTTGTATTTTTGAAAATAGTCTGTGGACAGTCAGTTTCCATGATGGGCTTCTGTGTGACTTGCCTGTCATGTTGAGAGAGACAAACATGCATGGCTGTCTTGAGTTGAGCGTGGGATTGCTTATCAGTAAAATGCAGCAGATCAGTGTGAGCATTGATAACAGGCCAAGAGTGGAAAATGGATTGACCTAAATATGTTGATATTGCATAATAAGGTCCTTGAAATATTAATAGGATAAACAAAGTTCAGACTTTTTTGGGTTTGCTGTGTAGGTGTTAGTAATTAGAATATGTATTAATATTATAAATTATCAAATTTAATCATAGGAATGCTGCATTTCTGTATAGAAGTATATGCCAGTCCTCACTTAAATATACATTGCCTCCTTTTTTCCTTTTCTTTTTAAGAGAAATACCAGTCGTCAGACAAAGCCATTGAAAGTGCAAGTTATGCATTCATCTCTTGTTGCCCATCAGAGCTTTGGTCTGAAGCTCCTAACGTGGCTTGGCAGTGTTATTGGATATTCAGGTGGGCAAAACTGACCGTTTTGAGATAAGCTAGAGAATATTTGTGAGAGGAACAGATTTTCTGAAGCAATTTTGTCTACTTATTTCAGATATGTAATGTATAAGGCAAAGCTATTAATAACTTGTCAGACTTCATTCTATTTTCTCTTGCTGAAGTGCTGTTCTGAATTCTGACTTCCATGTGAATGTGCTACCAGTCTTATGTAGTCTTTTCTGTTTAGTTGCTGTTGAACAGAAGCTGAGACTTGCTGTCAAATGCAGTATGCCAAAAAGCTATTTTTTCAGTCCCTAGTTCTCTTTAAATGAATGCAGTAAGCTGAAAATAACCTGTCTGATTAGATAAAACAAAATTATTCAGAAGTAATTTGATGAATGATGATGAAAGCGATTGCTTCAGATTTTTTGCTAAGTAGAACAGAGAAAATGCAAGGAATTGTGGAGGGTTTTGGTAAGTATAGGAGCTGACAAAGTCTTAATCAGATTTTTTGAAAAAGGTTTCTTCAAAGGAATCAAGATGCACAGTATCAGATTTTATGGGAATGCTCGGTTTTTGTTTTGACTTGGTTCCTCCTTTGTCCTGGTAAATCATAAGATTGTGAAGATGTAGGGTATAGGGGAGATAAAAGGAAAAGTGACAAACTGCTGATATGGAGAAATGTAGATACAGACCCCCTTGCAATTTGTATTTTATTCATCTGGAAATGTTGGCAAAGTGTTAGCAAAGCACTCTCAGCTGTCAGTATTGTACCTATGTTCTGCACAGGTGCAGCATTCCTTCAGAGACTGTATGTTTTATTAGACTGATAGCTGGAAAACTAGCCAAGATTTCAGGCACTGGGTCTTTATGACATGTTCTCATTTTTGAAACATAAGTGTATGTTTAAGTTTTAAAGACAAGTAAATCAAACTTATGAACAAAAGTTGTGGTAGCAGTTTGTTCAACTATTTGCCAGTGTTGCTGGTAAACAGTAGGTATTAATAGAAAGGAGTTATGAAGATAGTTTCTTTCTGTGATAAACTTTCCATTCAGTGAAGCATGTAGGCAGGCTTTGTCATTTTAAGCCCAGTCTTGTGCCACGTCGTTTGTGCCAGGTGCCACAGTCATTCATTTTCAGCACTAAATGACAGTTGGAAAAAAGTAACTTGAATATATCAGTAGTGTCTCAGATTACAGAAGAAAGCACTGAATTTTGAGTAGTGTATGTAGTGTTTCTGAAGTTCTGAAGAGTACAACTCATTAAATGCTGAGTTCTTTGTGATTCAGAAGGGCAAAAAGCGTGTTTGTAAATAGCACACATACATTTTGTCTGTGACAAGTGTGCTCATTTACTTGAGCTGCCTTCCATGTCTTGGGATGCAAGTCTTGTAGTTTGGAGTCTGGTTTTGTGAAGTGCGCTTCTGAAAGAGTTTGTTTTCCTTAGCTTTTCAATAAACACACCCAAACAAGTGAATTTCCTCTCAATCTTTTAAACATTGTTACCACTCATCTGCAACATGTAGCATTCATCTGTAACGTAACAATACAGTTGCACTTCTTAGGTGGTTAACACTGAAATGTCCCTAAACAAAGCCTGAGTGACACCTGGAGGGGTCTTTTGCTGTGCCAGAGTTAGGTTGAATGATTGCTGTCAAAGGAATGACAAATTATTGTCATTAAAAAAAAAAAAAACAAGGAAAAGACCTTGCTATGGAACTTAGTCAGAAGTTTGACCACTATATCCTTCCTAGCACATATCCCTTCTTCAGGAATAAATGTCTGTTTGACAATTGCTGAACAAGGCAATAATTTCCATTTATTTGTTGTCCTTCATAAAGGTAGTAGGAATTGAACTCTGCAAGGCAAAAAGGAACAATCCCAAACTGCTGTAGGGGTTCTCAGAGTGCATGTTAGTGCACCATGCAGCACATGGTGCAGTGTACACAGCACTAAGCCACTGCCCACTCTGCCTGAGGAGCTGAGATGCCGAGCAGGGTGTGGAAGTAAGGGCTCTATAAGTCCCATAGCTCTCAGGGAATATGCGTTACCTGCAGTGCAAAGCCGGGTTGAACATTCTTAATAGGAGCATGTCTGGGTTGTCCTCTGTTTCAGATGCAGGCTTGTCTGCAAGCATATAACTTACATGTTCATATAATTACAATTATTGCTTCTTTCCATTAGAAAAAGTATGCAGAGAAGCCTTAAAATGATAGCAGCTCCTAAGTGAAAACAAAGAGCTTCTACTTGAATATGTGGGTAATTTAATATATGAATTATATTTTCCTTTTCATAGGAGTCTAAATAGAAAAGTTAAAACCTAGAAAATTAGTCTGCTGTATAATTTTCTTATTTTAGTAAGCCAGCAACATTTTTAAGGAAGCACATTTTTGATAACTTTGAAACAAATCATTGCGTTTGGCAATTTTCACCATGTTCCTAATGTTCCATAAGGAACATTGAAACTTGTGTGAAACTCGCAAGGTATGAAATATTTGTGTTTGTATCAGCAAAATATGAGGGCTGTTATTCAGTTGTCATGGAAAAGAGGGCAGTGTGAGGGCTTCTGTCTTGTATGAAAATTTCAGTATGTCAAAATAACATACGTTTGTGTTTGAGCTGTAACTAACTTGTACCATTTCTCTTCATTAAGCTGGCCTTCGCCGAATACTGTGTCAGGTTGGTTTGCAAGAAGGGCCAGATGGTGAAAATGCTTCTCTTGTAGATAAGCTGATGCTGTATGATTCTAAACTGTGGAAAGGTGAGTTTTCTCAAAGTTCTGGAAAATGCTAAAGAATGCTATGCCTATGACTTCCTTTTACTGTATCTCCTAATGTTTGATCATTTTTACTGTGGTATGTTATAGATAAATCTGCCTGATTTGTTTTAAATCTGTCCTTTCATGTATATTTAAGAGAAGACTATAACGAGACCATTTGGAGATGGGGTTGGTTTTAGATCTAATTTATCAAAGTTGTCTGAAATTCAGACTGACTTGAATATGCAGATGACAGTTAAGGGAAACTGAGTAAACAATAGAGCGGTTTGGGGTTTGTCTGCTTTATAGAAGCTTAAATATGATATAGTTATCTATATCATATTTACCAAGATGCCTCTTTTTAAGGAATAGAGCAGAGATTTTCTGGTTTGACTTGTGTTAATGTTCATGACGTATTCTTAAGTGTTCTGGGAACATTCAGTGAAAACTACTGTTATTTTAAAGCCCTTGAAACTTTAAAAGGCTGTTTGACATAATTGAATTGGCTAGAAAAGTTTTAATTTTGATGAAAGGCAGGTAGTTGATTTCTGTTCCCTCATCAATTCTGTGTCTGATTTGATATCCTCAAAGAATGTGTAAGGCCAGGTGTAAGAAAGAGAAACACACAGGAAAGTTAGAGAATGATATAATGTGTCTGGCTGGTGAACTTCTTGGACTACCAATAAAATAAGTAAGAAGTAAGGTGGAAAGTGGATATAGTATGGAGACAATGATTATTTTAGGTTCTGTTTATCTAATACTTTACCTTGAGAAGGAAGTCCTGGCACTGCAAATTTTATAATCTGAAAGATACTGCTTTTGTGGTGCATTACAACATTTTTAGTACAGGTTTTGTTAGGATAATATCTTTCATGTAAGCAAGGAGTAACTTTTGCATTTCTGTTTTGACATTAATATTTCTCTACTTTTTCTTGTATTCCATAGTTCCTCTCCATTAAGGAAATAGTGTCATGGCTTTTGACTTAAAAGTGACCTACAGAAAGAAATTATGCATGTGTGCATTTTTTTCTAAGCTACATAGAGATGAATATCATTTGTATTGATAATACTTTCTGGGATGCTGTTCAGACAGACTAGAAATTCAGAGATAGCTAAGCTGATTATTTTATGGAGATGTTCACAACTAGCAAAATTTGTTGCAGTTCTCAAGACTTCTCATAATAGTGTTCTCTTCTTTTCCCTGGGCCATCTAAATCCCCTGTTTATCCTGAGGAGGAACAGAGTTCTGTTCTTGTTTTGCTGACTTCCCTTACATTTGATGATATACATTCCCATTCAACAGTGTTATCATATACAGGAGTAATAAATAATGCCTCTTGAAGAATTTTGGTTTATGTGTTCTTTTTCATCCTTTGCTACCACCTGACAGACTTAATCAAAGCAGCTTCTATTCTGAAATGCACATTTACCTCATTCTGTAGAAGTTTAGTTTTCTAAATGTTTCCATAATATGTTGATAGAAAATAGTGACATGCAGTATTTCATTCATTTTTCTCGACAGGAGCTAGAAACGTGTATCACCAGTTATTCATGAGCAGTCTACTTATGGATTTGAAATACAAGAAACTTTTTGCTATCCGCTTTGCAAGAGTAAGTATCTTTCTTACGAAGAGCCATTAAATGCTAAAACTGTCTAGTGAAGAGAGTCTAGCTAGCATACAGTGATTTAAATGAACTGTTACCCGATTTTTTTTCCTTTTTATACAAGTGAAAACTTGAAATGAAATGCTGGAAATCGTATTATTTCTCTTCAATATATTAGTTGTAATGGCATCTCATCTCCTGGGAAGGAAATGGCCTCTCAGACGCTCCAGAACTAAAGCAGTTCAGATGTTTTTGTCTTCACCATCAGCTATGCAGACTATCACTTCTTAAGAGCTAATCGCTGCTCATTGTTGAGGTGTAAGCTGTTATAGCACTGCTCAGAAATAGTGCTGAAATTCAGTTATGCTGATTAGTATTTCTGCAGTAACTTGTATTTCAAATTCTTTAAATCAGCACTGCAAAATTCTGCTCACTCTGCTGCAGACAAATAACTTCCTTGAGTAGAAAATAAAATACTAGCCTTTATTGTGAAAATGAGAGTGAGTGGATCTCACATGTGAGCAGATTAAGTTGTCATATTCTTTGTACAAAATACCCATAGAATAATCTGTGAGAGCTCCTCTTCCCTTTTTCATGGCATTAAAGTTTCCCAGAGCAGACATTTAAGTTAAAAAATCAGGTCAGTGTGGATTAGAGGTGAATTTCCCCTTGTTGTTTAGAATTACCGGCAGTTGCAGAGAGATTATATGGAGGATGATCACGAACGGGCAGTATCGGTGGCTGCTCTGTCTGTCCAACTCTTCACTGTACCTACTCTGGTGAGTAGTGCCTGTCTTTCTTTTAAAAACTGATAGTTGGCACTCCTTGCCTTTTTTTGCCTCCTTCTTAATAGAACTATGAGCGATTGCAGAGTGATTTTATGAAAGATGACCACGACAGAGAGTTCTCAATTGCTGACCTCTCGATACAGATATTCACAGTGCCTTCTCTTGTAAGTACTGAAAGACCAAAAAAGGAAATCTTTATTTGTTAAAAGCCTCACAAGGTTCATAAATCAAGGCTGCAGATTTCTTTAACGTTACTGTGGAAATGCAGAACAGTCAGACTGTTTGCATACATTGCTATGGGTTTAGAAGTTAAAGCATTCAACATTGGGAAGTTTCAGTCTGGCTTCCCAGAGTGGGCTGGGTGTTTTTGGTTTTTACATTTTTCTTTTACTTTTTTTTTTAGAAAGGTGCTTTCATATTTAATTAGAGATGCACACACATAGTATGTAAATACCTCATCATACTGAGCCACAGTTACTGTTTGTAGAAATCTATATTATGGTTTGCATATCATGGTTTCAGAGCACCATTCAGAGCAGTTTTATAAGTGATCCACTTTATGTTCATTTTCCAATCAACACAAGTGCAAGCAAGAATTGTCTCATGATGCTGCCTACTTCCTTTGGTACTTTGAGTCTCAAGACAATGCCTTCTTTCAGGTTTCCAGTTAATTTTTGTTGTGGTGCTACAAGCACTGTGACTTCTCCCAGCTCACTAAATCTGCTGTCTTTCACCAGCTTGTTTGGGAAGCTTTTTTTTTTGGTTCCAGTTTCCATTTAAGTCTCTCGTTGCTTGTATTATGAACTAGGCAAATTGAAATTTGGAGCTGCACTGGAATAGTAGTCTGATTTTCATACCCAAAATTGTTTTAAAAATGAATGCTTCTGAATTCTCCCAAATTTAATAAGCTTCATTGAGCTCTTAAATCCAATAGTAGCATGGCAGTCACAATACTGAGCAAACTTCTTGTTCAGTTTCCAACAGAAACTCAGGATTTTGTTCCCATGGTTCAGGACAATATTGTGTTGCCTCTTTTAATTTCGATGCTTTCAATAAGAACGTTACCAATATTCAGACTTACAGTTAGGCTTAACCAACTAATATTATTCAGATGGTTATGGTATTTTTCCCTTTGGCAGGTGGGATGGTACAGTATGTGTATCAACACATACTTTTTAAAAAAGTAATTTCAAACATTTCCTGAACCAGAGTAATTGCAGTGCCCCTTTTACATGTGTTCTATTTTAAAAGCATACAAAAAAGGCAAAACAAATGCATTTTGACTGCTTTGCAGAATGATAGACTGATGACATGAAAGTAATTATGATAAGCTTATGTCATATGAACTAAGCATGATACTTTAGTATTTTTGTAACCATTCATTCTTAACTATATGAATAAGTTAAAGAATGTAAACCACCCTACCATCCTCCAGTAACATTTTCAAACCAATCTTGGTATTTTAAGAGTTTGAGGGTAGATGGACAGCTCTGTTGGTGATGATTTTTGGGGGAGAAAATGTTAATCATTAGATTCTTCGCCCCCCTGAAATGCAGTAGTGTTTTAGAAACTATTTTGGATTATCATTAGCAGCTGTAGAACCTGGAAGCTCTAGTCAAGAGCCACAACATCATTGTGGTAGATCAGAGTGGCCAATCTTCTTGAGTATACCAGCCAGATCCAAGAACTTCAAGGCTCATCCCATTTAACCTGGAGAACCAACAGAATGGGGGAGTTGTAGAAGTGTTCATGAGTAGGAGCTGGCAGTAACTTACTTCGTGCCCCCTCCTCAGTTGTGAAGTTAGGTTAGGTTAGGCTGGGTGTGGAAGACAATCTTGGTCACACTTTGCTGATTTGTTTCATACAGCATATGGATATGTGCAGTAGACCTTGAGGGAAATTACAAGTCATTTCATGAAATTTCCATGTGGAAATTGCATGTGCAGTTCCTTACCAGTTCAGAAGAGGCTCTGCTCACCACAGCTCTTGACAGTTTGTAAACAGAAAACAGAAGAGCTGTCACTCCCCTAAAGGGCTCATACATAAACTATCTGAGAGGAGACTACACATACTTAAAGGGAGGTACAAGTTAATTATAAGGCACATAATAACATGTCTTGTGTCATAATTATATAGGTTAGCAGGAGCCTTACCATAGACAGACTTCTGTACAGAAAGGATCTGAAAAAAGAAATCTGGCTTATGATAATTTGTGACTAGATTCCTTTTTTTTGTCTTCTGTGATTCTGTGAAAAGAGTGCTTTTCAGTGTTCTGTTCTAATTATTGATGTAATTATTTTGAATAAAAAAATAATGTATTTTACAAACTTGGTGGTGCAGTGTGAAAATCTTGTTAGCTGTTAATTACAGCAAATTTCATTGTACTTTGGCATAGGCTCGAATGCTAATAACAGAAGAGAATCTCATGACTACTATCATCAAAACTTTCATGGACCACTTAAGGCACCGTGACATCCAAGGCAGGTTTCAGTTTGAACGTTACACTGCTCTGCAGGCTTTCAAATTCAGACGTGTCCAGAGCCTTATTTTGGATCTCAAGTAAGTATACTAACTATGTGCTGATTTGATAAATTGAGGAGTTTAAAAAAAAAATATAAAATGAACACTTGCATCTTTCTAATCTACCCAGGTATGTGTTGATAAGTAAACCAACTGAGTGGTCAGATGACTTGCGCCGCAAATTCCTGGAGGGTTTTGATGCCTTCTTAGAATTACTCAAATGTATGCAGGTATGTAAGTCTGTGAATTACAAAATTTGGCAAAATTTAAGCAGGAAATTAGCTATCATGATGTCAAAATAGAAGAAATTTGATTTACGCTTTATTTTGTAACTTCAGTGCAGTATCACTTTTGGAGGCATGTCATGTTTTCCTAAAACATAACATCTTGCCTCACTTCTAAAAATTAAGTTTGTTGTAGAGGATGGTTAAAAGGAAGAGCAATTCAAAAAGAGAAGTGTAATTTGGGGAATATTTTCAGTTATAGAGGCAGACAAGACAATTAATTCTGTGACAAAAATCTGGTCCATCTTAAGTGTCAGCAGTTACTCCTTGTACTGAGGAATAAATTGTTCCTGACACATAAATAGACCTCTTCACTTGTGGTTTCATTCCCTTTCATTCCCCCAAGGTTCTTTCTACCTGTTGCAGTGTTTACAAGGATAACTAACCACTGTCTCACACTTCTGCTAATGTTGTCAATATATTTCAGTTATACTTTGTTGAAATGCATAATTCTTCTTGTTCTAGGGTATGGATCCAATAACTCGTCAAGTAGGACAGCACATTGAAATGGAACCAGAGTGGGAAGCAGCATTTACACTGCAGATGAAATTAACACTTGTTATTTCAATGATGCAGGACTGGTGTGCATTAGATGTAAGCTCCTTCTGGATTGTTTTTCTCTGTGAAGAGGGATAACACCCAAATATTAATACGTGTAAAAATTGACCTAAACACAACTTCACCATAAGCCAAGAATGTCTTTTATGAGTAAATGCAGATATTTTCTGTATTTCAACACAAGTATGGTTTGTACTGAGTAATTCATAAGAACGTGGTTAAGCCTTTTGCAAATATTGCAGAGAGTTTTGTTACACATCTGAAGATTGTGATTATCACTACACTCTCAGGTTATAATTTTCAAAGAGGAGGGAATGGAGGAGTAGGCCCTGGATCCACCAAGTACTGCTTGATTATAAATCATCTTTCTGCTCCATAAGTGTTTCAAGTCTCAAGATTACAAAACTTGAGCATGGTAAAATGTGGTGATGGAATGAGATCCTAGAATACTTGAACATTCAGGTTGGCCTTAATCTGTTATTGTTAGTTAATATGCAGGTTTTACTAGCCTAGCATGATCATTGTTGAGAAAGTTATCATAATGTCAGTTACAAAAAAAACCCCAAACCCAAACAACATACTAGTGGGTATTTCTCTAATTAGACATATCAGTACGAGTTTTGCAACTTGTGCCCTCCTTAATTTGACTGTTTTGTTGGCTTCCTTATCTTAATCTTGCAGGACTGTTGATGAAGGTAAAACCCCCAAACCCAAAGCCTTTTTTTATTGTTGACTGTATTATATTTAAGAGCTCTGTTTCTTCCATAATCTCTGTAAACTGCAATCTTTCTTTTAGGAAAAAGTATTGATTGAAGCTTACAAGAAATGCCTGACTGTGTTGATGCAGTGTCACAGTGGGTTTACTGATGGAGAACAGCCTATTGTCCTCAGTATGTGTGGACATTCAGTTGAGACCATCAGATACTGCGTTTCTCAGGAAAAAGTTAGCATTCATCTCCCAGTTTCTCGTTTACTTGCAGGTATGAGCAGTTGAAAAATATTTCAGGAAATGAAAAATGTTTTATAGATGTGATTTGTGTTTGTGTGTACACGAAGAACCACACAAGCATTGTTTAAGGTCTGAATAGGATGAATTTTGGCCATTTTCTAGCTATTTGGTAGCCTCTAGGCCAGATGTTCCCAAGCACCAGAGAACTTGTTATCATTCAGGCTGGTGCAGATTGTCTCATTCCTCATTTGTATTATAGGCAGCTACTGCTTCTTTTGCCACTTGAGTGATGCAGAAGAACTGCAACAAAATATGGACTGTGGTTGACTGTTTTGGAATATGTTTAGCTGTCAGATTGAATAGACTAATCAACATTCTGTTAGAGAACAGATTTATCAAACAGATGTGTTACCAGAAAATTGAGCTATGCCTTTCTCTTCATATTGTGCTATCTTGTTCAAGAGTTGTGTTGAAAAAAGCTTTGTGAATTTTAGTTTACAGAATCAAAGACGTGATAAAAATAAATTTACAAGTAATGAAGTGAAAAAGGTAATTCTTAGGTAAAGTGCCATGCAGCTCCAGTGTCAAGTAGCTTTGAATATTTGAATCTTTGAGCAAAGTGCTTGTAACTTCAAAACAAAGCAAACCAGAAAATCCTCGTGTGTTTTGTAGGGGCATTATTCTAATTCCTGAGGTATTTTATAAACCCCCCAAGGAATGATAAAAGGATGAGGTATCTGCTGTTGATTGTTTGTCCTGACAGACCAAGGACTCTTGGCTCTCACTGTGGGGACATGACAGAGTCAAAAAAAGGGCAAAAATCGCACTTGTACTGCAAGTTTTATACAGATACAATGGGGAAACTTCAATTCTCTTAAAGTGTATTCTTTGTAACATGTTTCTTCAGTAAATAGTTGTGTAGCGTCAAGGTGATAAATTTGCAGACCTGTAGCTGTGTCCAGAAAATGGTCTGAGAGTAAATGAGATGACCCTTTTTGTCCTATTTGAATTACATAAAATATTGTATGTAATATTCTATATGGTTTTTTCATGTCTTTATGTAGGCTTGCATGTTTTGCTGAGTAGAACTGAAGTGGCATATAAATTCCCAGAGCTACTACCCCTGGTATGTAATTAAATGTAATATATTCATGAAATGTAGTTAATGCTGGACGTGAAATTGGTCATGTAAGTGTAGGATATTATTAAGTAAAACAAAGGACCTTTGTACTATGAATTCTACTCAGAGAGAATATCTTTAGTACATAAAATTACCTCTTAAAAGATTAACATCTAGATATTCATGACTGGAACATAGGCAATCAGTATTGCTCTCTAAAGTAACTAAGAATCAGGTTGCATAACCTCCTTTTTGTAGTAGAAACTGTTTTTAGGAACCCCAGGCAGAATCTGATTCCTTCTCCTCAGGCTGGATTCTAACTTTCTTCCCCAGCTGTTTCTTGCTTTCTGCCTGTTCTTATTGATATGCTGATTCTTTAAGGGGTAGTCAAAAAATGTAAAATAAAAGAGGATAAAACCTAACTGGGAGAAGAAATCTCATTGTCTTTGGAAAGAAGTAGTATTTAACCTTTGAATGAAAGAAATAAAATTACAGTGTTATTAAATTGCTGATGTTTATGTTTTAAAATATGAAAGCTGCTGTCTGTAGGAATAAACTAAAGCCCTTGTGCAGTAGTTATGTGGAGCAAAGACAGAAGGTAAGGGTGGTTAACAACAATTTGAAAGATTGTGATTAGGCCCATCTAACTTTTGTGTTGGATTTGCTTGTCTTTTTATAGTGCCCAAATATTTTACTGATCACAAATATCATCCTCCTTCATTTCAGTCCCATTTTCTTTTATTTTCTCTGTATACATCAAAATATTGCATTTTCTTGATGCAGAGTGAACTTAGCCCACCTATGTTAATAGAACATCCTCTCCGATGCCTAGTCCTATGTGCCCAAGTGCATGCAGGGATGTGGAGAAGGAATGGCTTCTCTCTTGTTAATCAGGTAAGTGCATAGTAGCTGTAGAATCACTTTTTTCTGGTATCTCCCTCAGGATAATTTCACAGAATCACAGAATCAATTAGGTTGAACAAGATCCCTGAGATCATCAAGTCCAACCCTTGGCCAAACATCACCTTGTCAAACTAGACTACGGCATTAAGAGCCATGTCCAGTCACTTCTTGAACACCTCCAGGGTCGGTGACTCCACCACCTCCCTGGGCAGTCCATTTCAATGTTTAACAAGCCTTTCCATGAAGAAATTCTTCCCAACGTCCAACCTGAACCTCCCGTGGCACCACCTCAGGCTGTGTTATCTTGTCCTGACTCTGGTTGCCTGGAAGAACCTCAATGAATTTCTTGAAGTGAAGGGCCCAGAACTGGACACAGCACTAGAGGTAGGGCCTCACCAGTGCTGAGTACAGAGGGAGCTCTTCATCTTTCAGAATCAAAATCTTATTTTTCTGTATTGATTTGAAATTTTGCTTATGTCAATCTTATGGAAGACAATGTGAGGTAGGCATTTTTATCAGCACTGACATAATTTGAATATTTTTGCTTTTAAACTGGTCTTTGATTTTTTTTTTTTTAGTCAGAAGTTGCTTTTTTGTTTCAGGACTGCTACAGTAGCCACTGAACTTAGTGTTCAGTGTGTAAAGAAGTTTCAGTTAATGCAGTTAATGACTCGTAGCTTTTTTACTGTGTACTGTCCAGCAGCAGTTGGAAGTGCAGAATTAGATCTGTGCATCTGTGGTAATGCATTCATCACCTCCACATAAAAGTGTCTCAGATACAAAAATATGCAGCATTATGATATTATGGCTATTTATAAAGTAATTGAAATCTGAAGACGCCACAGAAACATTAGAAGCAGTGTGGAACTAAGCATTTCGTGGCTTTTAGCTCTCATGCTTCTGGATACTGGATCCTTTCATCTCTAAACTTATGTTCTCAGTGTTTGTATGAATTAGGTGTTTTAAGGATAACAACTATAAAATGGTTACTGTGGTGTCAGTACCACCCACCAGGATGATTGTCTCAAGTGATTTTCTCAGCAAGACTTAGGTTACAACAGGAATAGGGTTTAATTCTATGAGGTGTTTACTTGATTTATTTGCAAGAAAATTCTTTCAGTGCCATCAGCCCTCATCTCCATTAGATAATTGCAATGTATGTTTACTAGGAGGCTGAATTAAGCTGCTCAAATATATTCTAATACTTCTTGACTCTTGAAGAATCTTTATAAGGTGGTGTCCTTATTGTCATTAAAGCAAAAAGAGCTCTAGTTAGGTACAATTATAGCAGCGCCCATATTGCTGTAAACACACATCAAATCTGGAATTTCAGCATAGCTTTTGGTAGTGAAACAAGTCTATGTTTTAATTTCCTCTGGTTGTCATGATGTTAAGAGCCTGGTTTAGTTAAGATAATGTGGCTCCCACAGTCTGCAATTCCTTTCTCTTTGCTTTGGCTATGGAGAGCTCATGTTCAGCCTTTTGGATATATCCCAGATGATAGGAATGGGCATCTGTATGTGTGGATTATTAGGATAGAGAAGAAAGGGAAGGCATGCCTAGCTGTCTTCACGTGATTCTGGTGGAAATGGTATGTGTCTAGGGGAGACTTTAGCATGCTGAACTTTGTTTCCAGTCCTAGGTAGAAACTTGTCAGCCTTATTTATTTCTCCTCAGTTGTGGTGGAATCAAACTTTTCCACGTTTCAGTGCCATGCAGTGGTTGTGGTGTTGCTGCTGCTTGGCACAGTCCTGTTGAGTTCCTTCCCGGGATGGTTTGGGTTAAATATGGTTCTGTCACAGTATTAATATTTTGCTGACACTGGCAATTCCTGAAAGATTGTATCTCAAATGATTAAAGAGCAATTCATGGAGCAAAGAAAAAACATTTCTCCAACTGCAAGGGGTTTCTCTCCTGTGAATTTCAAACAGTTAATTGTTAAAAAAATGTATTAAAACATAAGCTAAAGAGGTCAAAAAGATTTTTGCTTCTAAGTTTATGCAATCCAGACATTGCATTGCTACAATGCAGCCAACAACTATGCTTGTCTTGTGCTTTATGAAAAACCTTTTTGCTTACAGATACAACTGTATAATTTTTTTCCAATCACAGATTCATACAGAACACTGTATAGCAGAGTTTATTTTTTACAGAAGTAAAATAATTTTAGCTGAAATATTATCTTTGTTAATGATAGTGGTGTTTTGGGTATTTTTTGCAGATTTATTACTACCATAATGTGAAGTGCAGGAGGGAGATGTTTGACAAGGACATAGTAATGCTTCAGGTAACCATGTATACCAGTTCGTGTTTTTTCAAGTATTTTCAGAATGTGTGTGTTTGTTTTTATCTTCATGAGAACCTTTCTAAAGAAAAAAAAGTCAATTTTTTTCTGAAAGTACTTCAATTTTCTTATTTTATCTATATAATTATGGAATAATTTGTAAAGGAAATAACTGTAATACTTGTTTTTTAGCTATAATTTGAAAAGTGCAGAATTTTCTGTTTAGTGCATATATGCCACATCTTCAAGAATGTAGTATTTTAACTAATGGGTTGTGCTGTACTGGCAGTTGCATGAGTCTGCGTATTGTCAGAAACGTACTCAGTGCATGTGTAGATTTTTTTGTTTTTCCTCTTGAGAAGAGATTTTGCAAACGTGGCAGTCTGTTTAGCTCTGTCGCAGATGCAGTACTTCTACATTGAGAGCAATATAATCTAAAACTTGCAGCTCGGGATGCATAGTTCACCTGGACAACAAAATATTTTCTCAGGAAGTCCCTCAAATGTTAACTAGAGTTAGCAATACCCAATAGAATAAACATGCCCCAAGTTACTTCTGCTTTCAGACATATTTCCCTGAGCCTTGATCTGCCACTGATTTTTAAAGATCATCTTCAGCTGCCCATTTGAGTAGATATCCTACAGCTTTCTTGAAAATTTATTCTGTTTTAAAGATGGTGCCATTAGCAGTTGTAAACTAACAACAAATATTTATAATTGGCAAACTTAGATACGTTGTTTAATAAACAGAAAAAACTTCAGCCAGTAGTTTTCAGAAATGGAAATTTCTGAAAGTCAGTGTTTGTTCTGCATTGAAGCTTTAGTATTTTTCTTTCCAAGAAGGTTTTGAAAGCTTTGCTTGGCAATCTTCAGCCTTTCTTTTGAGGATTGGAATTTGTTGTTGGAATATTCCGTGGTATATACTAAGTAATATTATGCCTACTAGAAGATAAGCCAGCAGGAACAAAATTTTAGAGATAAAAACAACCAAACAAAAGTCTTTCATTGTACTTTATTTAGACTATTTAAGATAGAAGGAGTATCCCTGAATATTTTACATGATACCCTTAAAAGGGCATCAGAAATTCCTGATAAAGCATAGGATTCTGCTTGTCAAATGGGCTTACGCTTTTGTTTTGTTATCCTAAGAGAGTAAACTTAAATATTAAGTCTTCGTTCATAGAATGAGAGAGGAATTAATTTTATAAAGAATATACAGTGAACATCATATATAAATATACAAACATGCTATGATAACACCCAATCTGTTTTCTCTTTATAATATTTTCTTTTTTTAATAGACAGGTGTGTCTATGATGGATCCAAATCACTTCCTGATGATAATGCTGAGTCGCTTTGAACTTTATCAGATATTTAGTACTCCAGACTATGGCAAAAGATTTAGCACAGAAAATACTAACAAGGTATTTCATGTACTACTGCAATAGAAAATCTGCAGTTTTGTTTTTAAAAGTGTATCAGATGCTGTTGTATTGAGACTGAGCTATTTCTTGATAAAAAAGCAAAACCTATTCTGTTTTAATTTTATTTGACCAGTTTGAAATATGCATAAATATTTTTACCTGTCAAACTGGTAAATGTCAGAAAATGTTGCATAATTTTTGCACTTATGACTGTATTTCAGCATAGCTCAGTTTGGGAGTGGTAAGGGTGAAAACAGGCAATGTTTTGAATCACTGAAAAAGTATTTTCAGCATATGGAATAAGTTTTGCAAAATGTAATTTTTTTTAATTGTTTTACTTCAGGATATTGTTCAGCAAAATAACACTCTTATAGAAGAAATGCTATACCTCATTATAATGATTGTTGGTAAGTTCAGAATATATTTAATTAATTTTTATAATTTAGGCTCTTTAATGATCTGGAATGCATATTCTTCATTGTCATCTGAAGTTCAGGTCTGTGATGAGCTACTTGTGGCTCTGACTTCTTTCCTAAGAGAAAAGCCTTGAAACTATCTTAGATTAATGTAATGAATTTTTGAACACCGGTGGGTGAACATAGGAGGTCACAGAAGGCACTTTATTTTCCAGCCTTTAACTTAGAGAAAAAGATTACCAAAAAATTGTTTAAAATAAAAAAAAAAAGGTGTATTTTATTTTTCCAGGTGAAAGGTTCAGTCCTGGAATAGGACAGGTAAATGCAACAGATGAAATCAAGAGAGAGATCATCCATCAGCTGAGCATCAGGCCAATGGCTCACAGTGAATTGGTGAAGGCACTACCTGAAGATGTGAGTAACTGGGCGTGGAGGGGGGAACCAACTTCAACTTTATAAGGTTGACTGCTGAAAAATTTTCTTGTGCTAGTTCATGTCAATTAATGTGGAATGAGAGCAGCATGGTTATGCTGAGAGCAAGGTTAGCATGAGTACAGATTAATAGTTCTTGTGGCAAGGGTAGGAAAGAGGCAAAGAGGAACAACATATGAAAGAGGCAAGAACCTGAGACCTTCCTGAGCTCCTTTTTCTTTTTAATACTGTTTCTAATCAGGCCATCTGGCCAGCAGTCTCTGCAGGCTGCTTGTACACCCTGAATTAGATGTATGGAAGTGGGTTGTTAGAACTATCCAGAAATATAAGCTGTTAAATTTTAAAGCATAACAATAAGTGAGAAGACATGGAATCAGACACTGTATTATGCCTTGTGTAACAGAAATGCTTCATTTACATGAACAGAATCATTTATCTTAATTCTGAGTACTTCTGTAGGACAGCAGGGCTTGCTTTCCTTTTTCCTTTTAATATTTTTTAAGCAATCTTTTAAAAGTTATTTCTGAAGACAGTCAAAATTCCAAAGTTAATATTTTACTGTACTGGTAGTAATTTTAATGATAAATTCTGAAATATTTTTCTTTTTTCTACATATTTTGAGTTGAAACAATTTGAAAAGCCAAATTTTAAAAACATTTGAGAATAATTTAGGGTTGCATGAAAGAGCAAACTGGGATTTAAGATGGAGTTCTAAGTTGTGTTGTCAGTCCTAAAATACTTTTTCCCTGGCTTGTTAACTGCAGTGAATATGTATTGCAGGAAGGGGATGGGAATATTAAAAGGTAATTTGTGTATGATGTCTCATGCTGCCTTTTGTGGTTTTAGTATTTTTCAGTAACTGGTCTTTTTATCCTTTCGGTATTTATTTCAATTTAAAGGCCTAGAAACCAGAAATACTGGCTGTGTATTCTAAAAATGTGCTGAGTAAGCTAACTTAGAATTTTCTTCTGCTGCTGTTACATCTGAGTTTATTACAACAGGGAAAAGCAGTACAAATTAAGCATTTAGAATGGCATGACTTTTTAAAAATACCTTTTGCAGAGATGGTTTTCCTGGATGTATTTTCCTGGTATGTGGTTTAGTGTTCTCTTGAGTGCCAGTAAAATGACTTTGTACTACATTCATTTTGCATGCTTACTCTAGTATTGTATGATATTTGAATGTGCTTTTTCCAAGAACTACAGTAACACACTGTCTTGCCTTTTCACTCCATATAGGAGAACAGAGAGACAGGGATGGAAAGTGTGATTGAAGAAGTGGCATGTTTCAAGTACGTTTCCCTTTATTCTAATGATTCACCTTTAGAAATGGAATGTCTAAATTAGTGAAAAAGAGAGAACGAAAGAAAGGGGAATGAGTCACGGTGATTTCCCATGGCTTTACTCATGTGCAGAATTCTTACTTATTTAATTTCTAAAATGCCTATTAGGCAGTATTTGTTAGCTGATCTGGTTAACTATTCTCAGATGTTAAGAACCAGTGGACATAAAGTGTTTTGTTTGCTTTGGTTTTTTTTTTGTAGGAAACCTGGATTAACAGGCAGAGGGCTATATGAATTAAAACCAGAATGTGCCAAGAACTTCAATCTGTATTTCTATCACTTTTCAAGGGCAGAGCAATCAAAGGTAACTATTAGTTTAACTTCCTGGGGTTTATTTTGTGTCTTTTTTTTTTTTTTTTTTTTTTTTTTTTTTTTTTTTTTTCAACAATTTTTTTTTAGGGAAA
>VZTJ01000391.1:635578-687593 GCA_013397795.1 Orthonyx spaldingii
TTTGTGTGTTTTTTTTTTTTTTTTTTTTTTTTTTTTTTTTTGCCTTTATCCAAAGCTTACTTCTGGGAAGAAGTATTACTGGCTGGATATTTGAGAATCTTAAAAAAAATTTGCCCAAGATTTTGCAGTGATTTCTGTGCCACTGGATCTCTGTGCCCTATACAAAGCTCTTGAAATCAGTGGGCATTCTGGAGCTTGTCTGTGGGTTCCCTTGCATCTTATTGTACTGAAAGCATTTAAAACAATATGTACTTTCTCTTACCTTTATGGAAATTGCCATTTTAGCTCAAACTTGCCTTACAGTTTTGTGCTAGGAAAAGAATCCAGGCTGGCTCAAGAGGAAAGATTAATTTTGAAGTTGCATGCCCTACTTTACAAGTAGAACATAAGACAAACTGAAAAGACATGAAAGCTTTCATGTTTATTTAAGACTGGGAAAAAACAGTAACAATGCAGTAAAGCATTAATGCTTTTTTTATTGGTTTTATATGGATACAGATTTTGAGTGATGCTGGCATTGTTCTTCTATTTCAGGCAGAGGAAGCACAAAGAAAGCTGAAAAGACAGAATAGAGAAGATACAGGTATTTCTTTTTGAGAGGAGGTGGGAGAAGAGGGAATCACATATCAAGCTGTGTATTGCCCTGACATTCAGACTAACAGCCTGTTCCTGGGCTACAGTAGAAGTTGGTTAGAAATGAAGCAATTTCCCTTATGTCTCCCTGGCTATAGACAGGGATCCGATTTGTCATGGAACCAGCGTTCTGAACAGCTTATTCCTTTGGCTTTTCTGTTACACACAAGCCATGTTAAGTGTTACAGCTTGTATTGGTAACACTGTTTATCAAGCAGCTTTGTTCTGCCTTAGGATCATAGAAGGATTTGGGTTGGAAGGAACCATAAAGATCATGTGGTTCCAACCTTGGGTTGAGCTGTTAAATCAGACATTCTAAATGGGCGTTGCAAATTTTGTAGAAATGTCAAACACACAAATTTCCTTTTCAGCACTTCCACCACCGGCTCTTCCTCCTTTCTGCCCACTTTTTGCCAGCCTGGTTAATATCCTGCAGTCTGATGTCATGCTGTGCATCATGGGAACCATACTGCAGTGGGCAGTGGAGCACAATGGCTATGCCTGGTCGGAGTCCATGCTGCAAAGGGTATGGGTTTTTTATTTAAAGTCATACTTATGCTAATGGAGGAATGTTCATTATAGCATTTGAACATGTTTTCAGAGATTTGAGGTGTTTACTTGGTGTGTGAAATATCCAGAATACTCTGAATGAGAAATAACTGGTGTTTCCTGATATATAAAATTAGGGAAATCCCTCTGCCTCTGATGCAATTTATTTTTAAAAGGGAATGGAAGATCCAGGTAAATTTTTAATGGGATGCATGTGAGAGAGAAGAATTCTACTTGAATCAGTGGCAGTAATGTTTATTGTGGTAGAGAAACCATTAATCTGAGTTGTTGCATTTTAAGCAGACGTTGATTTTTTTCTTGATGTTCCTTTGCTTATTTTCAGTTTAGGCTAAATCACTTTAGGGAAAAATCATGAAAGTGCACAAAAGAATTTTCTAACTTGAAAATGTGTAAGCTTTGGGAAACTTAACTGAGCTGTTTGTTCTTTGCTATTTATAATGATCTTTAGAAACCTGGAGGGTTATTGTAGATTTTGGTGTCACGACTCATTTTCTGGGATGTGCAGAGATGAGTGGTGAACTGCCATTCAGGGACTGTTCATATTGGACAGGGTTGTTGGTTTGGGGTCCAAACCCAAACTTTTAAAAAATATTGATGAATTTTTAAATAACATTTTGCAATGAAAACCCAGTTTTGAAACTGCGTATTAATTTTTTGACATCCATTGTTATTGAGTATATATTACCTTTTACAGCTAGGTTTAAATTAACATAAGCAGTTCTTTATAACAAAAAAAGTTGAAAATGGAACAGTATATTGGTATTGCAAATCACAACAATGTAGCTATATTTAGGTAATGTAAGAATGGTAGGCTTTGGAGTAACTTTGAATAAAATAAGATTTCTTTTTCTTTTACTGAACTAAGATGTCTTCAGCCACTCTCAGAAATTCATTAGGGACCTATCACTTACTCAGAAACTCGTGCACTTTGTCTGTGGGGGTGCCATGCAGTTGGACTGCATCTTTTCCAAGTCAACCATTTTTGTCTTGGAAGCACTTGCAAAGGTAGATATGAGACATCTGCAAGAGGTGTCCCCTATTTAATGAGATCTTGTTAAATAGATGCGATAGACTGAGGAGAAATTAACTTTGTTTATTAAAACAAATTGTAAAAATTTCAGGACTCTCATTGGGTTTTGCCACTTTTTCTGCAGATACTTGTTCTGTTGCATTCCAGTTCTGTTAAAAATTTTCAGGTGGTTATCCTTACCTTACGTGGGTGTCAGTGTTGATTCCAGGCATCAGTAAAGCTTTGTGTCTAGAGCATCCTGTCAATTTGTATAGGGTTGCAAGGTGGCTGATACAGCATGACGGAGTTCACCACCAAGAATGAATTATTTCAGCTTCAAAATGCCATTCAGACTATCATAGTGCTAAATAGGGTCATTACATTTTTTAAGTTCAAGGAGATTATAGCTCTTCACTGACCTAAAAATTAACATTATCTTAAAATGTGTTTCTAGCGAGAGTAAATCTAACTTAAAAATTTTAACTTTTTGTCACTAAACTTTGTGTATAAAAAGGATTTAAAGTCTGCTTCATGCTTCTTCTGTCTAGAGACTTGCAATAGTAACATGCACTGGGTAGGGAGAAAGATAAGAAGTACTGACTTCTCACTCAGTAGTCAGGGCAGGAAACAGAAGGATGCAAGTAGTTAATGTGGATTTTATGTGGAAAAGTTTCAGTGAAACCCTGTTGCTCCTGTGTAATGTAGCCTTGGAATTCTGTATATAGAAATAACTTCAAATATATTCTTAATATATAATTGTATTATATGACTTTCCTGTTTCTTAATGAATTACCCAAACTATATAATAAGATTATATGAATTATTTAAGAAAAGAACTAAAATTTGTAATTTTTAACCTAGGTTTTGCATTTGATTGGAATGGCACTACAAGAAGAAAAACAACATCTGGAGAATCTCAGTGAGGAGAATGTTGTAACATTTACCTTCACTCAGAAAATATCAAGTATGCCTTTCTTTTCAAATGTATAGCAAATTTGAAATAACTGAAAATGCCAGGATCTCCTATTTTATTCTTCTGAAACTGTATTTACTGGAAGAGTATATTTGTTTATCCATCAAAACATTACCAAGTTGACTATGCTTTACGCGTGTGTAGATTCTGTGATGGTACGGTAGTAAAGGTGTTTTCTAGAAGAGAAATTCCAGAAGTTGAGTAATTCCCTCTATATCTGATTCTTAATATCTTTAAGTAGCATCTCAGTAACGATTGCTGCACATGATCAGATGCAATTGCAAAAGTCATAGTTGCATTCTTAAATAGTCTATTAATCGTGACTCTCCTTTGTATCTTCTGACTAATGCTTCTAGTTTTGCTAAGACATGGAAGTTGCTAAGACACATTTAAAGTAGTGAGAAATAAAATATTGGAAGTTCTGCATGGCAGCTCCCAAGATGAAAACAGCCAGGGAGCACATACAGTGCATTTCTTTTGTAAGAAAATATAATCAGTGTGCAAGACTTTTCAGAGTTTAGAGGTTATTCATGAAAAGGTTTGCAATGGGGGAGGGGGGGAATTAAAAGTTACATGTTGTGCCTGTTTGTTGAAGGAATTCTTCAGTTGCTGAACAAGCATTGTGGTTTCTTGTTTTTAATGTTAGTGAATGATTAATTTGCCAGTAACAGTATAATCAATTCTTGTTGTAATTTTTCTCTCAGAACCAGGAGAGGCACCCAATAACTCCCCTAGCATACTAGCTATGCTAGAAACACTGCAAAATGCACCTCATCTGGAAGTGCACAAGGACATGATCAGATGGATATTGAAGGTAAATATATTTCATATTATCACTAAAAACCAGATTTTTGAAACTTTCCTAATTACATTGGGATGATTTCCTTATTTCCCATGTGGATTTGTTGTACCTGGTTTTACTCTTTTGGATTCCGATATTGCACATTGTATGGCCAGCATTATAGTATACATAGTTGTATTCTCATGTAACAAACAAAGGCTATCTTTTTTCTTACAGACTTTTAATACTATTAAAAAGCTAAGAGAAAGCTCTTCTTCAAGTCCTGTGGCCGAGACAGAAGGAAATATTATGGAGGAGGTAAAAGCAATCTGTCATCTGACTTACAACAGGTCTGGATGGGGACTAGCAAAGGACTATATTTCTAATTGTAGCTCTAAATCAAACATGGGAGACATCAGTGACTTTTGAAAATCTGTCTCAAAGTTTATAGATCAAACTCATTTGTTTGAAAAAGCTATTGGTAGAGTCCCTAGACTGTTTTTCTTTGTTTCATATATTGTAGTCTCCAAATCTTTTGCAATTCTACTCCATAGAATTGTCTGTAGTACAATCACAGCATTGAATGTTTCCACTCTTCCCATAATTTCAGACTCCATGGAAAGTTGCTAAAAGAAATGGTATCTATGTATTTTTACCATGCAGGCCGTTCCAGATAAGCTCTGCTGGTGTGTGTAGCTCGACATGGCGTTCTAGGTACTGCACACAGACCTTGGAGCACTGTAGTGCATTTAGGAATGCTGCTGCTGTGCAGGGAGAGCAGCACCAGAGATATGTCACTCTCTTACACTTTTATCCTAAGAATGCTTAAAGGGAAGAGAAATACAAAATACAGTTAAAGGCTGAGGGGAAGAGGTTCCCCATTTGGATCTGCAGTTCTGCCTGGCGTTGAACATGAGCTAAAGAAAGAAGGCACAAAATAACTCTTTGGTAGACTTCTGTTTTGTCTTTTTATGAGATTTTCATTGTTTGGAGGTTAGTACAAGTTACACATAGCAGTAGCTAAAATAAATAATCTGTTGTAACAAGACTTTGAAAATGAGTGAGTGAACAATACAATTTCAGAGTTCACGTGATAAAGACAAAGCTGAACGGAAGCGAAAAGCTGAGATTGCCAGACTGCGCAGGGAAAAGATCATGGCCCAGATGTCTGAGATGCAACGGCACTTCATTAATGAAAACAAAGAACTCTTTCAGCAAACTCTGGAGGAGCTGGATACTTCAACCTCCGGAGTCCATGAAAATAGGTAAAGGCATCTTGTTTAAATTTTTTCCCATTAATGTTTACATCAGATTGTCCTAATGTTACCGCTTTAAAAAGCCTTTTTTTTTTTTTTTTGGTCATGATGAAAAACTATTCATTAGTTTCTGAGATGAAAAACAAGCAGTAAATGGAATGTTCTCCTCCCTGTCTTTGTCAAAATTGTGGGATAAATATAAACATGAACAGGCAAATAATTTTTTGTACAAAATCACCCAGTAAATTATTAATAATGCTGAAGAGACTATGCTATTAAACGCAGTAAATTGAAAATAGCTGATTATATGTCTGTTGAAGATCTGGAATAAAATCTGCTTGGTAGTTGGAAATACGAATTAGAGAATGCTAATGATTTTGTGGGGAAGTGGAGAGTGTTTTCAAAATTTGTATCAGACACTTAAGGGATGGTGATGATGGAGGGCTGCAGATTCAGTTTCTGGGTTAAACTAGAGTGCGTTATACTATTGGGAGGGTATGATTTTTTTCTGGAAAATACATGCTACTTCTGGGCACAAAGGAATTGTTATATAAATGCCAAAGCTATTTTTTGTCAGAGAGCATTTATCAGAAATTTAGGAACTCACTAAACACACTTAAATCATGATCTGAATTATAATGTTTTTCAAATAATTTGCTCACTAATGTTCTTTGAATATTCTAGCCCTGTAATTTCAGATGCAAAACTCACAGCCTTGGGTCCAGAGCAAACTAGAGTAGCTGAACCCAGACAGGTTGTTATGTGTATATTGTGCCAGGAGGAGCAAGAAGTTAAAGTGGACAGCAGGGCTATGGTTTTGGCAGCATTTATTCAGCGATCAACTGTGTTGTCTAAAAATAGAAACAAAGTTACTCCAGACCCTGGTAAGTGCTGTTCATAGTTGTCTTAAATATTAGAGAATGTTGAGGTCACTGTGACATCAGCATTTGTTCTTCTGAGACAGTGACATAGCCTTCTCATGTTAACTGTTTGTGAATGGCTTCATTGTAATCAGTGGCAAAACTCCCATATTTTTAGTGAGGTAGAAATGTGTGTGCTGAATAATGTAAATCACTACGAGGCGTGAGCTCAATGTTCTGCCATTCATTTGTGACAAATTATTTATAACTGTTGACAAAACCCTCAAAATCAGAAATGTTTGGTCTTAAACCATGCCTGTAACATCAGAGAGAGGAGGTGTTAATGTAGTGCTGTAAAAGCACAAGATGTACATTTTCTTCCTCTCAGTTACATCATCAGAAATGCCTTTTAGCAATAATAAAAAAATCTTGGATTTAGGTACTTTGTGAAATAGATCACAGTGAGCAAGGGCATTGTTACAAAGGTTTCTCTGGATTCTCTGTGTCTAAACACATAGAAATCTTTGCACCAAATTGTTTTTTACTCCCACTCTGAAGATTTATGTCCTTGGACTCATTTTTTGATGGTGCTGAACCACCAAAGCTGCAGGTCGATCTTGTGGAGTTTTACCAGGGCCCAATACCTCTGAAAATGTGGTTTGAAGCCTTAAGTACGGTACATACCCTCAAACCAAAGTAAGGTGATACTTGTGAATAATTTAAACAGTTTAGGTTGTTGTGGATTAGTAATGTGTTTTATGCTTCATCAAATGAGTAACACTTCTGTGATAGAGATAAATAGTAATGCAAATGTGGTAACATCAATCTGCAGTCAAGTCTTTTGATAAATGTTTATTTCAAAGTTGGTTTTTTTTCTTTTAAATACAGAAAAATATGACCCCTTATTCATGCACCCAGATCTGTCATGTGGAACACATACGGGTAGCTGTGGACATATTATGCATGCTCATTGCTGGCAAAGGTAAAAGGTTATATTTCAGTTTTTAGTTCAAATAACATGTTATGTTATCAGTTTGCCTAATGGCAGAACTCCTACCACATAGTAAACTTGAAAAGGAATTTCAGGAAATGATTAAAACAGCTTTCTGTTGGAAAAAAAGGATTAGAAATCAAATGCTGTAAACATACTCAAAACAATTTTGATTTACTGTCATCTTGATAAAGAAGACTCCAAAGCCATACATGGCAGCTTTCATTCCCTTTGCTTGTTTATCCCAAGGCATAATTCCCTGTGGTGCACATATATCTGAAGCTCAGATTTTCTGGGGGGTTTTTTGCAGTTCACTCCTAAATACGCTTTTGCTGCTGCTTCTGCTCTCTGCTGAGGTTTTAAATGGCAGTGCATCCCTTTCACTCTTCATTCCTCCAAAATATGTAATTTGAAGTAGAAACATCTGTGACCTAGTTCAAGTTCATCTTCAACATAAACTCAATTTTATCCTTTGTTTCTTAGCATTTTAATAAAACCTTATGCAGATTTTTATTCTTGGATTTTTGGAGGCATATAAACATGCTTAGTGCTGTGTGGTGCCAATGCCACGTGACAAATGCAAACCATTCAAGCCTCTGACTTCAATTAGGCCCTTGCTTTGCTCCTTGGCATGACTTCTGACGTGCCTAATTTCAAATTCTGCCTTGTGTGTGAAGAGCGTTAGGAGCTCCCAGAGATTCCGTGGCTATTATCACACACAGGTTTCATTTGTGGTCTTTGATGCCACTGCTCACTGAAGATAGGTTCTTTATCTTCTTGTGGAGCTTGTGTACAGTCCTTTGTGGTTGCCATTATCTCCTGGAAATGCCCTTAGGTGCCTGTATTCAGATCATTTTGGGGTCATCATTGGGCATGCTTTAAACCACATCAGAGGCTTCTGGAATAGCAGTTACATTTAGCAAGGCAGTGAATTCAGTTCCTTTTTCATAGGGTTCAGCCAACAGTTTTTTCACCTGCTGCTGTTTTGGTTGTGGCCAGTAATAGAAAATGCCCAAGAATAATGCTCATGGCATCTTCCTAAAAAATTTATATAAAAATGAGTTGGGTTTTTTGGTTTGGTTTGGGGTTTTTTGGTTGTTGTTTTTGTGTGTTTGTTCCTTTGTGATTTTTGTTTGTTTGGGGTGTTTTGTTTGCTTGTGATATTTTGTTTTGTTTGGGGTTTTTTGGTTGTTTGATTTAGTTCAGTTTGGTTTTGGTTTTGTTATTACTTCACCTTTCTCTCTATGTCTTCCCCTTTTTTCCTAAATGTAATGTTGAAAGTTAACTGTACTTTTAACAGCCCAGTGAACTTCAACACTTTAGGGTAGATTTTGGCAGCCAAAAGCACTAATACTTTATCAATCAGAGGGTAGAGCTTTTTCCTTCAGATGCTTCTCTTACCTCTGTTTGAGGAAAGGTAAAACTGTGTCTTTCTGAGAATTCTTGAATTTCTATGTTCAAGTAATGTTAATAATTTGCCACTAATGTCTTGCTCTTTTCTAAAGGTATTTTGATGCAGTCCAAGCAAAAGAGCAACGAAGACAACAAAGGTTACGAGTACACACAAGTTATGATGTAGAAAATGGTGAATTCCTTTGCCCACTTTGTGAATGCTTGAGCAACACTGTTATTCCTCTGCTTCCTCCACCAAGAGTTTTGTTTAACAGGTCAGTTTGGTTTATAAATGTCGTCAATAAATGTAAAAAAACATCCCAAACCAGCTACACCCCAGAAGACCTTTCTGAATGTTTGTTGCCTTCTGTTTTGATAAACTCAAGTGGATTGCTTGTCTGCTTATTTAGGTTTATGGATTTTACTTTGTTATTGTATATTATGGAATTTAGGGTATGAAAGGGCAGGAAACCATAGGACCTGCAGAAAAAGAACTGAATGTAGAAAAAAGCATGGGCAGCAGAGAAGGAACCTGTTGAGAAACAGATGAATGGTGTTGGAATACCTATGAAATACTAATTCTGTCTACAGGTGGTTTTAACTGGTTTTTGGGGTTTTTTTGACAGGTTAGATTTTTCAGGCCAACCAAACCTAACTCAGTGGATCAAAACAGTATCCCAGCAAGTAAAAGCCCTGCATTTACTTCGAAATGAAGACTGTGCCAGTAAGTCTGATGAAATCTGTATATTTGTATGTGAAAATGTTATAATATTAATGGAAAAGACCAAGCACTTTGGTTCTGCCACAATGGAGTCGAGAGATGATGGCATAAGTGGCAAGAACAGCTTGAGATTTCAGTTTCTGGTGATGGAATTTCAGATTCTGCTTCTGCACCTTTCTGTAATGTAGAAATTATATATGGGTGAATAACCAGTGATTTAATACTTTTTGTTTGTACAGGCCATTCTGGTCATTCAGAAAAAATGGATCAGCTGCAATTACCTGAAGGATTTAGACCAGATTTCAAACTGAAGTATGTATTTACATATTAACAAATCATTACAAATTCATCATGAAATCATAATGTGAAAATAGAATATAACTTCTATGCTAGAAGGTCTCAATAATTAAGGCAAATATATGAATTTTGCTTACTTAGAAAAGTTAATATTATTATTATGATGACATTGGAATGCAGCCCGTAAGTCCTAAGTACTGCAGTAGAATTTTGGAAGTGAATGTGCTAAGTTGTCGTGCAGAAACATTCTGCAGTTATGTAAATTATGGCACAGAGATTAAGTTTTGTACTACTTGTAGCTGGATGAAGGATTCATCATTATAGCCAGCACAACATGTAAAACATGAAAGAAGACTATGAAATGGAGAGTATGTTAATATGTCATTTCAGCTGTTAAGGTGTACTTGTATTTGTTTTTACACTCTCTTCACTTCAAGAGAAAGTAATAAAACTTCTTGCGTGGTACAGACATGAGTCTCCCAGCTGCACACAAAATGCAAGACTCCTATTCCAGCTGATGACAGATTTAGTTATCAGTCACACACATTTCTTGGAATTTAGCCTTTATTTTCTTCTCTTTGAAGACTAGATATTCTTAATACTAAAAATGAGATTGGTTCCAAACAAATAATCAAAAAAATAATTGGGGATGTATCTGTCACAAAAAAATAAGGTTACACAATACCAGACCCTAAGAAGGATATTGGAGTTGTCACTTAAATTTTAAAACTCCAGTTGTTCATCTGTGGGGTTGAATGCTTATCATTAGAGGTATTATGCTGCCAGTGGAGAAAAGAATGAATTAGTAATATTGTTTTCTTTTTTTCAGAAATCCTTATTCCGAGAGCATAAAAGAGATGCTCACAACTTTTGGTACGGCAACATACAAAGTAGGCTTGAAGGTTCATCCAAATGAGGAAGACCCACGGGTACCTATAATGTGCTGGGGCAGCTGTGCTTACACAATACAGACTATAGGTACTGATCTGTTCATTTGGCTCCTTTATAGGTGATTTTCAAAATTTAGTTAAACTCACAACATTGAATTTTTTTTTTCCAGAACGAATTTTAGCTGATGAAGATAAGCCACTATTTGGTCATTTACCTTGTCGACAGGTAAGGAACAAGTAGCAATTCATCTCTGAATTGGTGGAAAAAAGAGGGACTTGTGCCTCATTATTGAGCAATATATACATTTTAAATTAGGGGTATTTAATAGTTTTATTTGTTGGATCCTATTGTTTAGTTGATCTGTATCTGATTATTAAACTATTTAAAAATCACATCTAGCAAAATAGTTACATTTTTTTCCTATAAACACATAATTTATTAAGGCTGCAGTTTCTCATGGTAACAGTCAAAATAAGAATGCCAAAAGGAACTTGCATATTTGCATAAACATAAGTATCTGTCATATACTTACACAGTCAAACTGCCCCCATAAACTGCAGTTGAGAGGCCTGAAAAAAATGCTGTTAAGTCAAAAGGACTTTTCATATTGAGGAACTTCATTAACTGTGGCAGTGTCTCTTTTTCTTTGTTTTCAAAGGATGACTGCCTTACATCGCTAACGAGATTTGCAGCAGCTCACTGGACAGTTTCATCTCTTTCAGCAGTACAGGGTCACTTTTGTACTCTATTAGCATGTAAGTTTGCCACCTTATGCTGGTTTTTTATGAAGATACAGATAAATGCTTTTTGAATGACTGTTAGTATTGATTAGAAGAAGATTATTTTATGTAGTGGTTCTAAGTAATAAACCAAGAGCTGCTATTTTCACCTGTATGTGTTATGTCAAGAAAAAAGACATTTCTTTTGGTCTGCACCTCCAAGAGAAGCATGGATATTTTGCTGTGAAGGAGTTACGTTTATTCTTCCTTAGAGAAAGATACACCTAGAGCAAAGGAGAAGGAAGTGTGGTCCTTCACAAAAGTTACGCACTGGAGCTTTAAAGATGAAGAAATGAAGGTTAATGTAGTGTGGAAAGGATACTTGCAGAGGTCTAATATATCTGCAAAGTTCTCTCTCTTTGAAAAGCAGGGTCTGTGATAAGACAGGACTTACTATGTAATGTCATAGGTTAATTGAGAATTTTAATGACAACAGCCAAAATGTTTCAAGCTTGAAGCATTAGTAGATACAGATAAAAGGTCTGAAGTTCAGCCTAATTAAGTAATTGCCCATGAGAGGACTGTTCTAAAAGGGTATTATAAAATGGGATAACTGTAGTATCTGCAGTCAGTAGAGCAGAGAAACTTTTAAAATACGTTTTTATACTGAAATTACTAGTAGATGGATACCAGCTATTTCAGCAAACAGTTGGCAGCTATATGGGGGAAAGCTTAATTGGCATCAGTTTGTAGCAGTAATGGTTGAGCTGTTTTCTATGTGAAGCAGAAGGAAAAATGCTGCTGGCTGTTTGACTGGAACTTTGCAATACATGGTGTTCTGAGTGTTTTGGGTTTTCTTGAAAACTTGAATCAATATTTCTTCAAAGCTCTCCTTCCTACCAATTGACAGAAGCAACTGTACTGCTTTTATTTTTATGAAGGAAAAGTTCCTGCTATTTTATTTTTCCAGGCTAGGAATAATGAAAATTGTGAGCCTTTGATCTGTCTGTATTCTATGATACATAAAAATGACATATTGAAAATAAGTTTGGTTTTTAAAGTCCCTTACTCTGGTCATGTTTTTGATAGAGACATTTTTCACACTTTTGGGTTGAGTTCTGTGGCTATATGCTGACAAAAGGAAAAGCATTTGAAATCTGAGTCGTGCTGAAATGTTTGCTAATAGAAATAGCCTCAAAATGTCACATGTCTTCAGCTCTCAATTTTTTGGCCAGCAAGGCAGTAGTCTTCAGCTGAAGTATTTTTAAGTTGTCATGATGAGACTATTTTTTAACGTAGTAGTGTTTTTAAACTTGGCAGCTTAATGCTTATAACTGCATTGTAAAATATACCCAGAGCTGCAGCTTCATTACAAATTAGATTTTCCTGCTTGGAGTAAAAAAGTATGCAACTGTTCCTTGATTGTTACTTAAAATATCTTGTAACATTTTCCAAAACACTTAATTTGTGTGTGCTTTTAGATGAAGGTGCTTGGAATTCATTGAGTGTGTGAATTTCTGTTGTCAGCTGGAGTGCTTTGTTTAATACTTTGTGGTTACTGTGAATACCAGAGAGAGGGAGAGACCAAGACCTTGCTCTAACTTAAATAGAGAGAAAGTAATGAATTTGAGAGACTGTAGCAACGCATTTTTGAGTCAGTAAGGCAAATGATTTATGTAAGGCAAGTTCAGGTAGTCTTGTGAAGTTAAGCAAATTGCAAAAGTTTGATTTGAGCAGCTGTCTAACAGACAACAATCAGTGTTCCTGTTTAGTCATTATTGTTTGAGCTTGTTTCTGTCAGAGCTTGAGACACTTTCTCATTTTGTCTTCCACTGGAAACCCAGGCAATGCAAGAAAGTCACCATGGGAGTAGAAATGGCTAGCTGGGTTTGGTTTGTTTTAATACAATAAAGTAGGCAAGAGTCTTTTCCAATAACGTTGAACAGTTCTTGAATTGAGTCTGGCCAAAACGGGTACATCTGTATTTTAAGTTCTTTAAGCATGTAAATGAAGGAGATGGCTCTCATTTTGTAACTGAAGTACACTAAAATCTTTTCATGTATAAATGTTCAATTAATATTTTCTTTTCTCTCCAAAATCCTTAGCACTGGTGCCTAATGAAAAAAATGAGAATCTTCCTTGCATACTTGATATTGACATGTTTCATTTATTGGTAAGTATTTCTTAATATATATTAATAATGTCTTGATCTGGTAGGCACTATGGAAAAACTGTTGAAAACTTTCTCTTTATTCTGGGCTAGGACCCTTTCAAAATGTTCAGGTTTTTAGTATTTTTTCACTACTTAATACATTTTGAAGACTTTTTTAATTTCAAGTATCCTTTTCTATAAATAAAAAAGGGGTAAGATGAGACAGAATTCATACTCTTTGTTAAAAAAACCCAAAATACATGAAAACTAACCCCCCCAAGAAACCACAAAAGATAAGGACCATAAAAACCCCCAACAAAACAAGAAACCCAAAAAACAAAACAGACTCAAAACTCTCCTGATAGATAATTGTTGTTCTTTTTAATAATGTCTGTTTAATTAACTTCAAAATTAGCCTTATGTGGTATGCTGCCTTCACGGGGTGTAGTTGCAGCATGAGCAGAGAAAAGGGGATGATTCAAAGGGAAAAGGAATGTACCAACTTTCTTGTTTTCTTTCACAGGTAAGCTTGGTGCTCTCTTTCCCTGCCATACATTGTCAGGATTTTTCAGGAGTTAGTCTTGGCACTGGAGATCTTCACCTGTTTCATCTTGTCACTATGGCACACATAATACAAATTTTACTTACCTCATCAACAGGTAATGCCACTTTGTCTCAACTTTTACTGAAAAGATTCCTCCAGTCTTTACTTAAGAAAAATCTAAGGTGCTGCTGGTAAATGTGTGCAGTTTACAGTAACAAAATAACTTACCATATAAGATGTGCAGCAGAAAACTTCTTGCCAGTACATTACATTCTATCGCAGTGGAATACTTCACTTAGTTCAGGCATTTTTTATCAGAACTTGAAAAAAATATATTCTTGTTGTATAAACATGCATATATGAAACAATTTGTTAATTATTTATTTCTTCTTCAGAAGAGAATGGCATGGACCAAGAAAACACTAACAGTGAAGAGGAAGTAGCTGTGCTTACACTGTATAAATTTCTTTGCCAGTGTACAGGAAGGTAAAAGCATGATCTTTTGATAAGATTTTATGTTATTTTTCTCCCTCCTGAACTGAATATTAACTACTGACTGAATTCTATATACTAATGCTGTCAAAGATGACACTTTTAACTTGGGAACTTTTACATCTTGTTTCTTAACCAGCACTTCTAGATTCACTTAAGTAACTATTCCTAGAAATTCATCTGTGATCAGGAAGATACCTACTCATGAAGATTATGCTCGGGAACAATTATTTTAGTCAGTTTTCAGAATCTGGAATTGGCGGGGTCTGAGTACAGAAAGCTTGTTAGGATGGGAATGTCTTTGAACTGAAAGTAGGTTTTAGGTGAAATTAGGGGTTAGGAAGAAATTATTTTCTGTGATGGTGGTGAGGCACTGGCACAGGTTGCCCAGAGAAGCTGTGGATGCCCCTTCCCTGGCAGTGTTCAAGGCCAGGCTGGATGAAGCTCTGAGCCACCTGGTCTAGTGGAAGGTGTCACTGCCCATAACAGAGGGGTTGGAATGAGCTGGTCTCTAAGCTGCCTTCCAACCCAAACCATTCTGTGGTCTTAAATGTTTATGCAAAATTCTCCTTAAATTACTGTCCCAGTTGGTTACATTCTTGTGAAGCTCTAGCTTGTTGCTTTTCTAGGAGTTTTCTTTGAAATAAACACTTTGCATAATGATTGTTTCAGCTGAAGTCAGTAATTTAGTATGCAATGTGACTGAAGACTTACTAAATATAGATCTCAAACTGAAATGATTAAATAAAAGCAAACTTTTTTTTATTTTACTCTCAAGTGCCTTGAAAGAAATTTCCTCAGGCTGGCACCTGTGGAGGAATCTAAAAGCTGGAATCATGCCTTTCCTGAGATGTTCTGCTTTATTTTTTCATTACTTAAATGGTGTCCCAGCACCCTCAGAAATTCAAGGTACTGTCTGCTTTGTATTAAATCAGCTTTTCAAGGCATAAGCATTAATTGTCAAAATAAATTACTTTTAAACTCTCCTGTCTGAAGAAACTGATTGGATGTGGGGTTGTTACCAGTGCAGAATCATATCAGCATAATGAAAATGACAAAAAAATTAATTAGTTTATCTTAAAAATGTATTTTTAATATAGAGGTAAATGCCATTTTAGATTACTTATAACAGAAATTGATGCTCTTCTGTTAAAAAGGGACATTTAGATTATTTCATAGTTCCTATGGATTGCTGTTTTCAAATGAGACCTGCTTTTGCATGCATGGATTTCATTCAGTCAGCATCTGCTAATAATTAATATTAAGGCCAGGTTGGATGGGGCTTTGAGCAACCTGATCTAGTGGGGGGTGTCCCTGCCCATGGCAGAGGGTTGGAATAGATTGTCTTTAAGGTCCCCTCTAATCCAAACCATTCTATGATATCTTTATAAATCCACTATGTTATGTTACACCCCAAATTATTGATGTTAGTAACATATTTTACTGTCCTCCACATATGGCATATGTGGGGATAGAATGTTAATCTGAAGGTGGTCATAATAAACATTTTAAATATGAAGTTATGAGAATTATAACTTTTTTTTTTTGCAGTAAATGGAGCAAACCAATTTGAACACTTATGTAGCTATCTTTCCTTGCCAAACAACCTCACTTGCCTTTTTCAAGAAAACAGTGAGATTCTGAACACGTTAATAGAAAGGTAAGTTGTGGTTTTGTGCTTCTTTCAAATAAATATAATAAAGAATCCTGCACAAGATAGTTGTGTGAGTATTCTCCCAGGAACGCATATGGATGTGAATCATAGATTTTGAAAAGTGTTTTGAAAGAAATCATTTTGGCTGTAGGGGTTTTTTAATAGATGTACTGTTGATTTTTTGCTTATTTGTTTTTCTGTCATCTATTGAAGTTAAAAGACATTTTTTTTCTTGTAGTTGGTGCAGTAACAATGAAGTAAAAAGATACCTGGAAGGCAAGAGACATGCTATCAGGTAAACATAGATTTTAAGCAGAGACAGGGGAAAAACTTCAGTGTTACAGCTTTCTCCAAATATTTTTTCATGTGGATGTTTATTATAATATATCTGTTCTGCTTTATTGAATAATAAAGGTATAAGGGAAGAAGTAATTTTTTTTTAATTTTGTAAGAAAAGGAAATATTGCTTAAATGAGTAGATTGTAAAGGCAAAGTTTAATATTGGTGTTTTATTTAGATTTGTGTGCAGAAATTAGAGGCCATAAAAGTTCATCTCATGTTTCCTATTACTTTGTACCTTCTGATGCAAAAAAAATGCTGTCACTAAAAGATGTATGTAGCCTTTGTTTAAAAATACCAGGCACTGAAGAGCTTTTTAAATTGTCTTTTTAAAGAATCCAATTCCTTCAGTAAAGCCAACACCGAGTCAATTGCTGAAAAGAAAATCAGCTTTTCATACATTTGTTCTTGCTGCTCAATTACTTTGAATTCAGAATGCCTTTATTACTTAGTGGGTGTAGAAAAGCATTTAGGGTGTTGTTCTTTCTGAAGGCTGGGTAAAAATAGTGGTTAACAATTATCCTAATAATTACAAATGAATGTGAAGTTCACAGTGCTGTCATTAAAAACATATCCGGGCTTTTTAATCTCCTGTTCAAAATACACGAAGTCAATCTTTTAACATTGTGCTACAATAAGGCTGTGACAAAAATAAAAATCAATCACTTCATCTGTGAAACACGAGACTATTAACAGAATTTCTTACATAGTAAGAATATTCTGGTTGTGTAATTGATTTCCTGCCACATGTGATTATTGGGATCTTTTCCATGTGTTCCTTTTGCTGATTCTTATCTGCTCTTCCCAAGCTTGTCTAACTTGACAGTGATGATTTTTTTTTTCCTTTCAGTATGTTCTTGTACATTGCTTCTGTTACAAACTTCTATTTGCATTTCATAGTCTAATTTGTATTATTCCTAGACTTGAAGATTATTAGAATTTAGTGTATAGTATCTGTTACTTTAAAATATACTTAAAATAGATAAGTATTTGATATTAAATAGGTCCTTTTCACTGCATTCATATTTCATTCTCTTCAGGATATAAGTTTCCTGAACTTGAAGGTCAGACTATTTTCCATTCAATATTAGAGACAAAAAGAAAATACAAAGCAAACTGATACAGGAGAGAAAAAATATTTATTTAAATCTGTAGTGACCTCATAATTAGGTTTGCTAAGAGCATAGAAATGACATGTATTTTTCTGACTTTTCACCTCTGCATTTTCTCAAATTCATAAAAAATAAGACTAAGGAAAGGGGAGGTGGTTTATTTGGGAGATGTTTTGTGTTCTTCTTTTTATGTGCTACCATTTTACTCAAAGAACAGCAGAAAAAAGGGAAACTTAAAAAAATTAATTATTCACAGATGCTGTTTAGATGAGTCAGGAAAACATGAATGAGTTTGAATTCACTTGTGTATCATTCATTGAAATATGAGTGCTGATTGGATTGCTTTATTCTAGCTATGCAAGAGAATCCAACAAATTAATTGACCTTCCGGATGACTACAGCTGCCTCATTAACCAAGCATCCAATTTCTCGTAAGTTGTATGCAATTATAGTGAGCACCCCAAAGTCTGCTGCTCCTTTTCATCCACTGGGAAACCTTTCACCTGAAAGTCTCAGAAAGTTGTGTATAAAATCATAAAGCTAAGGGCACATAGCATTTATCAGTAAAACTGCCTGTTATTTCAGCGAAATAGTGAAATAGAAATTTCAGCTACTAACTGTATAAATGTTCAGAAATACTTCTGGATCGTTTTACTATCTAGAGTTAACACATCCAGTGGGTTTCTTCTTCTTTTTTTTTTTTCCTAACAAAAGGTGTCCGAAATCAGGTGGTGACAAAAGCAGAGCCCCAACATTGTGCCTTGTATGTGGGACCATGCTGTGTTCTCAGAGTTACTGCTGTCAGACTGAACTAGAAGGGGAAGATGTTGGAGCCTGCACTGCACATACGTACACCTGTGGTTCTGGAGTGGGCATATTCCTTAGGTAAGGAGCTGAACACTTCTATTCTCATTGCAGGGTTAGATGGTGTGTGTAGTCATTAAATTAATAGTTCTGTATATGTAATTGAAGGGGTGGTTTGCAAAGGCAGTGTTTTGTTAACAACAGAGTTGCCTAAAAACTAAAGTGTATTCATCTTCCTGTGCTTTGGTGTAAGGTTCAGAGGTTGCTTCTTTGAAAATAAAATGTCATAGAAAGTTCAATTTCATTTTCAAGTGAATTTGTTTTGCCTGTGTGTTTATTTCTACTCAAGTATTACAAAATGATGAAGGTAAATACTTTGATTTTGTTGTTGCTGCTGCTGCCATTGAAAACATTAAAATTGTTTTGTCTTCCTGCATACAGGGAACGGTTAGATAATGCCTGTTTTCATTTTGGCAAAGATTAGTGAGAAGCAAAATTGTTCTATTTTCTTGTGGTTCTGTTGAGTATTTCACACGGACTGCAAATAATATGACATGGAACAACATTGTTTTTAACTGCTACTGAGGAGTTATAAGAGGAGGAGAATGAGAGATGTAGTTTTAAAAAAATGTGCCTTTAAAATCTGTACATGCAGATTATACAGAATGAAAGTAGGTAAGAACTGGAAAAGCCGTGTCTATGAAAGTATGAGAAAGTATTCACCTAAGAATCAATACCTAAAAGTCTTCTCTTTGTTTCTCTCTAGAGTACGAGAATGTCAGGTGCTATTTTTAGCTGGGAAAACAAAGGGCTGCTTTTATCCTCCTCCTTACCTTGATGACTATGGAGAGACAGACCAGGGACTCAGGTAAATATTTTAAAAATTACGTCTTTTAAAGACAGGAATCACAGAACTATCTGGTTTGGAAAATAATTTTTTATGTTACCTTTTTGTTTTAATTATATAGGTAACATTTTATTTTGACATGGCTGCTGCATCTAACATCTTCAGAATTTGTAATGTTAATATGTTTAGATCAAAAATATTTAATGGCAGATCTTCCCTAGTTTAAAAACAGTTGTCCTGAAAACTGCTAAAAGTTAAACCTTTCTAGCATCTGTGAAGTTGACTAAAAACGAAGGCTGAAAATTTCATTTATATCTAGTGCATTTGTTTTTATGACCTGTGTTAATTGTGTTAACCAAGTGACAATCCTATGAGATTATTTTATTTAATGTGGTAGTTCTTTGTCTTATCTCCTGTCACTGCTTCCTATGAGAGGATAATTTAGGGACTTGATACTGTTAATGCTTGCTACTTGTGAAAGTGGCCAAAACCAGAGAATATGAACTTGTTCAGCCTGGAAAGGTTGCTAAAAACCTGCATTTGGAGTTCTGTGGGGCTGGATGTGAGGTTATCAGAGGCTGGAGGAAACTGTTGAGCTGTAAGGGAGGGGCACCAGACAAGGGAGCACTGCAGTTTACTCGTCCAAATACCTGTTGATTTGCTCTGATAACAGAATGATGTTAAAGGGTTATCTAAATATTGTAGTATTTTATGGGGTTATCTAATATGTCGCACCTGAGTGTTTGTGCTTAGTTGCAGTGTTTTATCATTCCTGATAAGTGTTATCTCCTTTTCAGACGTGGGAATCCCTTACATCTGTGCAAAGAGCGATTTAAAAAGATTCAAAAACTCTGGCAGCAGCACAGTATTACAGAGGAAATTGGACATGCACAAGAAGCAAATCAAACGCTAGTTGGCATTGATTGGCAGCATTTATAATGATTATCTGCTGAAGACTGGAACTTTATTAAAGATTTTTGTAATTCAGTAAGCTTTTCAAAGGAGGGATGAGGAAAAAAGTCTAAGAAAAAACCCCAACAAACTGAGTCCTGTTATTTAATCTTTGTTTTACAATGTATTTCATAAAGATACCAGTTAACATTAATCAAGTAAACTTCTTTCTATGTAAGCAAGTTTTATTAGTCCTATAATTTGCACTGTGCTTCCTTCACAGAAATGTCTTGGGTTATAAACCTGGGCAAATGAACTTAAGTTTCTGATAAAAAAAGAACGACTCTTTTTGGAAGTCTGACTATGATTTTTCATATGAACTGAAGAGAAAAAGACTGCTGAAACAGAAACTAGATAGAGCACAATTACGGATTGTGTTTTGCCCCTTGCTAGTAATCTGAGCCGACTTATTTATTATTCTGCATTTTAATACTAACGCTGTGTGTACATGCAATGGAATGAAGTAAGGAAGCAAATAATGTAGCAAATGGATGTTTCTGTCTGCATCAGTGGATAACTCACTCTTTCACTTGGTGTATCTAAAAGGATTTCGTCATTTGTACTCTTGCAGCTTTCTTGCTTCCAGTTGTTTTTTAACTAAAAGGAACTAACAATAGCTTTACAAGTAAAATAATTTAATTTAAAGCTTTTTCCAGAGCATTGCACTCCTTAGAATTATGTAGTTTTTAATTTGAATTTAGCTGGGAAACCCTTTCACTTTCAATTATATGATTGGTTATTGGTATTCAAGGATTGACATTGTGCTTTAGAAGTTATTTTAAGATAACAATAATATGTAAAAGTCACAAAAACTAATTTTATGTTAATTTTCAGAAGCACAGAGGATATTTCCTTCATTTTTGTTAACAGACAACTTTTAAGGTGCAAATCCCATCTTCTTTTTGTTGCAGATACACTGAGTGGTTTTCTCTGGCTTTGAAGGGCCACAATTACACTGCCCACATTTTTGATTCTTTTTTTTTTTTTTTTTTTCCCTGTTTTCCCATCAAGTATATTTACTTTTTGGCTTGATTTAAAGCTCTGTAAAGATGTTTGCATATAGTATATTTTATAAATATATTCTATAACTGCGCAGATTTGCACTTGATATGAGGGTGCCTGAAGGCAGTGAGTTTTCTAGTTGTATGTAATTAGACCTCCAAGGTGTCTCTAAAAATCAACATCATGCTTACTGATTTAAAATAAAATCCATTACCTTTCCCTCTCCTATCTCCTGACAAATTAGTAAAATCTTAATTTACATAGTTCTGTTTCCTTAACAGTCTGTGGTACTTTTAGTTAAGTCTTAATTTCTGGCTATGTCTCAGCCCAGATAAACAATTCCCCTCACTGTCTGCCAGGTCTTCAGTTACACTTGGTCTGACTGAATTGTTCCTATTTTTACAGATTTAATGCTTCAGATAAATTTTGTATATTCATGGTGTACAGGACAATTTTTCAAATATTCAGTAATAGTATTGAGTGAAGATGTGAAGTATCAAATAAAGAAACTTGGCCAATGTGGATTTCCTTTTCTTAACAACAGTACAGACTACTTTTGGCTCTACTAGCTGTCATAGACTGGATCATTTATATATTGCTGTCACTTTTTACGAAGAGACATGGAGAAGTTGCAGGGAAAAATTATATTAATGCTTTATCTCTGCCCTTCCCTACTTACGCTGGTTGATATACGAACAGTTTTCTGTGCATGGTACTTAGAAATCCCAGTTTTTTGGTGATGTTACTATTCCTTTGCTTTTTAAGCTATGTGCCACAGTTTCAAATAATGTGTAACTGCATTGAAAAACTCTCTTTTCCTGTAATCATAATATTAAAAAGATAATTGATTATTCTGACAGAATTTCTCTGTGCAAACCAAATATTGACAGCAAGAAGGATTTTCTGGTTTTCCTCTGGGATCAGAGTCGGATACTGCAACCACAAATAGTTGCAAAGTACACAATTTATCTTTTTTTTTTTTGCCATTTGGTCATTCTTTACTCAAGACTTCTATTTTCTGATTTGTTTTGCATGAGTTTATATAATGTAGAAATATTCATATATAACATTGTTTCAGTATCAGGGAAATAATACCTATAATAAATTGGCTATAACTTTAATATTTATGGATTATATGTACAATCTAGAATGTATTATGTATTTGGGGGGAGAAAAAAAAAAGAACAAACCCCCCTAGAAATTCCCAAAAACAATCCCATCATTACCAAAATACAAAACAAAGCTGAAATCATCAAGTACATGCTTTTCATGTCAACATTCAATAAGTACTTTTTAAATGTTGTTTTTAGAATTTTGCTGAGCTTGTTCCTCAAGTGTGCCCCTTGTTAATCACAAGCTGACAGAAATACCTGGATGTGCAACATCTGCAATTCCCTGGCTGTAAATGTAAGATGATTATATTATTAGTGTCACTTGCTTCAGTCAGCTAAACCTTTCTTGACCTCCTCCAAAAAGTCTAATCATCTTTTTAAAGGACTGTAAGTTACGTTTTATAAAGGGATAAGAATTGAGGTTCACATCAGTCATGTTATTTACTCTGTTCATCCTAGAAAATAACACTTTTTACTCCCCCCAGTCTGCCACAGGAGTCACTTTTTTGCTCTACTGCAAGTCTATAACCAAGATAATAAACTCCTGATGCCTTCTGACTTGTGCCAAGAGCCAGTGCTCCCACAGCTCTCTTACCACTTCATGTGATGTTACAGGGAATTTGGCTGAGATGAAGTGCTCGTGGATGCTCAAGACTATTGACAACTTCAGCTCTCCTCTGGTTCTCTACAGCTTCCTCCCATGTCCCTCAAACTAGTCTTCAATGCTGATGACTATGCAAGTAAATTTCATGCCTTCTAACTTTAACACTGGGAACAACCCGGACTTGAAGGGTTCAGTGTGTTCCTGCACTATACAGTACATTCCTTTTCCCGAGACAGTGGACATGGAGCGTGCAGCTGCACAGATCCTTTCACGTTCGACATGATGCCCTGCCAGCTCTTGTGCTCCAGGTCTGGAGCCTCATTTTAAGTGCATTTTATTTTATGTTAAATGACAGTGTTCTGTCATTATGAAAATTTTCTCTTTGGCGTGAATGTGTAGAGGAGAAGCTGGATGATCAACCTACCTTCAGCATTAATTCTCAGCTGTTTTCCTTTCTGGAAGATTAAATTGTGTAAGGGGAGTTGCATCTCAAATCTCTTCGCAGTACTGTTGTGTCATGATCAACTGAGTTTTCATTCAGCCTCCCTTCTGCCCTGGACTCCCCTCTGCTCCTTTCTAGGAATTACCTTCAGCAGAAAGTGATGGCTCTCTGATTCTCTGTTGAGGTCAATCTCTATTGATTATAGAAGTCAAATATGACACTATTAAACAGTTTGAACTTGAATATCAGCCCCTGGGGAATTCTGCTTGTAACTGATTGGCTTCCAACTGTGCATTGCCACCCTCTGAGCCTGAAAATCCAGCCAAGATTCTGTCCACCTTGCGGTCAGCCTAGTTTACGTCTCCCCAGATTGGTTATGAGGATGTCAGAAATCATACTAAAAGTTCTTCTAAAGTAAGACATCTGCTGTACAGTGAAAGTGTCACACTTACAGCAGCAAAATATATAAAAATAGACACAAGGAGGCCACCTCTGATAACAGCAAGAGTTACTGGGCTCGTCTTTGTGGGGCTTCTATGGGTCTTAGGATCTGAGTATTTTTGTATTGGAATCAGCTTGGCTTTTGTTGAGCTAGTCCTGCATCATAGTGGGAATGGAATGGTGCTTTTCATATCTTAACTGGCATTAAAGGAACTTTCATAGGGAGGTATCTACTTCTCTACCATGTGCTGTTCAGCTCCTCAGCTCCGTACAGTGATTGTCCCAGAGTTCTTGATGCTGTGTGGAGAAGGTTGCACACTTCATGGGAACAGCATTGGATTCAGTTATTACCCAGGCTTGCCGTCCGCAGAACTGCTTCCAGGTGCTGAAGGACTGGTGCAAGCCAGGGAGCCTGCCAGCCACCCCTCTGCATGCACAGCTAACACGTTGCTGTTTGACTCTCTGCTTTCTCTGGGTAGCTGGTTCAAGCTGTATGGAATGGCTTCTATGTATCCTCAGGGACACGCACACAGAAGGGTTGCTTAGCAGCGATGGGAAGTCTTGCAGGCAAGTTGTCTTTAGGGAAATGTCTCTCTTGCCATGAATTCTTTTTGGTTTCTTTTTCCTCTTGGTAGTTGAATGTTGAGGAATTAGAGTAGAGTTGTCTTTTCTTTTTGGGCTGTGTGCATGCAAAGGCAGGAATAATCTTTCAGGAGGAACTTTGTAAATTATTGCTGAAACAAAAGCTGTCCATCTGTTAGTGCCTGATGGAAGCCACGTGGGTGCATGGATAGTACCCTTCCATCTGCAGTTGCTGATAACTTCAAGTTATGCATGAGCTTCACCCTGTGGGAGTGTCATTTGTTGGTTTGGGGAACCAGCAATGACTGATGGAAGGGCATCACTGTAAGCCTGGGATAATTTGAGTTAGAGTTGCCTGCTTGGCTGCTGGGACTGCAGGGAGAGCACATACCACAGGCAACTCTAGAGCTTGGAGGCATGGCCAGGAGGAGCTGGAGCCTTCCTGCCTCTCCTTGGAATCTGGGGGTTCTGCTGTTGCAGAGGTTTGAACTGTTGGGTCAGGGACAGGTAAGAACTTCATGTCAGTGGCGTGGTTGGGGATCCCAGCCTTGGCTGAGGCTCTCCATCTTTCAGGGCTTTCTCCATCTTGGTCAGGGCTTTCCCTCAGACTAGGTTCTGGAAGTTCATTCACTGGAAAACTCTGAGAGGCCTGACTAAAAGTCCCACAGGGCTGTGCTTTTCAGACAGTTAGCTTTTTCCAGTAAGGGGAAGAAGGGATTTCATTATCCATTTTGTTTCAAGGCTACGGGTCAGGAGTAGTGATTTCTGGTTCTGATCTAGGAGAATCAGCTCTCTGATGGCTAATTCAGGTGTGACTTTTATGCAACAGCATTGAGCTAGTTTTGTTGATAATACTATTTTTCACCTTACAGTAGTCAAGATGTATTGGTTTAATGTGTTACAGGCTGATAGAATATAAGGGAATATAAGCTGCAGTAAAATAGTTCAGGTTCTTACAAAGCAGAGCCCTGTGATTACCACACATTGAATGTGCATTGTACCCCTCTGATCATGTCAGGAGTGTTTTGGTGCTGCTCAGTGCTCCTTCTCAGCTGGCCCTGAGAAGCAGCTGAGTATTTATGATGTATTTATTTATGAAAGCTCAGTACTAAAGCGTCTTCTCACTTCAGCTTGAGACCCTGTAGAAGGGCACGGTGATTTCATCTTATTTAAGTTCACTGTATCCACCCACACGCACCCACGGACACTGAGGTTGAGGTGTGTGTGTATCCAAGTCTGGCCAGGACTGGGTGCTACAGAGGGCAGGAGCAGTGGCTTTTGGAAATGTCTTTTGTATTCTTTGGGATTCAGTAGGACCTGTGACACTATGTTTTGCCTCAGTACCCTGCTTCACCCATCCTAAATCTTAAGTAAGGCTGCCTGTTGTCTTTTCCTGTTTTGGGTGCCTCAGCTGGTACATAATAACATGAAGAGGAATGGCACACACCACACACTCTCCCTCTTGTTGCCAAAGCACAGGTCTGCTGCTGAGAAGGCAACTGTACCACGGCCATTTGGAGCTCAGGCTTCCTGGGCTGGGTGGAAACAACACATTTCTCAGCATCTTCCCACTTTATTGCTGTCAGTCACATCCCTTGTTATCCATACATGCTGCTCTTTAAAGGCTTGCTCAGTTATTTCTTCTGCTGTTTCATACATGTACGTTTCTATTCATACTTCATTCGTAGCAGTTTTAACATTTCTTCTACAAATCATTGTTCCACAGATAAAAACTGCTTTGCATATTTTTATCTTGAGGCTTTTGCATATTCATCCTCTTTTTTTTTTTTTCCTGCTCTTCTGCCACCTTTCCCCCTCTCCTGGCATGCAAACATTAGATGCCCGAATCTTACATCTTTGATGGAGAGATTTGTCAAACACTCCTCTCTTGGAGGAAAAAAGAAGAGGGAGAGTATGAGGAGTTTCGCAGTGCGCCAGGTGTAGGAGCTACGAAATGGCAAGTACTGATCTTCGTCTCCATGACAGCAATGATTAAATGTTACTTTTTCATCAGTTTGTGAATATATATTTTCACAGTCTCTTTTCAGACAGCGTGAGCTTGGAGGTGGTAAGTTTTCCAGCTTGTCCTTTGCGTGGGATCCTGGAAGGAAAGCCAGACTGGGTAGAGAGCCCTGGGCAGGGTGGGACAGCTGAGCTCAGGTTAGGCATGGTGTCTGTGCAGATCACTGCGGAATATTTTAGTGACTTTTAAAACCAAAGCGTTGATTTGAAATCAACCATGTATTTGAGGGACAATGTGTGAAACATATCTCTGTACTTGCAGTACTCTTAAGTGTGGAGGATGGTAAAGTGTGTTCATGAATAGGAGAGAAGGTTATATAAAAATAACGAGGGTGAAGGGATCAGCAGTGTGTTCACTGATGTAATTTACTGGTGTCCTCTAACTAGAGATGCCTGCATTAGAAAGGTAGTGTTTGCTCCCCATAAAGACAGCTCCAAGAAGCCTGTGTTTTCTTGAAATGATTGTATCAGAGTCTTGGAATGAATGTGTAATTTAGCACAAAATACACTAGAAGAAGAAAAAAAGCTGCAGTAATTGCTAAGCATCTACTTAATGCTGTTGAACTAGTCAGGCATCTCATCTGTGTATCATAATTCCTTCCAGGTCAGGTTTTGGTAATTCATAAAGTGCTCTAATAGCTGAAAGCTTGGAACATGGCATGAACTCTGAAACAAAGAACTTTGTGTTTTATTTTCTTTTTCTGTGTACTACTTTGTAATGCAGGCTTTAAGCTGCACTGTGTCTCTGTCAGCTTGAACAGGATGGAGCAGAAAACAAGGAATTTTGAGTTGTTTTTTTTCTAATGGAGTGGTAAAGGTTCTACACTAGCAACATGTGTGCCACTTGGAGCATGCAGAAGCACAGAGTGTTCAGCTGGGAGGCTGGGGGTAGCTGCTTCTAATGCCAACCTGTGTGAGACAAATATTTCTGTATGGGCAGCATTTCAAATTGTCGGGCAGATGTGGAAGAACAGTCATCCAGGCGTTGAAAGGTGTCACATCCGTTTAGGAGAGCAAACCCAAGACCCAACGTGGTTGCTCCATGCCCTGGAGCACAGTGGGTGCTCGGGGTGGGATGCCCTGCTCCAGGCGTGGCTGCTGAGGTGCACGTGGTTTCCAGGGTATCCAGTAGCAGTGGTCGTGGTGAGAGGAGAATGGGGTTGAATGCCGCTCTCAGAGATTTGAGATCCACTTGTGAGCCTTCACCAGTGACAGAGACCTAGCTGTGAAGTATTTGGGGAGGGTATGTGGCACTGGAAATGTCTGCCAGTGTAAGCAGCACTCCTGGTCGAGTGCCACCTTGCAAAGAAGAAGGGGACAGAAAGTTGGTTTGTCCCACTGAAGTCAGGGATATGGTGTGGTAGTAATTATTTGAAATCTAGACATACCACTGCAAGTTTTTTCCTGAACAAAATGCTTCCTGAAATGCATTTAATCTATTTTTAATATTACCTAATCTCAAAAACTAATCTAAAATACTCTAAAATAATAAGAAAAATAAGAGAAGTAAAGAATAAATTTGAATTTTAAATCCTAATTACATTTAACATTCTGGAGTAAAAACAAGAAATGGTGTCATAATTTACTTAAAATATGCCAACAGCAACATTACAGAATCCATTTTACTTATGCTCTTGATTAATTTGTGGAATTAATGAAAAACTCATTCATACAAAGTTGTGAATTTACCTTGTGCTTGTTGGTATGTTCCCCGTGTTTTTTTCATTTTTAACCGTAGCCTGTTATTTCTGCTGGAGAAAACACGTGTGTAAATGAGAAAACTCACACCTATTTTTAAAAGTCTTTGTCCAAGGCAGAGCTGTGCTACCCTCTGGACAGGTTATTTGGGCAGCTGGGAAGGCAGAAGGTGATTTGCAAGAGGAAAACTTTGTGTTTGGGGACTGTGTGTGCCCTGGAACTGATGAACACATCCAGAGCCTCCTTCCAGCTTGGGTATCCTGACATTGCTGCCTGGCTGGAGCGTGGGCTCTGTGTGTCTCTAGCTGGGAAGGACAGCATTTCTTTGGCACTGCTGTTAAATTCTGTATCATCACAGATTTCAAAGTGACTTCTGTGGGTTTGAGGTTTTTTCCAAGAATTAAACATTTTCACCCTATTGACAAGGGAGTCAGTCTGGGGAATTGTGTGCCTGAGACTTGGTGCTTTGTTCTCCTCCTTTCATCACCCTCCAGCTGCAGTTGTGCCTTTCCAAGTTTCACATGCCCAGGTCTCCTCACTTCTGCTTTGCAATGCTTGACCCTGTTTTGTCCGGGATGTGGTGCTTGGTTGCCTGGTGCAGGGGGTGTGCATCGGTCCAGTGGCAGGCTGCAGGTCCTTGTTTCACTGTTTGACTGGTTCCTCTGATCCCTGCACCACCCTTTGCTCTGGAGAGCTTTGAGAACAAACTGTGGAAATGTACTTCCTCGTGGTTTATGGACTAGCCTCTTAGTAGAAACAATCAGGCAAGAGTAGTTGTTTGCATGTGCGTTGTGGAGAGCTGGTGGGATGGGAGGTGGGAGTCCTGCTCAGCCTCCCTCTGGCACCAAATGTTAGGGAGGGACTTAAAAATGGGTGTGTTCCCTGGGGCAGGGTCTGCAGAGACTGTGTGGGGGCTGGACAGTCCACAAAGCTCAGCTCCAGGCCAGGGTTTCCTCCAGCTTTCCCACCTCACAACTGTGCTTTGGATCCAGATTCAGCAATACCTATGAAATGACATGGGAACAGCAAATGCAGGTGCTTTGAGAGAGGCACTTTACTATTTCAGTGTTTCAGTCAGTCACTGAACACTATAGGTTTGATGTAATTCAGAAACGTTCCACGTAGGCATTACTTCAGATTTGAGATAGCTGCATTGCTGTTGCCAGAAATAAATTTGCCTAAGCCTGTGTCTTCCCCACAGGGGGCTGCTATCACATGGTTCCATTCTATTTTTCTGACTTTATCTCTTAATTAACTAATCTCTAATAATGCTCTTTCTTTTTTTTTTTTTAAAATAAGCATTTGTGATCCGTCCCTGTTTTCCATGGATTGTGCTAAGCACACTGTTGGCTTCTTTCACAAAACAAGCAAGTTGAGTGTAAATCTGTAACTGGTTTGCTGCGATCCCTTTTTCTTTATATCAGCCTTGAAAATCTTCCCAGCCCATCAGCTAGGAGGTTCGTGGTGCCTGTGAGCCCAATATAGCATTCCCATGCTCTTGGCTAAGCTGCACACATGTATTTGTGTGGTATTACAAAATGCCCAAGCTCATGTAATGCATGGAGGCTAATCTTATCAATTGTATTAAGGCTACTTAGGAACTAATAGCTTTAAGGAAGCTGTTTATATTTCCTCCTTTAAAGCACTTTAGTCAATGTTCTGTGTCCCTTCAAATAAATGTCATCGGTAAAATAGTGCACTTTTTTGTCATTTCTTTTAAAAGTGATATTTCTTAAGAGTTGACACTTCAAGGCCTTGGGCTGGCTCTCAGATCTGGGTACTTGGATTTAAGCCGCTAATCCATATGGAGGTACCTAAAAAGAAGTGGCCTGGTTTCCATGAATTAAGCTCACATCCTTCTGAAGTTTATTAGTTTGAAAATCAGGGCACGGCTCTGGAAGTCATCGGATTGCTGCAGGGAGATTTGACTTTGTGAGCTTCAGACTTCAATTTAAAATAAGAACAATGTGTTCTTTTGTATGTCCATTGCAAGTTAGATTTAAATGGGGAGAAAAAGAGGTTATAAACCCAGCTGATTGTCAAAGATCCTGAGGATGCCAGAGGTTTCACTGGTTGAGCATGACCAGAACATCATGTTCATGGCTGTGAAGATGTTTTCATTTCTATGTACTACAACAGGATGCTATTAAAATAGTACAGCAAATTCTGTTTCTAGTCAGAGACAGGTGATTTAGGGGTCTGCTTGCACATCCTGAGTTTAGCTGAGCACATGAAAAGAGGAATGTTTGCGTTCTCTCAGAGCATTATATAGAGGCAGGGAAAACCTTCCCACATATAGGAACACATAAAACAGATCCAAAATATGAATGCAGAAGAAAAAAGTCAGCAGTAATGCAAATTAAAGAAATCTGTATTAAATTGTATATATTTAAACATTTTCTTTAAAGAGATCTTTACTTGCAATAACATTTTAATACCTAAATTTACATTTGCAGTCAGCAGAAATATCTTTATCTAGAACAGCATTTGCAGTATCACAAGTAAGTATGTGTAAGATTGGACGAGTGATATATTACATGTAATATTTTACAAAGCAGTCATATTACAATCTGTGGTAATCATAAGATGTCACAAAGATCTTCATCAACCAGGAGGCTTTATTTTAGACAGCATTAGCCCATATACTCTTTGTTCCCTGGTTCCAGTACTGTTCTTCATAAACCTGTCTCAGATGTTCTCTTTGCCTACCTGATACCATTGCTCTGGGAAGTGGCTTCTCCAGTGTGGCATTGAAATAATGGTTTGAAAATTTGTTACGTTGCTTTAGCAATAATCTGGTAAAAAATAGAGACCATGAATAATTGGAGAGTCCTGTCTAAATTAGTGGCCTAAGCCAGATTTCTAGGGCAGCAATAAATCTAGATCTCTTTGAAAAGTCAGACATCTAGTCAAATAACTGATATAGATCACAGCTCGCTGAAGCCTCACAAGGAAAGACTGTAATTAATCCTTGTCACGCAGCTCCTACCCACATGTGACTCCTCTGAGAAGCTCTTCTCTGGTACATGTGGCCACATCGTGTGCCATCCACAATCCTGTTCTTCCCTAATGGACCAGCTGAGAGGGACAGCTGGCCCCAGTGACATCCTACTGAGCAGGGAGGAGCTGCTCTGGCTCGTACAGTTCTGTCCCTCAGCAGAGCAAGAGACGATAGGCTGTGGTGAGTAGCAAGTTGGCCTTTTGTCAGTGCCCTTGTTCTAGTCAGTTTTATGCACAGAAGAGGAGAGTGACTTTTTAATTCATTATTGTAACTAAATTCATGATCATAACTAAAGTTAAAAGCTTTGACCAGCTTCAAGAAAGTGAAAGGACACCACAGACACCTGTCAAAATCAAACCTTGCGTGCAGGTGGCCTGAAACAGCCTGGGCACTGAGATGGAAACCACGGCTTGATGTACGGACACATCCCTACCTGTCCTGCCTTGAACTGATCTGTCCATCCTAGAAGGAATCTGGACAGAAGCCAGAAGAGTGCTGCTGGAGCAAGTGCACAAGTGATTAAGAACAAAAATCAGTGGGCTGTGCAATGGTTACACAGCTGCAAACACTGCTCCCTTTGAAGGCCGGCCACCAGCCAGGGAGAAGGGACCCACTGAGAGACCTCTCCCAGGTACACCCCCAAGAAGTAGAGGGTTTGCACAGCCGGGGTAAAAATAAGTGTGGTGCCTGGCTTGTAGGGAGGGACTGAGGTGTCTTCAATCATTAGTGCAAGGGGCCGGGGCTTGTTCTCTTGGGTTTCTTTCCCCTTAGCTGAAATTATCTGGCAGCTGAAAATAAACTCAAGATGATGCTCTGTTCCCTTATTAGAGGCTGCACACCACAGCAAACTCTTTCCATATTTTATTCCAACTTGGTATATGAGAACAGGATCCTTGAGCTATGACAGTATGTTTGGAGAGATGCAGCATATGCAAAATGTGCCTTCCCTTTGATTTAAAGGATATAATGAGGAGTACCCTCTCACTGATAAAGAAAAGTAAAATTTGCTCATTGGGGATTGATTTAAACCTAGTTTTCTCTGGCCTGAAAGGTTGAGGCTTGATGTACTTGTGGATGAATGGTATCTATTTTCTAGGCCCCTGGAAAGCATTTAGTGTGAGTACTAAGTGGCCTGTCTGGCTTTGGGTTTATCTTTTTCTTGCCTTAAAAATAGTTGGGCTTGAATATTCTGGAGCAAGTTATGAGATGACATACTCTGTAAAATGTCCAGAGTAACCATAACTGTCACATGCTCATAGCCTGGATTCCACCCACTACAAGACGAATCTTCTAAGCTTCTGTGAAGAATTTAAATACAAGGTGAAGCGTACATTTACAACACATGCATTCAAGATATGCAGCCTGCAAAAAACCCCTGAGAAACAAACCCCAGTAATCTTACCTGAATGTTGTTTTCATGATGCTTGGCTGCTTCATTAAATTACAAGTTTTGCTTAGTACATAAATTCTCAGCATAACTTTGCGTTTTGTTCTATGTACATCTTAAGAATACAGCAGAAAATAACATTGCGTAGCACATTAACAAAAATCACATATGAGAGGTTTGTCAAAATACCTGTATACTAAGTTATATACAATTCTGGAAATCCTTCTTTCTTTGAATTCTATCATGTTACTCTCCAGAAACCCAATCTGTTTGTCCTTAAAAGCTGAAGTACAGAAAGTATGCTGATGAAACAACTTGAGCAAAAAATATTAACTTTTCAAATTCCACTTTTAATTTCAAAATAAGATGGAAGCAATCACCATGTGATGCCAGTAATCCTTTTTTTAAATTTTTTTTTTCTTAAACTAACTGTCTCTGATAAGGGAACATGTGAATATTGCAAGTCCTAGTTGGGGTCATATCCCCAAAAGGATATGGATATGGTGTACTCACATTGCGGATAAGTGTTTTACCCCAAGGTGCACTATGTTGTATGCTCCCATGTACAAAAGTGAACATGCGTAGAAATGTGTATTCTGGTGGTTGATACATAGCTTTTAAAATGTAGATATATTCACAATTCTCAGTTTGTGTTATTTTTCTCTGAGAAAAAGTCCACCTCAATGAGCAGCTCAACTGACCGTTGTGATGGCTGGTGTCTTCCCACCTTCCTCTCCTTCGGCCCCTTCGGCTCCTGCTTGCACCTGGTTGAACTTACCCAGCTTTTTCAAATTCTCCAGCGCGGATTTGAAAGTGTCCTTCAGGCTGTTCTCCAGGACCCACCCTTCGCTTTCACACTCAGGGTCTTCAGGATTGGTAATGCTTTCCAGGGAGGTGTGCAGGAGGCGCAAGCCAACCATCACTGACATCTGTGCCAGGCAAAGGGAAAGGCAGGGAGCGTCAGCCAGGCCTGGACACGCCCGTCTCACCCTCACTGTCCCCTGCTGTGGGCAGCCCTGGCTGCTGGTGTGAGCAGCAGCTCTGAGGGGCCGTGTGCCCAAGGGGCCTCTCCACGTGCCCCATCAGCATCGGTGCCTCCCAGAAGGTTTTAATGCAACCCCGGCTGCTGTGCACTGGATGTCCACAAAGCAGTCTGGAGGTGCAAAAACATCCTTGGCCACCACCCACTTAGTTTTAACTAAATATTTTTACTTTGCATTGACCTTAATATGTTTGGTGGGTATATTAAGCTGATCAAGGAGATATTCATGAATCAGCGTCTCTGCAGAACAGAGCAGCATTAGGATTTGAGCCGTCAGTTGTCTACTTCAGATTCTGATTTTGTTTTAATATAGGTATGTGCAAATAAGAAAACCAAGGCAGCAGGTGATCTCTCCCTGGTTCCATCTAAAACAGATTTGTATTTATAATTAAATATTACCTAGTCCCATCAGCCCTGACTGAGACTTTTTCTACTGTACTGTGAACACCGCTGACACTGGCAACACTCTGCCCCTGCCTCTGGAGAGAAAGCGTGTTTTCAGCCAGTGTCCTGCCTTCTAACACCATTTAGAACAATCTGACCTCACCCTTGTGGTGCTTATGGAGAAAAGTGATTGATAAGTGAAGTAGAGAAGGAAAGAAGGGCAGCTCCTAGAAGAGGCAGCCTGGTGACATGGTAGAGCAGGTGGTTGGGATGGGGCAGCTGTAAGATTGGTTGGGTCCTTCACGTGCTGGGTAAAGCTCAGATGGAGAACACCTACTGCTGTCAGGACCGCGTAGGATTTGTTCTCTAAGGGAAATACAATGCCTCCATTACCCTATCCAATTTTCCAAGGAACTGATTACCTTTGGTCCTCCTAAACCCTGATGGCTAAAGAGGCCGGCAGATTTGAGGCTGGGATTCAGCCACATGGCTTGGCCAATGGCAGAATTCGCATCTGGTTTTTGGACTCGAGGGACTGCCCAAGCACGTGCTTCCCTGAACCATCCATCAGCCTTCTACTGTGATCATCCTTCTTGTGTATGATCAGTGTCTCCAAGCTCTTGGAAGACTACAGCTACACCTGGCTACTCTCAAAATTTGCAGATGGTCATATTTCTCTGCCTTCACTCAAGATCAGAAAGGGAGAAACGTTGGTCAAACAAACAAACCGCATCAAACACTTCCATATCCAAAGGCAAATTTTCGTACTGCTTACCACAGGAATGTATGACTAGCCACAATTTGGTCACTAAGGAAGTTTCTGGTGACTCTGAGTCTGGAAATAGTTTCATCTGTCCAATACTATGATGACTTAAATCAATTAAAGCACTATTCTATAAAAGTCACAAGAAGTAACAAATCCCATCACGTTAGTCTTGGGATTTAAAGCCTTTGACATCTTCCTTCTACTCTAAGAAGTTTACTCCCAGTTTTGGTGCTCTCACTCATGGGACTGGTACCTTTGAAATCGATGGCTATTGGAAGTGCAAGATTAACAGGGCTGGGTGCAGGAAACGGCCTCCACATTGCTCTCTACTTGTGCTGCCTCGCTGCTTTCAGCAGGAACTTAGTTTTGTGATTGACTTGCCAAGTGCCACTATTTGACAGCCAAAGTAGGTGGACTGGCTTCCTGGATGGCTCTAAGTCACTAAATATGATCGTACTTTTAAAAAAGAAGGTGCTTGTGCAGCGTTGAGCATCTGACTTGTCCTTGGATGAGATTTTGTGACATTTTCTCTCAGTTTAAGACTTTGTTTTCTTAAAAACCTTTCTAAGCAAGATTTTGAGTCCCTGAAGTTGAGATTCCTTAAAAGCAATGCAAAGTATCTAGGCTCTTGTCATCTCCACTGACCTAAGCCTGCCTTCTCTGCCAAATGAGAAGAGAGTGCAGGAAGTTTAAGACAAGTGTCTGGTAAATTAGTTTATCTCCTATACAATCACAGAGAGTCTTGGAACACCAGTTTAGCTGACCAATATGTGCTGGGAGTGACTGGCTGACAGCAGCTTGGCAGCAAAGGGCCTTGGGGCTCTGGATGACACCAAGCTGTCCCTGAGCCAACAATGTGCCCTTGTGGCAAAGTGGGAAAATGGTATCCTGGGCTGCATTAGACAAAGAATTGCCAGCAGGCTGAGGAATGTGATCCTTCTTCCCCTCTGCTCAGCCCTGGTGAGGCCACAGCTAAACCTCCAACCTTAACCAGTCTGTGAGTTATAGGTTTGAGCTTAACCACAATCCAGCACAGAAGGCTGTGGTGCCAGAACCCTGGAGCAAGGCCAGTCTTCTTTTGTGATAATTTCCCTGTCATGGAAACTCTTGTCATTTTACAGCAACTTTAAAGCACCAGGAAGAACGTGGCCACAGTATTTCTCCAGGGCTAGGGCTGGTGGATCCCCTGCAACACAGCATGCTCAGCCTCTCCAGCTGGGCAAACAGAGCAAACTGTGTCCATCTGGAGGGTCCCTGCTGCCTGTGGGCTGGTTTTGGAGGTTACCAGGAGTTCGCTCCTACTGTTCAATGCATCAGAGAGTTTACTCTCCAGCACATGCAATGTGCCTCCTGTGAATGCCTCAGTGCTCTCCTGGAGCTCAGTCTGGGCCCAGTCTGTAGCACATGTGGGGAGAATCCCAGCATCTTGTCTAGCTGTGACCTATTGAGACCCTTATGTTTGCACAGGTGGAGGACCTGGAGCGTCTCAGGAACTAGCCTCAGGCCTCTATTCCTTTTGAAATGCTTTATTCAGGGCACACTTGAACCCCTCTTTTCCTCTTTTCTGGCTGAGGCAGGTCAAGAAGACATCCAGGCTTGCTCTTCTTGACCTTCTGCAGCGAAGCCCATCTGTTTGCCAGGGTTTAGCCTGAGGCGGCTTAGCCAGAGCAGGGTGTGATCTTTTTTTGTCACCCTCATGACCCGTTGTCACTCATGGGAAGCCTACAGCTTTTGTTAGGAAAAGCAGCTTCTAGACAATATATTAGCATTCTTTTCAAGTAGAAGTTTAGGTATTTCAAAATCGGTTCATTCTTCCTTGTGCCTGATATAGAAAGGTGAAACTTAAATTGTCTTCCCTGAGGTCCCTACATCTGTTTGGCATGTTACCATTTTCTACAGCTCAGAGTAACAGCTGTGATTAGTATTTCCCTCCATATTTTCTTGCCCTTCCCACACCTCAATTTCACCAATCCAGCTGGAAGGGTCCTCCACGGCCCCCAGAAGAGCTTTGCTGGGGAAGTACTTGGTTTGAGTCCACGGTGGCTGGAGGTATAAAGCAACCCAGGATTTTGCTTTTGCACTTTTCAGTAACTTCCCCAGAAGTCAGTCAAAAGGGAAATGAGAAGCACAGAGCCAGCATGACCACTGCCTCCTGGGCCCACCCTGCTCAGACCCACACTTACCTTGCCCAGGAGCTGGGACCTCTGCTGCTGTCCTACTTAGCATAAAATTGTTTCCTATCCTGACTGGAATTTAAAGGAAGTGGTTATATTTCAAGGGAGACTAAATTAATGTCTGTTTCCTGCTTTCCTTCCTCCCTTCAAAGTTTGCTTTAAAAGCAAAGGGAATTTCAGACCCAAATCTGGGCCCTTTATGGTAGAACATCAGGCAAGTCATAAATATTCAGGAGGGCAAGTTATTGTAACCCAGGATCGTGTTGTTTCTTTAAAGTTTTGCCCTAAAAGTCCTCTGATTGCCTGAAAAAAAAAAAAATCTCACTTTCTATTTTGAAAAAGACAAAGAAAAGAAGATCTTATTTCTCATTATGTCACAGGTTGAAAAAAATACCCAGGTGTACTTTGAAGAGTTAGACATAAAATACTGCATTTTTATCACTGCTATTAATGTTAACATATCACTGTCATTAATCTCTTGCAAGTTAACAGAGGTATGTTACAAGTTTTTAGTAATGATTTTTTGCAGCTGGCATTGGTATTTTTGTGCATTTTCCCCAAGTTTTTGAATTTCTTCATGACTTTCAAATACAGTTGAAATTCCCCTCTCTTCAAGAGCTCTGCATTTGAATCTGGGCTAAAATAAAGACCTTCTCTTTCTTTTCTTACCAGAATAACAGTGCAAAGAAGTCATACATGTCTCTGCAGTTCCGAGCAGTTATTCTTAAAACAAAGCAACACAGAGTAACTTTATGGTATTTTTTTTCAGTTCACAGATTTAGGTAGGTGTTTATTTTCTAAAAAGCATCTTTGTTCCTAGAAGGCTGTAGGCCAGTGCTTGTATCAAAATGTAACTCATCTTTTTTTAATTTGCATGTATCTAAATTTTTTAAAATGCAGCTGAATAATTTAAAAAAGGCAATGCCATTTGCTGCAGCCATTCCAAGGGTTGGAAAGGATCTGCTGCACCCTAGAGAGCTGCACCCTCCCTTTTACCAGCAGGTCCTCCCTGATCTTCACATCCAGCACTTCACATGCCAGCCCTCATGCCACTGCCAGCACATGCTCCCTGAGCGTTAGCATTGATTAAACACCCTGGCTAGAAAACTGGCCATCTACCAGAGGCAGGAGATTCACCACATTGGATGAACAGTATTTTATCAGCCCAGATGCACTTTGGGTTATGGTGCCCACAGATGCCTGCCCTGGGCAGTGTTGGCACCTGTTTGCATTTGCATTGTGGTTTTGGGAAGCAGAATAAAATAAATGTAATCCACCTGCTCCACCTAAACCACGTTTTCTGACCAAAAACCGTGGTGCAGCTGATCAATGTCCCCATGCTCCCTTGAAATAGCTCCACTGTGCGTGGCTTAAAGTCTTATTTTCTTCAGCGTGTAAACCCTTTAACTGCACTTGCTGTCCCACTAATTACTCTCATATCTTTCTGATGTGCTGCTTTTGTATTTCTCATTCCTCACAAATGGTGACATGTGTAAAATTAATGCATCTGGACAGCAGAGCCCTTGCACTCTCTTCTCTGCTCAGCACCTTGCCTTTGACAGAAAATCGCTCCCTTTTTCCTTCTTTCTCTTGGATACTCGAGGCTCTGGCCCCTGCTCTGCAGGAGGGGTCTGTGATCCCACACCGACCCCAGCTCTGTCTCCAGCCTGGTGCCTTTCAGCTCTTACTTAGATGTTAACTATTAGATGTTTTCTCAGCCAAACAACGGGGAAACTTATTTTAAACAGATCTGATTTTCACTCAGAAGTCCACGCTGAAAAACGCCGCGCTCCTGCAGAGCTGGCGCTTCCCTGCAGCGTGTCTGAGGGGAGAGGGTTACCTCGAAGAGCCAGACGAGGAGGATGACGGCGCCCATGGAGCTCATCATGCCGCTGTAGTAGTTCAGGAGCGCTTCCCGGCAGCCGCGGCGCCACAGGTTGAGCTCCTCGGTCTGGTAGTCGTAGCTGTAGTGGGCAGAGTTGTTGGTGACCTGGTACTGGATGCAGGGCCTGGGGGAGCTGGGGTTGCAGCAGCTGAAGGGGACGCCGTCCACCAGGTACCTCCCGTCCACATTGCTTTTGATCCGACTACGGGCAAGGGTAGAAGGAAGCGTGAATACACACACACACACACACACACACACACACACACACACACACACACACACACACACATTAATTGGATTATATATACACACAGATATCCAGGAGCAAATTTGCACAAGGAAGGAAAGTAAAGGCAAAGAGGATTTTCCACCTTGCCTTTCCTCCGTGTTCCCTGTTCACATAGCAGTGTTTGTCCAGGGTGTCCTTCCTCTCTGAAATCCATTTCTATGTCAAGGCTACACTGAGTCTGTAATTAACTCTTCCTGGTGGAAGCGCGCGCTCTCAGGTCACTGCTTCAAAGGAATTATTCTTTAACAAAAGTAAAAGGCAGAGAGAATTCAGGAGGAGCGGTCAGAAGAGAGTGATCACAGCCTAGTTTGGGTGGAAGGTGCTGGAGCTGATCTGAGCTTGCAAAAGAACCCAGAGCAGCCTTAGGACCCACCATATCCAGCTAAACCATTGATCCAGCAAACTTAATAGCTTCTTTTTGATGATAATAGCTCGAGGGAGGGGTTGTACATTTATTCTTGGCTTGGGAAGGTAGCCAGTATTGAAAAGATGAAATGTGCTTCAGCAACAGGATGTTGCAAAATTTCCAAAGTCCTTGCAGAAGCTCCCCAACTATTGTTCATCTGACACTGTGTTTTTTTCTGTAAACAGTCATTTAGCCTGGTGTCTTAAGAGATGTTTAGATGAAAGATAACTTAGAAGGAAAACAGTTCCACTGGCTCTGCAAAAAAACCACAATAAAAGGACTGCAGTTCTAAAACAGGCTATTTTGCTTAGAAAATGACAGAATGGAGAGCCCCAGTGGTCTAGAGAGATGAAAAAAATCTGAGTGTCACTTGAAGCTTTCTATATGGATGTTTTAAAATTGTGTCATAGAGAGAGAGGTGATTCCAACAACCTGGTGAAGGAAAATTCCACTTTGCAGTCATGACCTAAATACATCTAAACAGCAAACACAGTTGAGGTTTTCTCTCTAAATGTAAAGTGTGTTCTGGATTGGGTCTAATTCCCATTCCTGTGTAAATGCTCCACCAGTTTCAGAGAGACAGGATCAGGTCTTTGCTGTACAAATAATATAAAAATCCCATTATGGGGAGGCAGACTTCTCCCTTTCCTGGAATTAAGGGGAACTTTACTATTGACTTGAAAGGGGCCTGACTATCCCACCAGGAATGGGAGCAGAGATTGTGCCCCACCACATAGTACAAACCTTGAATTCACTAACACCCATTTGCAGATTTTTAATGCCCTATTTCCTGCCTCAGTAGTACAAAGAAATTACCTTGAGTCCCAGTCCCAAACAAGGCATCAGTTATTAAGGACAGTATAACCTTGTTTTCCCTCTGTGCATTGCCCTTCCACTGCTGCTGGATTAAGTTACAGCTCTCAAATCTCCATATAATGCTGGCAAGGTTTTTTCAAGTAGTTATTTATACCCATGGGCATACCTTCGCAATGGAAACACCCCCTTATTAAATAGTGAATGTATTTGTTACAACCCTGCAGTGCAATGGGTTAAATCTGTAACAGTTTTCACTAAAAAGTCCTCATTCAGAATTGCAAAAACAACCAGACCACCCAACAAGTCAAAAGAACATGCAGAGAGACACACACAAGTGAAATACCATTTACAGAGTCAGGCAGGAATCCCAAGAGATACACAAAGCCTTTTTTCAAAATTACTTCAGACATTTTTAATACAGGCAGTATATTTAAAAGGCAGATTGCTTCCAGTTTACAGGACGCATTATGCAACCACAGAGTATAAACGTTAATGAATGATGTTCCCAAAGAACTTGAAATAACCCTCACTTTCCCTGGTGCTTAATATTTTAAATGGTATTTATGCCCAATGACATTTTTTAATTTCAAAGGTTCATTTTGTTCTCATGTTTATTTTCTGCTTGAGCTTACTGCACCTAACCTGATTTTGGGATTACTGCCTCTTTGGGCACTGACATCAAAGCCATTAAGGTGTTTCTGGTCAACAACCTGGTCTGGTTTGTATAGAAACAATAAACTAGTGCTGCTTTCATGTGAGGTTTTAAAAAATAAGGCACAGGAGAGAACTTCAAACACATATGGCTACAAGGGCTACTGTGTAAAGCTAGGAACATCAATTCATGCTCAGTATTATCACAGCACTGAAGCAATCCATTGAGTGAATAAAAAAAATAAAATTCTAAATCTTAAGGATCTAAAACACATGAATTATTGGCAAAGCATTACTGCCTCTATTTATTTCCATGCAGCTGATTAGCTGCCAATATCCAAGTGGAGTTTTAAGAGTGGTATCAACAGTATATCTCCAGGGAATTCTTTTTTTTAGGAAATTAATAAATCACATTGACATCTGCTTAAGGATTAGTAAAGTTCTGATACTTTCCTGCAGATTTTCAGAGTGTGGCTCAAGGTATTGGGTTCATAAAGCAGTAAAAGATGGTAAAAAAATATTAAGTCTGTTTACATCACACTGAGTAAGAGTGAGGATTGTATTTTGATGCTTTGTATTTTACATTATGGATGACTTTGGAGGAACTTGTCAGGGGTGGAAGCAGTCTAACTGATCATTTGGGATGCTTTATTACGCATGACCCCATTTTATACAAACCCCCTCCAGTCCGTGCCTGTTGGCACTTGGGGATAATACTGACCAAATATCGATACTACGTGACACAAACCCCACCAAGTCACTTACTCTTTCACTTCTTTGGAGCTGAAGTCCAGGTATCTGTTGCTGATCCACTGGATTTCGAACCAATCTTTGTAGCCATTGTTGCCACAGCACTTGAACTCAATCTGGAGCATGTCGATGGTTTTCTTCATGAAGCATCTTCCAGGGGTGTCCGTGTCCCGGTAGAACTTCATGCCGTTCTTGAGCCCCTGGGCCAGGGTGCTGTCCAGGGAGCCCCGCATGAGGAAGCAAATCAGAGCAACGAAGAAAATGAGTATGTTAAAGACACAGCATAGTGCCAGGTAAGGTTTCAGCAAAGGCTTCCACTTGGCAAATTTAGCGGGATCCAGAGAATCGTAACAAATTTTTCCAGCAAAACCATTGAAGGCGCAGGATAATATACCCATCAATATCAAAGAATTGGGCACAAAGTGGCTTTCAGAATTGTCCATCACTTCGCTTCGCTTCCGGAGCTCAATTTTGAGGAACAATCCCATGCTAAAAACAAGGATTCCAGCAAACACCGAAAACCAGTTCATGAGCCATAGTCCCTGTGCTAGTTTTACCCGTTTCTTCTGATTGAATTTGACTTTCAGCAGTGCCATCTTTGTAGTGGGAGATGTTGGAAGATTTCACAGCCTGGACCCCTCTTCTCAGTGTAAGCAACTTGAGGAAGAACCATTCAGGCGTCGGAAGAGATCCCGAACGGCACATCGGGAAGTGAGCTGCTGCACAGTCCTTCCATCTTGAAGTCCCCCGGTTAGGATTCAAGCAAGTAAAATATTCGAAGGTCCCAATTAACAATTTCACATTAGTGAGAATATTGGGCAATTAGCACCTACAACTATTTCTGGTGGTTTCTTCCAAGCGAAGGAGAAACACTCTCAAGGTTTCAAATGATTTGATCTGGATCTGCAAGACGTCATTCTAATACCTTTAATCATTTGATCCAATTTGGAGAAATGTCTGTCAACAGATGAGTGGAAGTAATCCCTCATTTTACTATTTAGTAGATTTGTGCTCTCCCATGATAGGCTGCTGGGCGGAATATGAAACCCCAGAGATATAAAAAGATCTTTGTTGCCAGAAGAATATGGAATCTTTGAGGGAAAAGGAAGAGGGCTCTGGATTAAAAAAGGCTGCTTGTATACAAACATACACTTCCCCAGTGTGATCCTGATATATTCATATCTACAGCCAAACCCACGTTCTAGTCCTTATCCTTCTGTGTTGACTTGAGATGACATCCTGTGGCTTATGTGTTCTGAAAGCAGATAAGTGTGTAGTTTACGGCGACGTAAAAAAACTGAGCTTGGCATTTTCTATTTACTTCCAGGGCTTGTACCATCTCTGGGTCTTGGCAAGAGAGGAGGAGAAAGGAAAAGTGCCGAGAAACTCAATAAATAAACCCTGGACTGAAATCTAGAGATGCTTTTATAAAAAGTGAGCTGGCATGAGCAGCTTACTGGATAATCACCAGGCCAGGGAGGGGAGCAGGGCTGCCCAAGCAGACCCCCCCGGGAGCTTACACCAGGGAGAAATTCAACTCAGCAGCTGGAGAGGGACCCTGGAGATGTTGGATCTGAGTGCAAGGGAGGCATCCCGGGGGTCCTCGGGCTCTGCTTTCACTCTGCAGTGGGCAGAAAGGAGGGTACAAGCCCCCCCTGCGACAGTGGCCTCCCCCTCGCACCACACAGCTGTTTCAGGCAAGCAGAGGTGCCGGGCTTTCACTCGCTCCGCTGCTTGAGGAGTTTCGTTTGCTTGGAAATGTCACCTCCCACTCGCCCCACAGAGGTTTGGAGCTACTGGGAAATTCCTGCGCTGGCTCACCCCTGCCATCACAACGCAAAATTAAGCTCAGGCAATCTCCAGCAATGGAAAATTATCCTGCAGGTGTGTGAGGGTATGGGCGCTAATGCCGCAGGGGAGAAAGGAGCTGCCCCAGGAGAGGGACTGGCAGGCTTCCCTCCTACCTGTCAACCAGACCTGCTGCTGCCACCACCCAAGTCCCTGGGGGGCATCCTCTAGTGGCTGCCAGCAGCACAGCCACCAGCCCTCAGGCACAGAGAGGGGAAGGGATCTGCTAGGAGGAAGGCAAGTGTGAAAAATAATAATGGCAATAATTAAAAAACCCAAACACTGAAAAACAGCATTTTGGTGGTCTGCAGCTCTGTGGTACTGTGAATGCTGCTCAGTTACCACCTGAGATCCTGGAATGCTGAAGGTTCCTTCAGAAAGGACAAAGACTGGCAACTTACTACTTCTTCCTGTCCTAATAGAAGGTTTTTGTGGCGGAGCTTTCCCAGCCTGTCCTGGTGCTATTGCAGTGAGCTGGAGAGCAGCTGGTAACTGGGATTTTTCTAAAGCAAGCCCAGTTGTTTGCATTGATGCTGCCCTCGCCCGTGAAGAGTGAGTGTGTAAGAAGAGAGAGGGAAAGTGATTATCCATCAGGGGCTATTCTTGCCTCTTGTCATGAAGTGGACGAGAAGTGCTGTTTCCTGAGAGAGCCTATTCATGTTTTTGTGCAGTAAGTCATGGTGCTGAAGTAGCATCTCTCCTGGCAAAATATCCTACAACCAATGCAGCACATGTTGAGTTTCACTGAGTCTTTCAGGGCTCAGCTACGAGAATTCAGTTTGCAAAGTGTGTTCATCTGACAGCCTGAAGCTAATTCTAGATAAAGGAACTTGAAACCATTTCCTTTCTTGTCAGTGATGACAGTGAAACTGTAATTAAAGTGGAAAGGAATTCTCTATTAGGTCTGTGGGTCATGAGGATATACAGTGAAATATTTCCTGCAGGACAAAAAGTATTAAACCTGCCCACAGCAGCTGTAAGCCTGGTGCTGCTCTGGGTATGGGTAATTTTGTATTCAGGAGCACGGAGTCTGACTACCTGTCATCTTAAAAATTTAACATTTAGATACCCATGATAAATCGGATGCAGCAAAATCATGTAAGTGTATACACTTCGGTGTTTCCTCTAACTCAGGAATCAAAGTATTTAAGCAGAACATGCCTCAGGGCTCACTGATCCCTCCAAATTTACTCTTCTGCCTGTAAACAAAGCAAATGGGAGGGGTCCTCATACATCACTACTAAATTGCTACTGTTAGCTGGGAGATGATCAGTAATTCACCTGATGTTCAGAAAGGGACACTCAAGTACTAATTAGGCCTCTGAGACTTCGGGTGGTACCTTTAAAGTCATCACAGAGAGCAATCAGCACTACCAAAACAACCCAGATTAGGAAAAGCGCTGTTTATTTAAGTAGTTTCAATAGTTCAATACCAGCTGGGGTCTCAGAGTGGCAAAAACTATGCCGCCCATCAATTTAACTCGCCATGCTTGGGAGTTTTAAAGGGGATTGGTAAGCAGTACTCTGGCACTAACTTCAAAAAATGAAGTTAACACTTTTTAGAGCGGGAATTAATGCTTCCCCATTATCCCAGACACGGAGCTGACAAACCCTGTGCAAGGGCTGTCTCTGGCAGAGCAACCTAAGGGAGAGGAAGGTGATGGGGGATCATCGAGAAGCATTTTGGGGTGTGGACAGTTTAAAAAAGAAAGCTCTTTTTGCCTGGCATCTACTTTTCTTAAAAAGCTTTTTCTTGGCTGCGATTCGTCTTTAATTTGGCACTTACTACCGCTTTCTACTTCAAATAGAAAATGCTGAAATTGATCCATAGCAGACAAAAGCTAATTGCTGCAAGAATGTTTGAGTTAATGGTCTCCTCAGAGGTTGTCTATTAAATTCAAATGTATAATTCATATGTCAATATTGCAGGAAAAATGGTAGAATAAAATATTAAAACTATTATTGATCTCACCATGAATCTGTTCAAATTCAAAATCTAGTTAAAAATTATAATGTGTATATATAACAATACAATATTGATGCCTTTCCAAGAAGCTATGCCTGCTAACCTACATATAAGCTACAAATTTATCAGTTAAGAGAGAGGAATGTAAACAATTTAATCTGGTATTTGTTAAACAGTCTGGTGCTCAGCTCTGGATCAGTCTTAATCTTTCCATCTTCAGGGGCATAAGATAGAAAATACATATATGCCTAAACTATGTGAGAGAAGTACCTTCAGTTGATAAAAAGAGCAATTTCCTGGCCCAATCTTCCTTTCACACTGCTCTGTGATATGAAATGTGTGCCTTTCTAAGGCTTTTTTTAAATTTTCCTTTCCCTAGAAGTGGTTATATTTCACTGCAAGAATAATGATGTCTGGTTTTACCTTTGATGGGAAGCTATTGTGTAGAGAGCTTTGCTCATGTACCCTCACTTATGGTTTTGCTTTCAACTGTAACTCTGTGGTATGAACAGGGCCACTCCTGAGGAACAATGTGATAAAAATGCTGTACCTCACTGTATGATTATCAGGTGGAGAAAAGTCTGATTTATGACTTTTTTTTCCTCCTTACACAGGTAACTTGGTAGGCTACTATTTTTGTGGCATGTGAGGTGATTGCAGGTTCTGAGGCTGGAAACAGAGGCAAGTTCTAAATTCACTGCTGGGATTGTTGTAAATCCTGGGAAGAGTGATTTGACCTGCTGAACTCTCCTGCTCCTGAGCTTTGCTGGGACACACTGTGGCGGTTTTGGTGTGGTTTTGCTCTGGTTAGTTCCCAGAATTTCAGCCATCATTCATGTGGTGTGTAACATGTTCAGAAAACACATCTTTTTTTTGACCCCCAAGACAGTCATGATGAGTATTTGTTTGTATTATTGTGATGCCTGGGGTGTAGCGTTCACTGCTGAAAAAATAAGAGAAATCAAAGTTTATACTTGCAGAAACAGGAAAGAAATATGTTGGGAATTAAAAGAAGCTTACAAAAAGCTCGTGATAGTCATTACTGCTGGAAAACATCTCAGCAGAACAGGTGGATCCTCAAGTCAGATAAATCAGATCATGATGTGAATGGAAATGCTGAAATTTTCCCAAGTTGCATAGATCCTTTTTCTTGCTATTCCTGTCTTTCCTTGTATGTGATGAAATTGGCTGTTTAGGAAAACCTGAAGCAATTCCAGGTAAAGCCACTGAGCTTTGAACCTTGTCTAGATGCAGCTATTGCTTACATAAGAAACTTTGAAAAAAAATCCAAGTCTTCAAAAATATAATGCATGAAAGTGTGTAAGAAATTGTTTTATGCATGTATTTCTTATGTGTTTTTTCACACAACAATTCTACTACAGCTCACATCAGAATCTATTTAAATGAAAGAGGGCTGGATAAAGCTAGAATGCAAGTAACTCCATGTCCGTTCCTGTTATTCAGAGAAGCAGGGGCAAACAGAGGGAAATTCCTGGACTCCAAAGGGAACAGAGGAGGGGGTTGATCCCACTCGAGACAGATCTCTGGGTGAGGTGATGGCCCCATGAGAAGCAGCAGCAAAGCTCCCGGCTGCTTCTCTGGAGGCAAGTTTTGGTCTGTGCTACTCCTCAGTGCCTCAACAAATGGCAATGCTCAAAGCTCTGTGTGGCCTGGAAAGTGGCCTCAGTTTTCTCCCGTGGGTTCAATGTTGTGTATCTTTGCATAGGACCATTTCATTTCCTCCACAGACACACAGAGAAGCTTTAAAACACTGAATAAAACCCCTGTGGTGAACACAGGAAGTTTCACTGGCTTTAAAGATTTTGGTGAGGCCACTGGCTGGAAGAAGGCTATCCAACCAGGCTCTTTCAAAAATGTTTGAAACAGGACTGCTTTCCTTACTCCCTGTGGAAAATGGTTCTGCAGCTCAATGCCCTCCACTAGTTTTATAAACTTTCTGCCTGTTAGCCTCTATTCAGGGCAAATTTGCACCAGGTTTATGATGCTGATGTTTCTGTTATCCCATGTCTCTGGCAGGCATTTGTTTTTCAGCCCCTTCTGATGCCTAGCATCATTAATTTATTTACACTATGTGATTTTTAAAGAAGTTCCTTGGGTATCCTGGTGGCAATGTGATACAAACCAGAGTTCTTGAAGAGACTTTGTTCACTTCAGTTGTACGTTATGCAGGGTAAGTGAACCCAGCCACTGTGCTGGTCACACTGACAAACCAGAGCAGAGGGTGCTCTTAAATGGTTGGGGAATTACTGTCCCTGAACATCCTCATTCAGTGGGCTTCTTTGAACAGTTTTCTCTCTTACTTCATGTTTTTAGTCCCTCTTGCTCCTAGGCAAGCTGGCTTGCAACTAGCTTGTTTCCACAGCAGTTCTGACTGCTTCTGCCTAAAAGAGGCTGCCAGGTGCTTCCTTCTCTTATTTTTCTGAGGGAAGAAACCGAGCGTGGGTGGCTCTCCTTGTCCAAGCTGTGCTCAGCAGGAAGACAAAGTGTCTCTGACCAGGCTGGCACTGCGAGTCTCCATGACCCAGGAGAATGGAGACAGCCTGGCACATCTCAGCTCTGCCCAACCTTCCCTCTGAATATTTCTAAATTGCAGGCTTCAGAAGAGGAGTCCAGGAGCCTGGACACCTGCAGCTGGCAGCTCAGAGCACATCGTGACACACCCCTTACTCTCTTAAAAGGAGTTTTGTTTCCCTGTGATGTAGATGTTCCATTACCAAGTCATCTAGAGACAAGATAGCACAAAATTCCTTTCTTGTTGAGACCAGACACTCTCAGTAAAACTACTCCATTGCTTTCACACTTAAGGTATGTTTTTGGCCTCTTGAACAAACAGCTTAAGACAGGAAGTGATTTTTCTGATGCCTTGTCAATTGAGGCAAAACCTAAGGACATGATCCTTTCCTGTTCAGTATTTACTTTGCAATTAGGTTAAGCAAAATAATCTAGACTCTATAGTATAAACCTCCCAAAGTACCCCAATCTTATTTCCAAGACATTAATATGTGTCAACATAAAAAGATTATTTTTCCATCCAACATAGATGCTAAGAAAAGCTTTGACATTAGTTTAAGCAATGGCTGAGGAGTTTAAAATACAGATTGTTTTATATCCGTGTCTATCCAACTATTCTGTAAAACATACGTAGATATACTTACTCCTACCATGCTTTTAAATACTTTGAAAACAATATATTGAGAACGTAATTCTCAATACATCTGAGTTGCCACTTTCCACCAGACTTGATTGGAAAACAGATTCTCAAGCAAGTAACTAATTTGGGGATATCAAGTAGTGTCCTCTCACTCACATGGCATTTTACCTCTTTCCTACCTAGAAGGGCTCGCGGAATGCTGGGGGTTATTGTATTGCAGTCTCCACTGTGGTGTCAGAATGAAATGTTCTGGGACACACACATGGCAGCCTGCCAGTGCTTATACTAAGAGTGATTTTCTTTCCTTTTTAGTTTAAATAATAATAATTTAAAAATCAGTGTTGCTAGCTAATTAGAAATACTTAGGGGTTTGATTTATCTTCCTTACAGATTCCAAAAACTTGCAATTTTTATACTGAATAGCCCATGAACATGCTAGCAAACCTCCACTAGTGCTTAAGTTCTCATACCGCACTAACATATTTGTTTCAGAATAGTTTTGAGTTTCTCCTATAATGATTCTACATTAGAAAAATATCATTTAAAAAAGGTGTATGGAAATGTGCAACTGTGTGTATATATATATGAAGGTCTATGTTTAGAACTATAAATCATAATTGGGTATTTGCCTGATCAAACTTTTCTGGACTTGTTCTCAAACTGAACTTCCTTGTTTCATGCCATGCCTGAGACCACAAACCAGTTACCTGTTTTGTATTACAAAAGTAATGCTAAATCTTTAAGGGAAAGTAATAGTCTGGCACCACATTCCTTAAGAGAACCTGCTAATTGTGGTTTGACCAAAGTTAAGTATTTGGAGGAAAGAAAACAGTAGGAGCTCCGATGTCAATAACTGAGTTGTGAAAAACATCCCCAAGGAAGCAATTTCAGAGAGAAATTGAATCCTAAACTTCCACGTTCTGACTCTTGCTCTGTTTATTCAGGCAGTACTACATGCCATGGGCCAAGAGCTGGAACAGGACATGGCACTTCTGTGTGAAGTGCACCGGGAAGCCTCAGTGCACCCCTAGTACCTGCCACAGCCTGGGGTCTCTCTCCTGGTCTGGATTTGCCAGGATCCATCGCCACAGGAAGGAGGTGTAAATGCTTAGAGCTTTGGGCAAGTAGAACAAAGGTGTTACTGCAGTTCTTCCAGGCTGAACAATTTGCAATCTCAAGGCTACAGGCTGCTAACAGGATTGATCTGTCACTACTGAGATCTGTGAAGAACAATTAACTACAAAATCAGGTTCTATATTAAGACAGATGTATTAAAATTAAGATACCTGAGAGCCTCAACTGATCCCATCCCTCTATCAAAGGATATAAATTATGTACTTCAAAGTAAGACTGAGGGTGTATTCTCTAAATCATTTGATGATGCTGTCAGTGCAAAGAAGACTCGTTAGTAAATGGACAACTGAAACAATTCAAAACAAGTATATTTGAAATGCAAAATCCAATTCAGTCAAAAAATATACATTAACAGAAGTAAACAAAACAAAGTTGTCAGGAATATTAAAAAAAAATCCGTTTCCCCCTCCCCCTTTAAATTAAATATGCTGAAAACAACTTATATAAAAAAAAATTCTGCTCAAAACCAGTCAAGCACCCAAGTGAAGTTTCAGGTACTCCTCCTGGCAGTGGTGCAGTTTTTGATGGTTCAGCTAGGATTTAGTGTCTGTTAGAGGCACGTAGATGATGGCTGCACAGCATAAATAATTTGCAGTTTTAAAATAAAGCTTTATGCTAAGGCAAGATAAACAATTACTTCTTGCAAAATGTCACAAGTTAAGGAGGGGTTTTAGAAACCTAGAACTGCTAGATATACTTTATGTATGGACAGTGGCCACTTCAGCACCACTAACAGAGCACTGTAAAGACACTGCATTCCACAGTGTTGCTACTTTTCTATTATTATTTAGCAGGAGTGAAGAGACTTAAGTTACTCTGTCCTTTATGCAAGATAACATGCAATTTTGGAATTGGAATATAGCACCTCATCTGTTTTACTGACTGCCTCTGTCAACACTGCACTTATGCAGCAGCAGAGTACTGCAAATTAGGATCGCAGAACACAAAGCCCATTGTCTGGTAAACTGGTGGGACACCCCTGAACACCTCTCCCCTGAAGCTTCACATTGCAGAGGAACAGTTAACCCGGCTTCTGTGATGTTCCTCAGCAATTGCTGGATGCCTCCGAGTTGCTTAGAGAAGAAGCATGCTTTCACATAACATTTACAGATTATGAAGCTTCAGTATTTATACAGACTGCATACGTTTGTTAATTTTGAGCAATCAATATATTAGGAGAGCATTAGATGTTTATTAGAGCACTCTTTTCCTTTAGACTTATCTCACTTGAAGTAAAAGCCTAAAGACAACTTACAGACTTAACCCAAATCAACAGAAACTGGTTCATCAATGTATCATAGCCTAGGCTGCATCTCAGTCTGCTGCACTGTGCAGTTACAAACTCTTCCTTTAAATTAACCTTTTTTCCCCCCATTACCTCACAGCAGTACTATCCTGCACTCCCCATAAGATACAGTGTACTGCTGTCAGCAACACGAGAACCACAAAAATATGAATAATTTGGTATTTGATCTTTTCATTTAAGTACATTTTGCACTAATTCAGATTCTGCCTGGGTGAGTGAAAGCAGCACAACAGCTCTAACAGAGGCTCACTGTTTGTGTATCAGTGGCCTTTGCCACTTTGCCCCACCTTAGGTAAAACTCACAATGAGGTACTTCAGAAGTTGGCAAATCCCACAGTGATACATACAGATTATAGCAGCAGTAAGAATGTATTGTGTAAGAACGGTAAACTCTATTTGACTGGTATTCCTCAACCAAGAAACCCAGCCATATATTATAATTCAAAATTTAAATACTGAATGGAATCATTTAATGGCATCTCAGGGATTAAGTCCCACAGTTTGTGGATCAATGCGTTTACACGAGAATCTCTTGCACAGCAAAACTGCCTCCGCAGTCAGTCCCAGCAAGTGATTCTTTCCTGCTCCGGGATCAGACTCCAGTTAGGAGAAGGCTTGTCAGCCGCCAGCCAGTCAAAGTCATCCACCAGGTTCCAGTTGTTACTGTTTCTGTCCAGCCCGGACGACTCGAAATCTGCCTCGATACCAGGGTAGCTCCAGGAGTAGGGCGCGAAGGAGACCGCGGTGCAGGCCTCGATCACGGCCCGGCTGGTCACCTGCACGTAGACGCGGCAGTCGCGGGTGCGGTGGGTGCGGAGCTGCTGGCAGGCCAGCGCCAGCAGGCAGTCGCTGCAGCCGTCCACCAGCACGGAGGTGGACACGGGCCCGCAGAGCACGGTGCAGCCGCGGCAGTCGCGCACCCGCAGCGTGTTGGGGTTGCCGCGGAGCCGCACCTGGCAGCCGCGCAGCTCCGACAGCAGCACGTCCCGCTGCCGCAGCTCCGCGGGGCCGAGCTCCAGCTCCTCGTCCTGGGCGCCGCTGAACCCGCACAGCGGCGGCCCGCCCGATTCGCCCTCTGCGAGGCCGGGGCCGGGCGCGGCGGGGGCCGGCGGGGCGGGCTCGGCGGGGCGCGGGGCGCTGCCCGGGG
>VZTJ01000391.1:698213-752720 GCA_013397795.1 Orthonyx spaldingii
GTCCAGGCTGATAGCTGCGGAGAGGGGAGAGGTTTGGGGTGGGTTTTTTTTTTTTTTTTCTTGCTGATGCCATGCAAATTCAGGAGAGGAGGGAAGAAAAATCTCTTTTAATGACTCATTGATTGAGCCGGTTTAAAATTAGTTGTTGTTGTTGTCTTTTTTTTTATTTTCCGCCCCCTTGATGGCCATCAAGAGAGGGATGGAAAGAGGAGAGGAGGGAGAGAGAGAGTGTATGTGTGTGTGTGAGTGTGAGAGAGAGAGTGAGAGGGAGAGAGGGGGATAGAGAGAGTGTGTGAGGGAGAAAGAAAAATAATCTTTTCAAATCTCCTCCCTCTTTTTTTTCCCCCCTCGTTTCTTTGCTTTTCTCTAAAGCTCTGTGGTCTGTGAAACACTCTTTTCTTCCTTCTCGTCGGGAAAATGGAGACACTTCGTCTCTCTCCTGGCTGTGCAGCTGGGAAGGATTTTTCTTTTATTTTTTCCTTTTTCACTCATGGCTTGATTTTTTCCTTTCCCCCGTCCACTCGCCACCACCCTAATCTTGTCTTTTCTTTGAGCTTGTGTCTCAGATTTGTACCTTCTGGGGATTTATTTTTCACTCGTTTTCTCGTTTTCCGTGTCGCCACTAGATTTGTTTTGATTTGTTTGGTTTTTTATTTGCAATTTCTTCCGAATCGCTCCGTGCCTCCTGCTTTTAACCGAGGAATGGAAACGGTGCTGCTTTTTGTGGGTGCGCGAAATTCTCGGGCGGTAGGTTTGGGCTAATGCGCTTTTTTTCGCCTTTTCGGGACCAAGTTTTTCGATGTGCCTTTTATTTTATTAATTTTTTTCTTTTTCTTTTTGAGAGAGAAAATATTTAATTGTAACGCCTCTTTAAAACACAATAAAGCGTCTCTTTCTGGAGTGACCTCTTTGGCTTCGCTATAGAGTGAATGTGAATCCGATCCTTTGTGGTGCTGGGATTATTTTCCGTAAAAGAAACAATGTTTTGTAAAAAGATTTTTTTTACTTGTGGCTTAAAACAGCAGTTGGTCGTGGAGGGGGTTTTCTGAAATGCTCACTGTTCACATTTTTTGAGTCATGGGCGGTATTCAGTATGTAAATTATATTTTGCTTTTTGGTATTAATTGCAAAATTCAGTTACAGATGATGGCAGAAAACAGGTTAAAAGCTGGGCAAAATCGAACGACGTATAGAGGGCACGTTTATATTTACTTAGAACTGTTCTTAATCACTGTAGGAAGGGAGGAAGGAGACGTGGAGGCCTCTGCCTTTCGCCATTGCCTGCTCCCCGCTCCTCTCCTCCCCGGAGCTCGGCAGCGCGGGGTGGCCGAGCGGCTGCAGGGGACGGGGCAGAGCGGCTCCGGCGGCGGCCCCGGCCGTGCCCGGGCTCGGCGGGCAGGCAGCTCCGGCTGCGCGGGGGAGCGGGAAGATGGCGCTGCCTGGCTCCCTGCCAGCGTTTGTTGCGCAGTTTCACCCGCTCTCCTCCCCCACGGGCGCCATTTTAAGGTCCTTTCTGCTGTCGCCGCGCCGTGTGGGGCGGTGCCGTCGCTCCCAGCTCGGGCCATATTTCTGTGTCTTGTCTGGCAAGCGTTCCTGTCTTGGGCTTTGGGAGGCTCTTCCCGAAATCCTAAAAGCCTTGCTTCCCTCCCGCACCTCACATCCCGTTCCTAGACCTTGGTCACCGTCCTAAGGGGGGGGTTAAACAGGCTTGGCTCACAGGGGCCTGTACGCGCAGCGTCAAGCCTGTCAACATCTCTTGTAAGAGATGCTTGTTTTTTTACCTCTGAGATAGGTGTTTCTTGTCATTCAGAGTATAGGAATTAAAGATTTGAAAGAACATCTTCTGAACGATGATCGAAAAATAAAATATGACGTTAAAAAAGAAATCCACCTTTAAAAAAATGATCTGGTGTAGTGCATAGAGCAAGGTATTCTTCATTGAAGAGGTTTCAATACCTTTAAAAGCGCTTGCCAAAAAAAAAAGCATAGGTAACTTTTTGGTGGGTAGGTTGATCATTTTGTGGCTGTTACTATCTTCATAATTTTTTTGGGGGGGAGGGTCTGGCGTATTTTCAAGTTTTTGTCACTCCTTTATGTCTTAGAGGAAGTTGGCTTTTCCAAATTTCTTAATTTGGCAGCTCCACCTTAATATATTTTAAAAGTTTTGTTTTGCTGCTGTTTTTAGGAAGAGCACTGAAAATACTCTCCCCCCCCCAACCCACCTTTTGTTTGTTTTAACATTTCTGTATGATCTGCTCAAGGCTCATGAGGCTTGAGTTTAATGCCAACATCACCTGGACCTGGGAAGAGCAAGCTGTGCTGCCAGACCAACTTACGCTGTGCCTGCTAAGGAGAGTGAAATGCTTGTCTATTTCTTGGGTTTGTTTTTTGACACATCAGAGGAGGACTTCTCCATTTCTGGTCTTGTTCCTGATGGAAGTGGGAGATTTTTTAAAATTCAGGAATATTTTTAAGACCGTTTAATTTTTTTGCCTGTTGAAGTGTTTTAAACAGCATTTCTGTGAAATACACACACTCAAAACATACTAAAAAGTTGTCTGGGTATAAACTGTCTTTTCTTAAGACTTTCATGGGGACAAACTTCTTAACATTTTAGCTTTGAAAAAACACTAGCTATAAAACTTCAAGTGTTTGCAAGTATTTTGAGTGTAGAGTACAGTATTTGTTCACATATTTCAGAAATCTTACCTCATTCAAGTCACTGCTTCTTGAAGTGTTTATTTTTGTCAACAGGAACCTTGGGATCAAGATAGTGAATTCTTTTTTTCATCGGTAGTGTACTTTTATATAATAAAATTTCTCTATTATGCGCTAATGTCTGGAAGATTGTGTATGGTTTTTTTTTCATTAATTTGTGAAAATAGTGAGGAAATGAAAGAAATGGGATAAAAATGACCGGTTTATATTCTCACAGGGCCTAATACTTGCCAAATGATTATATATAATCTGCACACCGGCCTGCTTGCATTAAAGCACAGTGTATTCTCATCTTGAGTTGAGATCTTTGTTGGGTAGTACTTAAATATTCGAGATCTGTTCTTTTTAGATGCATTTTTGTCTGTCTGAGCTTGAAAGTTTGTGGACGTTGCAAGTAGCACTTGCATTGGGTATTGCTTGTTTACATTGCTGCAGGAGTGCGAGGCTTACCATGTTGATACAGTAGCCTGGTTGTGCTTCCTTTGATACACCTTGGCATACTGACTGGTGTGATACTCATGTGTTTAGGTGTGTGCTTGTTTTGTTCACGCTTTGAGTGCTTGCTCTGTGCATGATATCTGTATTCTGGAGTTGAAAATGCTCTCGGTAAATGCGTGGACTCAGTTGAGGCAGTGCTACAGAGATGGTTCTCGTGTAGCTAAGTATTTACATCACCTTATGGATGTATAGCTTTCCTACCCCATGTCCTTTTCCAGTACAGTTTATGTATTAAGTTTAATTGTACTGAGAGGAAAGCCCCAAAGTTGTGCTAATACAAGCTGCATTTCCAGTTTCGTCCAAGGACCCTTTCTGTGTTGCTGAAATTTTGCAGTAGAGGTAAGTCCATAGTCCAGAGCTGAAGAGTTTTGCAGTCATGGATGCCTGGCTGTGCCGCCCACTGTCTTTCCAGAGTTTTACTGGTATGCCTTCACATGGCTTCCAGAGAAGTTGTATCTGCATAACTGCAGTTAGGTTTCACAATGAGGCTCTAATGGTCAATGATCGTGCCTCTTCATGCCGCATTAGGCTTGTGGTGAATCGGTGCTTTTTAGAGTAGATGCAGCAGCGAGAGCGTGAAAGTGTGTCATTCCTGTCGAAGTAGCGGCTACAGAGCAGGCACAAGAGCCTCTTTGATAGTGCAGTCACTCTGCTCAGAGAGTTGGCAGAATTCCTTACGGTGGTTCTGCTGGAATAAGCTGCATCTGTACTTGAAATGTATTTTACTGTCGTATACCCGGCTGAGCATAGACATGGGGATTGTCTACAAAAACAAGTGTGGTTTTTTTTCTTATGGCAGAGGAAAAGCAGTGACAATAATAAACTGTTCTAACATTCACTGCGACCTGCCACTGTTCTAGTTTGAAACTCAGAGTGAGCAGTTTTGGGGAGGCCCTTGTTACGTCAACACAAATGCATAAGCACTAAACTGAACTGAGTTTTTTTCAAGGTCATCACATAGTTAAAGGAATATGTGTGTCTTTATTTTCAAATGTTAATTTGTTCCTGCTTTCTTTGTTGAAAAAACCCCAACTACTCTGTCAGTATTATTTTTGCTTTATTTGAGAATTGTTGAGGTTTTAGACAAAATAACAATTTACATCATTAACTAGCACAAGAGAGAATATCAAGTTTTTTTATTCCTTTTCTTTCCTGCACTAGTTTTAAAATGTTCTAGAGTTAAGGGAATCCTTACCTAAAGTAGTAGAAAAAAGGCAAAAATCACTGTAAAACTGTAACACAGTAACCTTGCTCTCATTGAAGATATTAAGAAAGGGTGGTGAAGTGAAGAGAGGGGAGGTCTGGGGAGAAAGATTTAACTTCATTGCAAGAGACTGATTGCTTTTGTAAGGTCTCATCTTATGCCTTGACTCAGGTGGAACTTGCAGTAGTTTTATTGTGAATTTGATCCAAGCATGAAATTTCAAGATCTGGCGTTGAAGCTTGAAGGTATTGAGGAGTCAACTACAGAAGTTATCTTGGCCCCACTGAAGTAGGTGGTGAAATCTCCATTGGCCTTCAGCAAGGCAGTGGCTTCAAGGACAGGGGAGGGTAGCATGAAGGATTTTCAGCCTAGATTTGGGGTGGTGATATGGACTGCACTGCTGAAGTAGTTACACATTATTCAGTAGATTTCCCAAACATAATAACTGAAAGGAGTATGAATGGCTGTTCAGCTAATTATTGGCAGTTGTTAGCAGACATTAGCTCGTATGAACCATGCTTGTGTCAAGGTTTGGTTTTTCAGCTAGAGGGACAATGAAAGGTATTAATTGGGAAGTGGTTTATGAATCAGTTGAGAAATGATCAATTCATAAAGAAGGGACTTCAGAATATTTTTTCAGAATCTTTGAAAACTATGTGCACAGAATGAGAAGGATGAAAATTGAGTGTTCTCTGGTAGAAACAAGGTAAAAACATCCGAGGACTGACTCAACATTCCTTGAAGTATTGTTTTACACAAATAACATATGCTAGCAGTCTGCACTTTTGCATACAGTAGTTTGTAGAAATGCTTAAGAACATCTAATATCTTTCGGGCAGGTGAATGTTTCCTTCCTGAGGAACTGTTGAGATCACTCCTCCTTTGCCTCTTTTGGGATGAAACCGGGACCTTTCAAAATGTTTTATGAATATTGAAATTCCTGAGGAATTGTGTATGTGGTGGAGTAGCTTAGACGCCAGAGCCAAAAACAGGCCATAGCATAGTGATGAGGATAGTCACTGCTGGGGAAAAGGTCTGAGCCCAGCCTTTAGCCTGGGGAATCCCATGAGATAGGGAAGCATCCTGACCTCCAGGCTGAGATTACGCTGGGTTTTTCTATGTGGTTTAAAAAAAAGTCTCTTTCCTGATGCAAGTCTTGTCAAGATTTTAGTATTGCCAAGAGCAGCTCTGGATGCAGTAGGAAAAAGACTGTTTGAATAAATTAGAAGTTCTGTGCTGAACATGTGTGTCTGAGGGAAACCAGACTGTAGCCAGCCACACTGGGTGTTCACAAGTGTACTTAGTGTGTTGACTGTAGCTGGATTAGCCTTTACGATCATACAGACTGTTAGTTGAACTGCACATTTCCTTTTTTCCTTAACATACTAAAATATCACTATAGGTTTTGGAAGTTTGATAAGTTACCACATGTGGCAAACTCAAATCAGTATTTTTTTTAATGGCGTACTAAAGGAAAATGAAATGTAACAGTTGGATAAACAGCCTATTGTAGGTTGGCTGTGTTTTAGTGTGTGGTTTTTATTTGCACTTCTGTGTATGGAGCTGGTATTTCACAGTTCTGTGAGGATCCTACCTGTCCTCTTAGGTGTTCATCTGCCAGCTCTTAGAAACCATGGAGAGGCATAATGTTATGTCTAGTAATTCATGAGAGGAAGCACTTTTGTGTTCCTTTTCTTGTTGCTATTTTTCTGATTCCTGAACAGTTCCTATTTTTTGGAGTAGTTTTTCTTAGGTTTTTCATCATTCTTTTGAATATTTAAAATTGCCAGTTTCTTCTCATACTCTGTTGAATACAGATGTCTTCAAAATACTAGTGATTAAATTTAGTTCCACAGCTAGTTTCAAGCATTGTAAATTAATCTTAAAAGTACTACTCAGATCTAGATTCTTGGAATGAAAACATAGTTTTGTATATTTAGAAAGTTAATACTTACATAATGCACTATATTACTAGGTTAGAATCCCAAATTTCTTACTTTGTTAGCTCTATTTTAGACCACAGTTCCTGGTAGATTTTGCAACAGTGTAGGTGTTGCTTTTGTTGATTACTCTGGAAAAGAGAATATTCATAAGGAATAATTCCATATTTTAGAATATAAGTACAGCATAGTTAGTTTATAAGCGAGTAGTTAAGTCCTTGTGTTTTGCAGTGTGCATTTTAAAATTAATTTTGTTTCCTTACTCCTGTTGTCCTGAAATGACAGTTTTTGGACAGTTATTACTTTCTTTTTCTCCTGACTAAAATTGAGAGTGAGATTTTAGTTGCGATGAAATTTTCCAGTATTTATGTCTTTTCCATTGAGTACTGTGTCATTATTCTGCAGCATAACATTTTTTATAGCAATGAGAGGGGGAAGTGGAAATACCTCTTGATATCAAGGTTTTGTATTCCATCGACATAAAAATCAATTTCTTGAAAACAGAGGGCTTGACATGGTGAGCAGCTCTTAAGTTGATTATAAGAAACAGTCTTGGTTCCTGAAATTCACTTTGCAAGATACTAGATTGCTGAAAAGTAGTATTGACTTGAAATTTAAGAATAAACTATGTGGTAATAAGGGTTTTAGTTTATACTCCTTTCTTACACTTCTGTGTTGCAGAGAATGCAAATGAGCTCTGGTTGTTCATGTGTAGGTGTTGCCTTCCCTGAATCTGAGGCTGCCTGTTGGATAGGAACCTGAGAGAGAACTGACAGGGTAAGGCAGGCAGTGGTTACAGCACCTGAACAACCTGAAGTGCGCACTGCTGAGATGATATGTTACCCAATGGGTGATGAAATGGCTGGGTTTTTTTCCCCCTAGTTCAGAAGCATGCTGAGCAAAATACTAGCACTGTGAAAATTAATGAGAGTTGTGGTGGAAATTTATGTGAGGGAAGGACTTCAATTCTGGGTGTTTGACCTCTGCAGTCAGCGTGGAGTCACTTAATGCTGCTGCAATCCTTTAATGTAATTTAGCAAGGGATGGATTGGGTTAATAGAGTTATCTTACATCCGTGCACAGAAAAGTTGTGAGGGATGAAAATGCCACCAGTTTGATGTAGCACACTCAGTTCACAGCAGTACGATTTTCTGCAGTGACTTGTTACAGTAACTGATTTGTTCTGGTGATTGTTGTTCCAGTGGCAATGTATTTCTTCAGATATTCCATAGTGAAGTTACTATTACTGTTGGGATTGTAGATTAAAATTCTGAATGGAGAATGGTAGAGCAACAGAACAATTCAGAAGATTTGATAGGACAGGGCCATTATAAAGCATGAGGGAGATCTTGTCAAAATTCCTGCTGGCAGGATGGGTGCAAAGTCACACTGAAGTTGTGAGCATTGGGGCAGTGTATGGCATAACTCCAACAGTAATTGCTTCAGGTGCTGTGTGTGTTACGGTGTACAAGTCTGATTATCTCCCATTGTAAAGGTTTAGCTACAGCAGTCATTACCTTGCTCTAAAGCATCGATTTCCAAAGGCCAGTGCTCACTCTTAGGAGTCATGCTGCCAGTCAGGGATTGATCCCATGTATTTGCACAAAACTTTTAAGTCGAGATTTTTCCAACAGTTTTGCAGACAAATTTATTTACATGTGACTTAGCAAGTTTTGATGTTGATAATATGACACTTTTTGGAAATGTTGCTGTACATGTTGTTCTTCTAAGCTATCCATTAGCTTGTGCTTTTTACAGAAAGTGAAAATAATGGATTATTGCTTTGTATCTGAAGTGATCTATTAAGGCTGTATGAAATTATAAGTGACTTTGAGAAAGGAAAATAATTCTTTTGTGGCAAGCTTGAATATAACTTGAGTAAATTTAAAATCCAGTGTTTACATCCCTTAGAATATGGCTAGTATATGAAGCATGTGTGAATAGCTGGACTATTTCTGGGCAAATCTAGTTTTAATGACACTGTGGGTTGTAGACCCTGCATATGTTTACATGATTGTGTGGATTGTGTAGCATGTTGGTTAATTTAGGCTGGTAAAGACCACTGGGGATTATCTGGCCCTGCCCCCTGCTGTAAGCAGGACAAGCTTCACCCTTAGAGCAGGTTGGTCAGGGCCATTTGAGTTTTGAAAATTTCCAAAGAGGGTGATTCCACCTTCTTGCTTGAACATTCTTGTTAGTGAACACTTTTCCTTGCATCCAGTTGGGATTGTTTGTGTTACTTGTTTTGGCTGTTGCTTTGTGTCTCGCTGTGTGCTGATGAGAAGAGACCTGCTTGGCTCATCTTAGTGCCCCTTTTAGCAGGCTGCAGGTGGCACCTGGGTTTGCCTTCTGTTGTCCAGGCTGAAGAAAAGCAGTTCCTTCACGTGACCACAGGATTTTACTTGCACTCTGTGGGACTCCTTCACGTTGTTTTGTATTTCTTTTAAGAGCTCTGTGTGTGTGTGAAAACCAGAGATTTTAGCTGGGAGCTCACAACTGGTGATAGAAAGGGAATAATCACTCTCTGGAGCACTGCCTGCACTGTGCTGATGTGTGAGGGTGGTGGTTGTGTTCACACGTGTGCTGCAGCCCCACATGTGCTTTAGGCTGACTGAAGCACTGCTGCCTCCCCCCGTGCTTTGCTGCCCATCTGCGTCATTCTCATTCCCTCTCTGGTGCTGGCCCTAGCACTGCTGCAAGCCAGAACCAATCAAGAAGCTCGTCCTAAGCTGAAACAGATCAATGTATTTTATCAGATCAGTGTTTTGTTCCAGATGACTCTTCAAAGCTTTGAGCTGACCCAGGGAAAGTGGATGAGAGGAGGGCAGGACTGCTCTATTCATCTTTTGTTGCTCTTTGCCCTGTAGTAGGTCAGAGTGCTGAAATGAAGGCAGAGGCTTTAAGGCCAAGTAATAAAGAGTCTCCCAGAGGACTGGCTTGCATAGCTGGGATTTCCTTGTCAGTTTTATTACTTTTAACTTCTCTTATATTCTGTTTGGGAGCACGTGATAAAGGGCACTCTGATTATTTCCCAAAAGGAATGGGCAGGGCTTCTTGCACAAGTACATGTGATGCGAATTGCAATGTATGCTATATTCACCAGTGTGGTAGCAGAGATATGAAATAAAACAGTAGGGGCTTTGCTAATAAGCTACAGGGAATATCTGTGCTGGGTTGTGACTAATTAGTGAGGATTGCCCTTTGTAAATTAGTTAGATGTACCAGCAGGGCTGAATTTGGCCTACTTCTTAGAAGTAGATTTTTTGTGGCTTTTTTTTTTTTAAGACACTGTAGACCAGTATTGATAATTAGATATTTGCTAGGCTCCATTTTAACAGTGCTCCAGCAGGTTGTGTGACTCTTCCCAAGGTGTATTTTCCCCAGCTGTCTCTAGTGTGGGCTCTTGGCAGGGCCCTGGATGCATTCATGGGCCCCCATGGCCCAGCCAAGCCTCACCTGGAGCCTCCACTGGCTGAAGTCTCCAAAGACTGATTCAAATATAGAATTGACTCAATGTTTAGGGGTCTAGGCCAGTGGTCTCCAAATGTTTTTGATTGCATACCCCTGTTGGTAAGATTTTTGAGCATGTGCTCCCAGTATATGTATATTTATTTACACACACAAGTATATGTGTGTATATTAAAACTTCATATACTACCGAAGTTTTAATATTTTCTTCTTGCACTCCATTGGATTGTCTTGCATGCACCCCATTTTGAAGACCATTGGTCTAGGCTTCATAACTTTTTAACACCACTCATTGTGGTAGGTTTTATTTTCAAACTCTCCTGGCTTAATATGGTTTATACCCATGTCATACATCACTCATTGCTTTGGCTTACTGTATGTTAACAAACAGTGAGGAGGACAGAAAACCAGGAAAGATAGTTGGCAAGAAAAGTGATGAATGTTTCTATCATTTATGCCATAGAAAATGCTTTAGGAAAATTCCACGTGATAGGCTTGCTTTTGTTAACACACTTTTAAATGATCACCTGTGTCAAGGTTATGTGTTGCTCACATTCCTCTTTTCGAAGTAGACTGAATGACTACTTTTGGGTGAATTTGCTTTTGGGTGTGCAAGTACTGCGTCTGATTGTTCAATACCGCCTCTGTTGCTCTCCTGAAATTAACAGGGCACTAATCGTTTGGTAATCCGTGTTGAAAATAGGCGTCACTTAAAAAGATTTAAACCTGCAGTGTCCTGGTTTCAGCTGGGATAGAGTTGATTTTCCTCCGAGTGGCTGGTACAGTGTTCTGTTTTGGCTTTGGGATGAGAATAACACACTTCTGGTGTTCCAGTCGTTGCAGAGCAGCACTTGCACTAAGCCAAGGACTTTTCCTTTTAGGTAACATTAGGGAATCTGCTAAATGGGCTGGCCCTGCCCAAGCAAAACTTCACATACTGTAGAAGGGGTAAAGTTCCTATAGTGCACATAGAAAATTATGCTGTGGAAAGCAATCTGGGTTGTTCTGGGTACATTTAGTGGGTAATGCAGAAGGATGGGAAAGTCTGATATGTACCCAAGGGGATTTGATTTTGGGTGAGAACAACCAGTGATGACATTAATTGCTTTATAATACTGTATTTCATCACTGCTCTAGTTGCTTAATGCCATATCAATGGTATTGCAGTAGGAATTGCTCAGATTAATGAAGAGTGAGTGCTGATGAAACCGAGCAAAGTGCAGCGATGATAGAACCAGACCAGCACAGCAGTGATGGAACCAGACTTCAGCAAGTAATAATCCCAATGGCACTTATCATCTCTTTCACCTTGAAGGACTGATATGATAGATGGAGCCCAAAGTCTTGGACTAAATGAACTCAGTGGACATCTTAGAGGAATGGCCTGTAAGACTATGGGCCTATATGTCTGCGTATATATCAAAACACAGGAAAGATGGTTGTGATTGTTTGGGATGCATTGGAAAGTGTGGGACCTGGGCATGATGAGGTTGGTGTAGAATAAGGGGTGGATATTGTCCTGGTTTTGACTGGAGTAGAGTTAATTTTCTTTCCAGTAGCTGTGTTTTGGGTTTAGAATAACATTGATAACACACTGATGTTTTAGTTGTTGCTGAGCAGTGTTTGCACCAAGTCAAGGACCTTTAGGCTTCTCGCAGCACCCCACCAGTGAGGAGACTGGAGGGGTGAAAGAAGATGGGAGGGGAAACAGCCAGCAGAGCTGACCCCAGCTGACCAAAGGGATATCCCATACCATATGGCATGATGTGGAACAATAAAACTGAAGGGAATTGGCCGGAGGTGATGGCCCATTGCTTGGATTGAGCTGGGCATCAGTCAGCAGGTGGTGAGCAATTGCATTGTGCATCACTTCTTTTGAATATTTTTTATCATTGCTATTATTTTGCCTTTCTTCTTCTGTCATATTAAGCTGTCCTTATCTGAAGGTTATACCCTTTGTTTCCTGATTCTCTCCCTTGTTCCACTTGGAGGAATGAGCAAGTGCCTATGTGGTGCTCTGCTGCCTGCCAGATTAAACCACAATGTGCAGTTATATGGTTGTGTCCATCTTGGTGAAAGACACAAATGGTGAAATAGGAACAAAATTCAGAACAGAAGTCGAAATAGGTAGGTTTATGACTTGGCTGTGGTCTTGATGGTTCTTTCACAGACCACATACCACCTGTGAGTCTGTTTAAATTGCACATTGCTCCAGTGGTATTTCACAAAAGCGCTGCCGTGCAGCATCTTGTTAGTGCAGCGTTGCTTACATGTGTTTGTGGGGTTATTGAGATGGTAGCGACCTGTCTGTGCGTTTTTGCAATTTTTGAGGTGTGGGAGCATGGAGCCCCTTAGGCAGTGAATGGTGATTGAAATGACTTTTGAATGTAGCAGAGCTGTGTGTGGTTAAGTGGCTCTGTGATGGAGCACTGATCAGCTGTATAAAAGCTTGGTGTTTGTTTTATACAGGTGAGCTCTTTGGTAAACCAGCCTGAAAAAATGAAGTGGTGACATATTTCTTTTTCATGAGTGACAGAATTCTGCTAGTGCTGACAAAAATGTTGTTAAAGTTTATTAAGAAGGTGCACTTCTGGAGGGAACTGGTTGTAAGTTTTGGTGTTTATAAAAAATGCGGCTGTTTTCTGTGGCGGTTATTATCTGTCGTAAACTGGTAGGAGTTTGCGGTATGTTGGGTAGATTTTTCTTGTATCACGTGTATCTAATAAAGCCAAGTGTATGTTCAGCTAACAGGTGTAATAGTGAAGATTTTGTACTACCATTAGGATTTTCTTACATCAGTCTTTTCATGCATTTTATTTTCCTTCTGATCATTATGTGCAAGTTTTGAAGAATTCAGTGAACTTAAGAAATCTATCTTAATTTGCATCAGTTGTTTTAATGCCTCCAGGAGTATTGATTGAACAAAGTTCTGTGTTGTCACTTCTGCTGATGGTGAACCCTTATTATAATATAATCACTGAGAATATTTGGTTATGTAAAGCAAAGACATTTTATTGGGTCTAAATAATGCTGTCAGTATTGCCATAGACACATGGGAGGGGATATTCAAGAGTAGGTTTGCAGTGTGAAAACAAAGATAATTCTGACTTTCAGTAGATTTTTGCTTTTGGTTAGCTAGGAGACTGGAACCTTGTTCTTGAGAGATGGGTATGCTTTCAGCTGTTAGAGGAAACAACAGCTTTCTGTAAGTAGTACGATCAGTACAGTTAAAGCAGAATGCTAATTGCTTATTAATTTGTTCTTAGTAATACACATCTGCATTTAAATTTCATGACATCATACTATGTCATGCCATTTGCTTAGCATTAAATTGCAATATCAGTGCTCAAGCTGGTGGCTCTATGCAAGAGTAAGCAGGTGGAATACTGAATCATGGGAGAAATTGCTTTTCTTAAGATGCATAATCACCTCATGAATGCTGATTTTTGTCAGCATTGAGGTAGTTCTCTGTAGCTGTGCTTTGTTTTCCCATTCTTCCAGAGAGATGATACTGAATGATCCTTACACTGACATACGCTCCATTTCTGCTTCACCCTCACTGTCAGCTAAAGTGCAGAGAAAGAGAAAATCTGAATAAGGCTATGCAGTATTAGAGGACACGGTACCCTCTGCTAGTCTACAGTATAAGCTATTTTCAGAATCAGTGGAGTACAGAAAATTTTCAGGAAAGAGGTTACAGAATCACAGGACAGCCAAGGTGGGAATGGATATCTGGAGATCCTGTTATCCCGTGTCCTGCTCAGAGCAGGCTCAACCAGAGCAGGCTGCTCAGGGCAGAGCAGGCAGGTCAAGGCTGTGGTCCTGCTGAGTTCTGGGTGTCCCCAAGGATGGAGACTCCATAACCTTGTTGAAAAACTTGTGCCAATATTTGACTACGCTCAGAGTTTTAAATTTTTGTCTACATAGACTTTTTGCTTTATTTTGTTTTGATTTGTGCCCCTTGCCTCATGTTCATTCACTTGATACCACTGAGAAACATTTTGCTCAGTGTTCTTAACACCCTCCCACCAAGTATTTATACACAAGATAAAAATTCCCCCACAGTTTTCTATTCCTCAGGCAGAACAGTGCTGGTGCTCTTAGCCTCTTACATAGCAGGTGCTTCAGTCCCTTCACTGTTTTAATTGTTATGGAGATCAGGATGAGGAATGATTTGTGTGGATCTCTGGTCAGGGAGAGTAACTCTTCTATTTGTCAAAAAGTAAGAAAGAGAGCAGTGTCAAAACATTTGAGTGGTTAATATGACAGCACAATTTTTAAGGGAAGTTGAGAAAAAAACAAACATGGAATGCAATGATCAACTTGATGTGATTAGAAAACACTGTAAAGATGAGATTGGATAACTTAAAGGAAGCCAGGGTACCAAGAGGTTTTGGAAATGCTAACATCAGTTGATAATTGAACTGAGGGATTAGGCAGGATGGTCCTGACAGTCACTGACAAGGACAAGGAAGAAGATATTCTGAGAATTACAATGAACAGGAGAGCCCTGAATATGCAAACAGAAGCTTTGAAGGAGCAACAGTTGGAGGGGAGAGTGAGTGTGAGAGTGTTTTTGGTGCAACAGTACCTGAGGGAGTAGGCAGTGTGTGACGGAGTTGCTGGTTGTGACACTGTGAAGCAAAAAATGCTCTGCATTGGATACTTACCCTCAGGTTGGGCAGTGCACATCAATTCCCTCTCTACTCATTGTTAAAAGGACTGTCAGAAATCTGTACTATTAAACACAAATTTAAGTACACTTCAGAATATTGCTGAGGAGAAAGGGGAAGGGGCCACATTGTCACTCAGCTATTGCTAAAAACGGTCTGTTAGAAAATAGTGTTTCTTTTAATGCTGTCATGTCTTGGCTATAGCTTTGTTTCTAGACTGTAACAGCATCCTCATGACACTGGCCTAAATTTATTTACATTTTTGACTGCTCAGTTTTACAGCCATTAATTTGTAACAGCCTTTGTAGGTTCTGTAGTATTTGCTTATTCCCTCACTGGGATTAGCTGGGAATAAATTCCTATAGAAGCATTTTAATTGGAGTCTTAGTTGCATTCAGTGTTGATACTTTTACTACTTGAAGTCATAGAAGTTCTTTTTATCAGTTTGGTTAATCATTTGTCTTTCTCTAATTTAAAATTCTAAAAACCCCCTGGATGGTAAAACATTGCATGGGATTTTGTAAATATTTGCATGTGACTGAATTTGATTTTGAGATAAATCAACAGACATCTGTAGAAGGTTCAGGTCTGCTTAAGAACTTTGTCAATAGCAGACAACTGTCAATTTCATAAATTGTTCAATAAAAAAACCTGAGATATTCTAAATTGGTTTTCTTGTTGAAAACAACCTTTTGTGTGATACATATTAATTATCCATCCTCTCCTTCTTTATTCTAGTTGTCATGGATGATGACGATGATGAATCCTGTCTCCTTGATCTTATTGGGTAAGTTTCCATAAGCAGTTATTGCAGAAAAGTTGGGAATAACATTTTGCAAAATCATTTTCTAGAAGTTGATTCTATCTCAGTATTAGTGTCTAAAGACGAGGTGACTTGCGATGAAATGAGCAGACATGCTTCACTTCTTCCACATGGAGATGTGTGGATTGCAAAGCCTTTAATCCTGGTGGATACTAGGTGACATTCTCCTCAGGAGGGGCTAAGGAATGGATGTTCACAGAGGCTGGATTCTCTTCTCAGGTAGTGGTAATATCAGATCAGTGTTGATGCATTGTTACTAGGGATGTTATTACAGACTTCACTGCAAATAACGTTTTTTTATTCAAAACCCTAAAGATCTCAAGTTTTTGAGTAGTGGAACTAGGTAATTTATTAATACTATGCTTGTATTTTAAGGGAAAAGTAAAATTTTTTTTCTTATCTATAAATACTTAAATATTTCATTTCTACTAATAATACACATTTGCATCTAAATGTTAGAAAAAAAGAATAGCTGCCTGTACTGTTTTGTATTCACAACAAACAAGATTTTACCAGCATTTTGCTCAAAGAGACTTGATTTTAATAAAATTGGGAATTTTGAATGATCATATGGGTTGTTGGGGTCTTTTTTTGCCCCCCTACCCTTATTTCCATAACAGGTTTATATGGAGCTTTATAATTCTGTATGGTGGTCTCCAAAAATAATGAGGATAGCTGAAGCCTGAGCAAGTTTTTGTGGACTGTATACATGACAAGTTGCCTTTCTTTGGCTACCATTCGTGTCAGTATTCAAGAACAGGTAATATGCTATAAATGCATATAAAACACAAGAAGAGAATTGAGCTTTTCATGCACAATACTTTGTTCAAACTCTGATAGAAATTAGTCTGACATCAGTCTCATAGCAGCTGCTAAAAATCATTCCCAGTTCATACAAGAATTTTTTACTCTCTTAAGTGTAGGAAATGAATTGGCTTTTTACCTTTCTCACACACCTGAAAACTTCCAGTGAAACCAATGGGAGCTTTAACTTCAGAAAAACTAAACCACCACCACAGTGGCTGCTGTAGTTTGAGGGTTACTCTGGATGCTGTAGCAAAAGCAGTGCCAGTACAGGCTCAGTTGCATTCTGTAAAGTAACTCTTGTGCAAGGTTGCTGATTGTGGCCATATGATAACACTTCCTGCTTGGATCATAAAGATGATCACGGGACAATTAAGTGCTCTGTCCAGAACATGAATCATGAGGATCCTGGTACAAGATCACAGGCGGTCCAGAAAATGAAGTACTCTCTATACAGATGAGTTTTTGTGTGAAAAATGACAGTGTTCTTCCTGCTGCTGGCAGCAATTATTGTCTTAAGCATCTAAAAGAATGGAGAACAATTTTTTTTTCATCTGATCTGTGATTTGGTAAGTGCCTTTTAAAGTTCCTTCCTTACTAAAGACAATATTTAAAGTGATGAAGTGTTCTTGCATTTTGCATGATTGAAAGATAGTAAGGGTAATTAGTATTAAATGGCCTGGTTATTTTACTGATAAAATTCATGAGCATAATAGAACCCTATATGATATCATGAGTTGTGTGCTTCTTAATTTTTGAAATTCAGTGAAATCTGCTATGAAAATGACATTTTAAAAGACATGTAACCACTTAAATATTGTAAGTACAAAAGTACTATAAAGTCCATGCCAAGTACTGTCTAACATGTCTTTTGTAAACTCATGAACACAGTTTGTTTTTTAAAAGAAAAGAAAGAGGAGTAGAGGTGTGTTTTAGAAGAATGGTTGTAAACCTGAAAGATCCTTAACTTTATGCCTCTTTATTTTCTAGGACCATCAAGCAAGAAGAAGACATTGTTAATTACTGCGTTTTTACATGAGAATATCCTGCTTCTAAAAAATGTTTTATTATTACTTGTTAATCAATAAACATGGTTTAAAAATCAAAGAAATCCATGTCAGTTTACTCTTTATGCTAAGGGAAATGCTGTATAATTGTTACATTAGAATAATCCCATGTAACACAGCCTTTTGTTCTTTTTGCTTGGTCTGTACGTACAATGAAATTAATGTATTTGTGTTTGTTTGAATTTCTGACACTCATTCTGTCCACTTACATTCTTGAGTTTTATTTAGTGCTAGTGCTAAGTTAATTAAATACACTGAAAGTCATAATATTTAGTCAATTATTTCTGTGGTTGATTTCACTTGGAAAAGGTGCCACTTTTTCTTCATGGGAAAAGAAGGGAAATACAGTAGAGGGAAATACATAAAGGGAAATACAGTAGAGTGCAACTAAAATTTTGTGATCAACGTAATTAATTGCTTGAAATGCCTTGTTACAATGTCAGCAGATATGATCAACATCTGGAAGTTGTGCTGATACAGAAACACAGATCCCCAGATGATAAAAACTTTCAGCTTTGGATTAGATTCAATGAAAGATGTGTTTTTACTAGAAACCTGATTTATATGAATACAGTATGTGGCTTAGTTAAATTAGCGTCATTAGTAGAAGGGACTTCCAAAAAGTGTTAACTTCTTTGTTTTTCTTTTCCTTCCATAAGGGACCCACAAGCGCTGAATTATTTTCTACATGGACCTAGTAGTAAATCTGTAAGTAGCATTGCTGTATGTTAGACATGGATAAGCTTCACTGACTGTATTATTTCTAAACATGATTTTTGTCTTTTACCAGAGCAATGAAGACTTGACTAATGCAGAATATTCTGTAGCCAACTCCAATTCAATTTTCGCCAACTCCAATGTAAGTGGTCAGGAGATAAATTATATTACTATTGAGATTACATGCTGCTGTATGACTTTACTTGGCTTTTATAAAACTGAATGAAATGGAAGTGGGTTTCAACTTTTTTCATGTGAAAATTCTGAATACTCATATAGAACTGTCTTAGGCTGTTAGTATTTTAAGTATTTCAGTAGGCAATTAATTGAAAATTACTACACTGTTGGGATGTGTTTTGTAAATGTGTAAACTGACTTGCTGAGCAGAGAAAATGCTCTCTGGTGTAACTCTCTCCAGTAAACCGCACTCATGGCTTTAGTGACTGTAGGTGTAGTAGTGCTCAAAGATAGACCTTGAAAGTTACTCATTCATATGTTTTCTGTGTATGTTAGGATGGCTTTTTGTTTCTTATTTTATGTGGATTCTGCACCGGCAGTTTTTAAAAATTTAATGAGTGGGTTTTTTTTTTCTCTCTTTGTATTTTTTGCTTTAGTCTCAGGAGGTAATTTGGGATATGTCCTTCCTGTAACTTCAGTGTTAGGGAAGTTGCTTTAAGGTCATTAGGTGTTGCAAGAAGTCTTCAGTGTTCCTTGTTGCCAGGAGTTTACTGCAGGCCTAGACCACATTTCACACAATGAGGTTGTGGAATTGCAATCCCTGGTGATAAATTCAGGGCTGGTCTACTCTAGTGTGGGTGGTAGTCATGCTTTGAGTAGGACTGGATGACTTAGAGGTCCCTTCAGACCCACATTTCTTTGGCTTCATTGGTGTGTTTTTTAAAACAACTGAATTGTTAATCCCATGATTAAGTTATTTGAATGCATAGAAAAGGATTTTCTTGGTAATTCCTCTTTCTGTTGTACTGTTATCTTGACTCTTGTTTGTTTGTCCCATGTTCATAACAGATACATGGATATACTTGTATAGAGATCTTAACTGGCATGAAGAAATTCTGAAAACTGTTAATGTGGAGAACTAGTGACTTTCCTGTAGGCACAGTAGTGTGATGGGAAGTGTTTGTCCTGTCCTACCCCTTTCAGGATCATTATTAAATATTGCAAGAAACAGACAAGCTGGTTGAGATAATGGTGAGAGAGTAGGGTAACAACAGTAACAGGGTATGCCCAGTTTTCAGGTGATGGGGAGCAATGGTTTCAACTTGGTACCAAGCTGGCCATTAGCAGACAGCAGCTTCCTGTACACAGCTCTGGCAGAGGTGGGGTTTGAGGACTCATCCTAAGAAAATACAGATTTGGGGAAAAAAGGGTGACATGTGGCATGCATTTGTCATAGCCTAGATTTCCTAGCTGTTCTTTGTAGATATCCTTCTGATAAACATGACTAGGTGGGCAGGAGTCAGGTGTTTCTGATGTATTTTCAGAAAGTGAGTTTCTTTGAGTAATTTTGAGAGGCAGTGGGAGATTCTGGACAAGGTGGATTTGTTGCATAGGGAGTAGCAATTGGAAGAAATAAAAATATTTGGTGAAAGCTAAGAGCTTTCTGGTGTATGAGATTGGAGGGATAGGTAATCTAGAAGGCAAGCGGTGAGAGGAGCAGGGATTCCTAGTGTGTGTTCCTAGGATGACATACTGCAGTTTAATTCTCAGCACTTGTTCCTCTCATGCTCTGTCCTCATCCTTTTATATCTTAAGGAACACCAATGGCATCTTCTCTTCCCTCCTCGCTCCTGTGAGAGCCCTGTGCTGCCATGCGTGACGAATGACTTGATTACAAATATAGATTCTTACAAGTGCATTGGAAAGGAACAAGTGTTACCATAAACAGATAGTTTCACAGTTGCTGCTTATTAAATGGGATATCTGAAAAGTTACATGCTTCTGAGGTTTTTGTCATTAAAGTTTTTGCAGATACTGAAAGTTCTGTCTTTGTATGTATTCAGAATTGCTACCATGAAGTAGGATTGACTGTCTTGCTGCCCATCTCATGCCTTTCAGTGGCAGAGTTTACAAATTCAGTGTTTAGGGTTCAGTGCCTCATCTGGTAAGCATGCTCAGCCAACACCTAACACAAGCAAGATGAAGTTCCTGCTGACTGAACGAAAAGAAGGCACTGTCCACTCTTCCCACTCCCTGTCTGCTCGTCCCAGTCCCTTACAGTGCCTCCCACCCCCACCTTCCCTGAACTGATTGAGTCTGTACCACCTCTGCTGATTCCAGGTTGGTTTCCTGTGGCAGTTGTCATGAGAGGGTTCCCTAGGCCCTGTTACCTGGCTTGTACTGGGTGCCCCTTCCATTATCCTATTACAGTATAGTAGGACAGCATAAGAGAGCAGAATATTCATGCAGCCAGTGAGAATAAGACCTCTTGTTGGGGAGCAGATTCATGAGGCTGCAGAGGCTTTGATTTCTTCTTTAAATTAGCATGGTGTTCTGCATGGCGCTTCCGAATCTGGACAGTAGTGATTCAGATGTTAACTTGGAAGCTTCCAGTTTTTGCATATAAAATTGTTTTCTGATGTTAAATAGTCCTGGGAGCAGGGAATGAAACTTGGGATTCTCTGTTCCACTGGGAGATTTTCAAGCTATTAATCTTGATTGCATGTAGTATTATTTGTGTTATTATTGGTAGTAGTAATAGTTGTATTGTTAGTACTAACTGGAACAGCATTAGTGGAATTGTTCAAGTTACACAGTTGTAAAAGATTTCAGTTTGGTCATTGTCCTTGGAGAAAAGTTACAAGTGCAGTAGGGAATTCTTCTCAAGAACCTGACAGTTAAGAGTCCTAATTATGGCCTAGTTAGTGATTCCTTTTTACTTTGTCTGATGGTAACTAGGTACAGTTGAGAACCTGATTTGTAGCTTTATGTGTTCATGAGGTTCAGACACTGAGACATTTAAGCAGAGGTTTAATTCCTCTATAAACATAAATGTTATAAAGCTTGCTCTAGTTTTATAGTTGTAACTTGAAAATATTTTATCTAATCTTAAGAAAAGTCTTAATATTTTAAAATGTGACTGAAGTTTCAGAAAATACACAGGTTGTTTCAGAAACAGATTGGGGTAAATTTCTGAATAAATATGCTTGGGGAACTGAAGTTAGGGTGGGAACATCATTGCATGCAATAATTATGACTTGCAGCATCTTCACACTGTTTACATGAGGTGAAAACAAGCGTCTGTGACCTTCAAGGAGTGAAGGCTCAGAGTATGAATGTGACTGATAATTGCACACCCACAGTTTCCATTTATCCTGACCCAGAAAGAAACTGGTTGTTGCTTCTGAATAGCTGAGATGTGATCATGCAATTTAGAAAGGTGTACTTTGCCTAACTTAAAACTATCGTGAGTATTATTATGCATTTAAATTTGTCATTCTACCTGCAGAAACCTCATGCTTGTATTGTCTAGTTTCTGGACAGAACTTTGTTTTAGGAGGATTTTGACAGTAGGCCAGAGTAAATAGGTTTTGATTTTCCTCATCACAGTGTTTATGGATGTGGATTTGAAGGATTTTTACATTAAAGGTGCCACTTAATATTTGTGGTAGTTGCAGTGTTTATAGTTCTCAGTAATCCTTATACAAGCATAAACCACAAAGTCTGTACCATTTTTTTTACTACCTTGTTTCTAAAATTTTTTTTAAAACAAGGAATTAGCATAGTGCCTTAACTTTATGAAGTGGTCACTAGTTTACACTAAGTGGTTTTAGAAATGTTGGTAATATTTTGGAGACAAATGTCATTTGATAGAAGTCAGTGAAAGGAAAGCTTTCTCCTGCCTTTTCTCTGCTTCTGCTGTTGCTGCTGAAGCCTTGCCCCAAACTGAATTACAGTGGAGGTGTTTTCAGTAGTCCTTTCTTTTATCCTTTTGTCAGTAGAGTGCTCAGCTTGAGGAAGGAAAAATGGTACTTAGAGACCATTTCATGTCCTCTTGAAGCAGTGCAGCTGCAGAGCTACATGCTGTGTATTGAGAGCTTTGAGAAGGGAGAGCAGCATCTCCAGCAGTCTGAGGGTGTGAGCAGGACGTCCATGACCTGTTTGGCTGTCCTGTGCTGGCTCACTATGTGGGGTCACCATCACTCTGCAAATGCTATGGGAAGAGTATAATTCTGTGTAGGAAGTTTGCTTGCATGAAAAAGTAACTAATGAGGAAACAAGGTAGATACTGGAGTTTCTGAAAGTGATTTATTTCTTGTTTTGCATTTCAGAACACTGATCCTAAGTCATCTGTCAAAGGTGTAAGCAGTCAGCTTGGAGAGGGGCCTAGTGATGGACTGCAGCTGTCCAGTAGCCTTCAGTTTCTTGAAGATGAACTTGTGTCTTCTCCTTTACCTGATCTTACAGAGGATCAGCCTTTTGATATTCTTCAGAAGTCCTTGCAGGAGGCCAATATTACTGAACAGACTTTGGCGGAAGAGGCGTATTTGGATGCCAGTGTAGGTTCTAGCCAACAGTTTGCACAAGCTCAGCTTCATCCTTCTTCATCAGCATCCTTTACTCAGGCTTCTAATGTTTCTAATTACTCAGGTCAGACGTTGCAACCTATAGGAGTTACTCAAGTGGTACAGCAACCTGTTGGAGCATCTTTTGCAAGCAATACAGTCGGTGTGCAACATGGCTTTATGCAACATGTCGGAATTAGTGTTCCCGGCCAGCATTTGTCTAACAGCAGCCAGATCAGTGGTTCTGGGCAGATACAGCTGATCGGTTCATTTAGTAATCAACCTTCCATGATGACCATCAATAACCTCGATGGATCTCAGATAATACTTAAAGGCAATGGTCAGCAAACACCTGCAAACATGAGCAGTGGCCTCTTGGTTCATAGACAAACTCCAAATGGGAACTCGCTGTTCAGTAACTCAAATTCAAGTCCAGTAGCACAACCTGTAACTGTTCCATTTAACAGCACAAATTTTCAGACTTCGTTGCCTGTCCATAATATCATCATTCAAAGGGGTTTGGCACCAAACTCTAACAAAGTTCCTATTAATATCCAACCAAAGCCTGTTCAGATGGGCCAGCAGAGTGCTTACAATGTGAATAACTTGGGAATACAGCAACATCATGTACAGCAAGGGATTCCATTTGCTTCTGCAAACTCACCTCAAAGTTCAGTAGTTGGTCCTCATATGTCTGTTAATATTGTTAATCAACAACAAAATACAAGAAAATCAGTTACACCTCAGACAGTTAGCAATGCTGGAGGTAGTATTGTTATCCATTCTCCTATGGGACAGCCTCATGCACCTCAAAACCAGTTTCTCATACCTACAAGTTTGTCTGTTAATTCTAATTCAGTTCATCATGTCCAGGCCATAAATGGACAGCTTCTTCAGACTCAGCCTTCCCAGCTGGTTCCCAGCCAAGTGTCTGCTGAGCATGTAATGCTCAACAGGAACTCTACAAACATGCTAAGAGCCAACCAGTCGTATTCAGGACAGATGCTGAATAATCAGAACACAGCTGTTCAGCTTGTTTCCGGCCAGACATTCACAGCTCCTGGAAACCAAGTTATAGTAAATCATGGAACCTCCCAAATTGTTGGTGGACAGGTGCCACTGCAGCAGGCGTCACCAACGGTGTTGCATTTGTCACCCAGCCAAGCTAATGTTTCTCAAGGCAGATCCAGTTTTACTACCATGTCACCTGGGCAGTCCACAGTCTCCAATATGTCAGCTTCTAATCGATTTGCTGCTGCGAGTTCTTCTGGTTCAGTGCATCCCAGCTTGGGAGCATCAGTTCAGTCTGTCGCGTCAGGAGGGAGCTTTACAGGAGATCAGCTGGTTCAGAGCAGAGCTCAAGTTGCCGTCAGTGCATCGCATCGTCTTCCAGCATCCTCCTCCAAGTCTGTCAGCACCTTTAGTCACACGTCTGGTGGAGTAACACAACAACAGTTTGCTTTTGGTCAGGTATGAAAGCTGCTTGAGAATGTAGCCAAAGAAAGGCTTCTAAGTTGTGCCAAAATCTGGTTAATACACAGAATGTTAATTTTGCTGGTTTGTATTGTTACAAATACTGTGGAACTGCTGAAAATTACTGTAACCCAGTGTCATCATTTCACTTGGTATCTTCTAAATCTGTAACTGAGTGAACAACTGTCATTTTGATTAATTCGAAAGATTTTGGTGATTTGTAGTATTATTTTCAGAAGTGCTTAGCATTGATCTATTTCTGCTCCTGTTCGAAGGAATGGGCATTGTAAGGTTATACAATTGTGAGCTCTCCTGTAAACCTTACCGTAGGCTAGATATAAAGGCTCAGGTGCATTCTTAGCACTTAAAAGTCTTTTGACCTCACTAAAACCTATGCATTTTCAAGGTTTGACTTATTGAAATTAGAGATGAAAAGGTTTCTTGGGCTTCCTTTTGTTATTTATCATACTGGTGCTTTTGTAATGTGTATCTGGAGCAGTTAAAACCTTTCAAATTTGAAGCAAAGACAAGAAGTGTTTCTTAGAATCCTTAAAAAGTAGTACCTTTTAAGGCAGTTTCTAAGAGTATAACATTTAAAAAAAAATTCTCTTAAGAAGTCAAGCTAGTAGTAGTTAAAAAAAAAAAATCTGAATTTACTTTTAAGGTGAAATGTGGTTTTTTTTGTCCAGTAGATACACTTGCAGTATATATTCAACTCAAATTTTTCTGTTTTCTTAAGTGAACTTACAGTCAAAAACTTAAAAGAAAAAAAATTCATAAAGTTCCAGAGTGAACTGCCAATTTTATCTCAGTGACTTTTCACACAATTAGCAACAAGCTATTCAATTTGTCCTTTCTTTAATTTTTTTTGTCATTTTAAAATACTGGTAACTCAGCATGCATTTGCACTAATTATCCTAGATCTTTCTCATTTTCCAAAGGTCTGATGGATTTGTTTAACCAAACACAAAATCTGCAGTGAAATAATGTCTTCGAAAATAATGTATATTTAAAAAAAATCAGTAGGAACCTGTTGTAGAAACACATTTGTAGTCTTTGCCAAGGCTTCTGGCACGGGTTGTAACATTTTGTTTGCAGGTGAGTAATTTGAGGCCTGTCTGACTTTCCCTTCATGTATCTACATCTTCCTGTTGGAAGGTTATGTGCTGGGTCAGTGAGTTTCAGCACTTACAAAAGCATAGTATTTCTTATTGCTTTAAAAGATCATTTTGTTTTTGTGCTGAAGTTCCAGAGCCGTAAATGGGAGCTTACAGAGAACAAATGCCACTGTTTGCCAGAATCTTTTTAGTTTGTTTGTACTTGCATTTTAAACATTGTACTTTGTACTAGACCATGTATCATTTAGTTGCTACGCAGTGGAGGGTTTGTCCCACTGCGATTTTTTTGTTGGGAAAGGAACTTCATCATCTTGCAGTTTTGGAACTCTGAGAAGCTGAGCTTTCTTAGGGCCACTTGTAGTGGTAAATCAGGGGTCTTATAGAATGCAACTGGTATATATTTGTGCTATTAGTGCAATTTCTATGCCTCTCTGATTTACTTTATAAAATTCTTGAACGTGGAGGGATGGAGATGTGTGAAATTTCACCACTGATGAGTTTGAAGTTAAAAAAGTATACATAGAGATGAATTTTAGGTGCCTTTTCCTTCTGTTTCTTAAAGTTTTCAGTAAATATTTCACTGTGGTTTTTTTTAAAAAATGTTTTTTATTTTATGTGTGTGGCACAGAAAAAGGCTGTGAACCAGACCTCACCAGTTTCTGCATCGAAGACACAGGATAATTTGAGACAGCCTCAGCTAACAAGTCTTCTGAGCAACACACTATCAGGTCAACTAAGGTCTTTTTAACATAATTTTCTTAACTTTCTCCAGCAACAGAGATTTATTCTTCTTCAGTGTGTCTTATATTGTTTTATATTGATGGCTCATGCTCATAGCGTTCTAAAGGTTGTTGGAATTTTATGTTTAGAAGAATTCAAGCTATCTTTTTCCAGTATTGAATGGGTGCTTTGTTTTTTTCCCATCCATGATGCTTTATTTTCTAGAGTGAAAAGTTGAATCTTCACAATTAGCAATTATTTCTTCCCTCTATAAAATCCAAAATTGTACTTTCTTTAATTTTTCTGGTTTTTTTTCAGCTTAGGAAAATAGAAATAAGTAATTTTCAAAATACAGACATACTAAAATTCCATGAAACTTCTAGATTCATGAATGTGGTGGCTGCCTCAGATACAGAGGGAAGAGAAATACTTATTACAAGGTTATGTGCAGGCTGTCATTACTCACTTTGTTCTTGAATGAAATTCTAACTTTCAGTTAGAATGGTTCATGCATTGTTCATGGCAAAATAGCAGCTTTTCAAGCAGCACCACACTACTAAAAGAACAAAACCAGTGCATTCAAGGCAAACAGAAAAATGCAATAACCTTCCTGTTCTCTTTGTACATAAGTAACCCTTTGGAATAAGGTCCAGTACTCTACCTTGCTTTTTTTTCTTGTTATGTGTAACCTGTCCAGGCAATTTTTTACAATCAGCACAGTATGCTGGGTGTCCTCGGGGGGAAAAAAACCTAATAAATTCTTAGGTGTTTTGGTTGTAGTGTAGCATGACTGATAAGATGCTGTTTGAATTATGGAGCAAGGCAATTGGAGGAAGTCTACCTAGCTGAAAAATCTAGGGGAAAAAATATGCTTGCTGTCTAAATACTTTCAGAAGGTCTAGAAAAATTTGATTGATATACTTGAGGGAGTGTTGGTGTTGAAAAGCTTGATAAAATTTACTGTATGATTGTAGGTAGATTGTTGGGACACTAAACTTACAATACTTGAATTTCTTCTTATGTTGCAGTACTATGGTAGGATATGATTGATATCTGAGGATTTCTGTGGGTTGCAGGACAAAATACCAGTCCTGTTTAATTTTTATGAGTTGGTTTCTCCGCAGGATAGTTGCACTAATGCTTTTAAGCATAAGATGTATCTTTCCTAAAAACTCAAGTAAAATTATCAGGATAGGTACACAAAATTATTCTCTTCTTGCTTAGGATGACAAGAGTCTTTTTAACATTTTTTTTATAGGACAGGACTCTGGAGGAAAGATCATACAACAATCTCTAGGAACAGCACAGCCACAAGAAAAAGTGATAGGATCATCATCAGTTCAGCAGAGTATACAGGTAGAGAACACCCTTATTTATATGTTTCCCTGTCTGTCCTGGTTTTGGCTGGGATAGAGTTAATTTTCTTCTTAGTGGGTAGTGCAGTGCTGTGTTTTGGATTTGAGGTGAGAGTAATGTTGATAATACACTGGTGTTTTAGTCATTGAGCAGTGCTTACTCTGCAAGTCAAGGCCTTCCTAGTGCCCCATGCTGTGCCAGTGAGAGGGTGCAGAGCCAGGACAGCTGGCCCAAACTGGCCAAAGGAATATTCCATCCTATGGAACATCATGTTGTGGATATAAATGGAGGAATTGGCTGTGAGCTGCTGATCACTGCTCGGGGATGGAGTGGGCATTGGTCAGAGGGTGCTGAGGAATTGCATTGTGCATCACTTGTTTCTCCTGGGTTTAATTCCCCCTTTTCCTCTTTTTCATTACAACTTTATAATAAGTATTGTTAATATATTATTTTATTTTGTTTCTGTTTTTAAACTATTCTTTTCAACCCACAAGATTTACTTTTTTTCTAATTCACCTCCCCACTGGGGTAGGGAGAGGGAGTGAGCAAACACATAAGGAATCCTTGTAGGTTTTTTGTAGAGTACGTGAACTCTCTCAAACTTGACAAATTCTACCTTAACATAATAAATGTTGATTATTTTGCAAATTGATACACTGAAGGCTGCTTTGAGATTCACTGCAGTAAGTGGAGTCTGACCGTACTGTTCCCTGAAGATAAGTTTATATGACATACCAATTCTTCATTGAGTTGGCCATAAGTTAGGCCTACTCATCTCATTATTTCTTACAAACTCAGCTGTTCTCTAGCTGACTGGGAGAGAGTGGTTTGTGAGAAGCAGCAGAAAAGTTCCACCTGGTCTTTTTGTGTTTTATTCTTTACTGTATAGTCTTCTTTTTTTTACCATCAAAAGTTCTCCCACATATCACAATTATGTACAGAAACACTGTCCAGGATGAGTTTTTTTGGAGAGGATTTGACTTAGAATTTTTGTTTGTAAATGCATTTATCAATGTAGTAGGACAGGTATGTTTTTCCATGTCGTACTGATACACAATTAGAGCAGAAGGTACAGCAGTGCTCAGTTAGGAGTTCAGCCTGGTTGTATAATAGTTGGTCAAATGTTCATTCTGCTTGGTGGTGACTACTTTTTATGCTCTGAAGTTGGAGACAAGTGTTATTAAAATGTTCCTGCCATGAGTCTTTACCCCCTCAGAGAGCCTCAGGTCTTAGGACAGTGTTCCCAGGAAAAATCTTGGTTTCATTAAGTGTCTAAGCAAAGGAGAAAATGAATTAGATCTCTACCTGGTGTGCATATCTGTAGCATTGACACTTAAATAGAATTCCTAGAATGACTTTTACCACCTCTCCATCCACCATGGCTTTTAAGTGCCAACATTAGCCTGCTTTCTTCACTCTAATCCATCAATATCAGGCAAGATAACATCTTCTGAGAAAGGCAGTAACAGTTTGCGAGAGCAGATTTATTTGGAGAAGTTTTTAATTGTACCTTTCCTTCTTCGCACCTTCTAAATTTGGTAATCTCTTTCCTAGTGAAATATGTATAATGCACAACAGTGAGTTTTGCCTGCAAACAGCATTTCAGACCTTTGGTTTATGTCACTTCCCTATTTTGTTGATACAGTGCCCTGTCAAAATAGGAGATAGTTGAAAGTGTTTGTACTTAGGTGATGGTTACATTTAGTGTTGGTGATGTACCTAATTGACACAAACAAATACTGAAACTTAGGCTTTGAAAATGAGGGGATATATTGTAATTTGTCTTTTGTTTTGAACTTAGGTGGATGGTCATTTAGTTGGACAGAAAAGGCCTGCTGCTAAACAGTTAACTAAAGGAGCTTTGTAAGTTATTCTTCCTTTATAATTTTGTTGCAGAAACCTTAATTTTTCACTTTTGTCAATGTAAAAACTCTATACAGCATGTGTTAATTATGTATATCATTAATTTTTGTCATAGTATTCTACAGCAATTACAGAAGGATCAGGTACATGCTGTGACACCAGACAAAAGTCGGTTCAGATCATTGAACGATGCAGTTCAGAGACTTCTTTCATACCATGTGTGTCAGGGATCACTGCCAACAGAAGAAGATTTAAGAAAAGGTAATTTTCTTTTTAAAAATTGCCAGGAAGTAATCAGTGTATTGAAAGAATTTGTAATGTAAATCAGAGCAGTAAGAAAAGAAGCATTTTAAAATTTGTGCAGGTTATTGAAGAACAGTGTTTGAAAGTGTATTTTGTCTTTCTAGTGGACAGTGAATTTGAATCTGTAGCTACACAGCTTCTGAAGAGGACGCAGGCTATGCTGAACAAATACAGATGTTTGCTTATAGAAGATGCAATGGTAAGGTGTAGAACTCAGGTACACTTTGTTTATGGGATGGGATTCAATTTGTTAAAGAAATACCTACAGAACAGGCATACAAACTTCTGTTCTATGCTTCTGCTTTGCTCTTATACTGAATAGGCTGTGATAGGAAGGTTATTTCTAGGTATTTCTGTGGCTGATGGAACCTGAAATCGTGTTGATATTGTCCATTCAGAGGCCTCCAGCCATATTATAATTGAAGCCAAATCATATTACAATTTAGGAAATCATTGTCCTTAAAAACTAGGTAGAACTTCATGTTTTCATCAGAAGTACTTCTGATTTAAGTGCTTTCACGGTCCCAGGTGTGAGGTAAAATAAAACTGACAAAGTTACTTTAAGAATGTGTTTTACAAGGATCAGGAAATGCCATTGGGACTTCAGACATGCTAGTTTTCAAGCCTGGAAAAGTTTTGAATTTGAGTATAATAGACATTTAGATATTTAGAGACAGGAATAAGTAATGTAAGTGTTAGAATTAATATGATTTTAAAAACTAGCAGTTCCATTGTAAAAGATCCTGGCCATTAAATATTTGCAAGTATTTGCAGGTGCAAAGAGGATGGAGGTTGAGATTTGTTCTTTTAGCATCTAGTATGTTTTATGGCAAATCCTGTTAAGTAATTTTGAAGGGTTTATTTCATGTAGCATTTTGATTTGAAACTAGTTGCCTGTGTTATGGCTTAGTGCAGTGAATGTTTTCTGTGATGGATGGATCCAACTGGCTTTGAAGGCACTGTCAGTAAAATGCAGCTCTGCACCAGCTAGTTACAAGGACGGGAGAGAAGTGCAGGGAAGATGATAGGGTAGTCCCATTTCAAGATTTTTGCTGGTTGTCTCTCTAAAAGGGAAAGGTACGATGTTAAAAAATGGTTGTATAGAGTACTATGTACTCAGTCCTGAAAAAGCATAATTCATACAATTGGAATAGCAATTCCCTGTTTTAAAATCTTTCCTAAATAAGGTTTGCAGTACAATGTGAATAATATTTCATGATTAAGTTTCAGTAGTGGTTGGGTCAGAGTCAAGACTGTTGAATTGTGCATGTTCTTCACAAATACATAATAAAAGAAGTTTCTTTTTCTCTGAAGAGTAACTAAGCTATAAATGTTTTGATTTGCTACTAACATGACTCACTACAGAGACTGATTGTTTTTTTCCTCTTCCTCCAGCGGATAAACCCCTCTGCAGAAATGGTTATGATTGATAGGATGTTTAACCAGGAGGAAAGAGCATCTCTGACCCGGGATAAGCGTCTTGCACTTGTGGATCCTGGTAAGTAATGCTTAACTTCTAAATTAAGTGTGGAATGTTTAAAAATAGTTGTGACTACAGTGAGGCATGGATTACTATGGATTCCAGTAATTGAAATACTGAATAAGTATTTGCAAGATAACTTTTTATAACTCCAGAATTCAACAATCCAGAGACACTGTAGAGTTGGAGCAGTTATTTGTGGGGGGAAAAAAAAATTTCATCTGTTTGGCACAGAAATGTTTGAGTTTCTTTTGACAATAGTCATGACTCCTGCAGTGCCTCCATTGTAGCAGGGAAGAATCTCTGAGTTTACTTGCAGCCAGAAAGAACACCACTGTTTGAAACATGAATATTCCTATTCATCTTAATGAAGGATTGCTCTTGCAGTGTCATGGCCATTTAAATGGCAACATTTTTAACTGGAATGTTGTTGAACATAGCACCTGGAAACACATTATTTGTGTAAGATTACATCTACTATTTGTTTAAATGTTCTGCATGATCTGCATATTTTAAAAGATATTCACAGGTTATGTTGTAGAAAGTATTAGTCTTCAGAGACCATATTTGCATAGTTGGAATGCTGGGAAGTGCCCTTAATCTGGTTTTACAGTGCACGTACGTGCGGAGTGTGCTGATTAATTTAGTGATAATCTCTGGCACTGTACACAGCAGAACACTTAAGCATATGAACACGGCCAGATCTTAAAGGCCCAGATCTATAAGCTGTGGATGTTATTTGAATTTCACTACTCAGGAACTATATTGGAGTGTCAGTTATTTGGATGTTTAGTAAAATGTTGCTGCTTAATTTTCAGATGGTTATCAGGCCGATTTTTGTTGTTCTGCCAAACAATTTGAGAAAACAGCTGAAGAAGCACAGTCCAGCAAAAGTGACCATCAGTCTAGCAAAACATTACCTTCTCGAAGTCAGACTACCAAAACCCAAGCCAGAGACCGACCAAAATCCAGTTCAGCAGAGTCCACAAATCACAGTAAACTTCCTCTAGTGCCTAACAACATTCTGACACCACAAGAAGGAAAAGCTTGTACTAAAAAATCCGAGAGCCTCACTAAAGCTTTAAAGTTTGAAAAAGCTAATTGTTCTTCTGAGAGCCAATATAGGGCCCTTTCTGAAGAAAGGATGACTGGGAAAGATTTTGCCAAGTCCACTGAGAATTCATCGAGTTCTGAAGACTTGTCAAAAATTGTGTCAAGAGGCAGTCATGGAACACACAATAAAATATCAAGGAACACAGTTCAATCTTTCTCAAAGGTAACGTGTAATAATTCACTTCAAGACAAAACTCTGAGGAGCTCTCCAAAGAATGAGGTTTTGCATCCTGATAACAGGAAAGGCTCTGGTGAACCCCAGCAAGACTTACTGCTCAGTAAGAGTTTAGAAACTACATTTAAAAACATCTTGGAACTTAAAAAAGCTGGGAGGCAGCCACAAAATGAGGCGGCAAGTAGTGGCTCGGTTGAATTAGAGTTTCCTAATTTTTCACCTATCGCTTCACAAGAGAACTGCCTGGAAAAATTTATTCCAGATCACAGTGAAAGTGTTGTAGAAACTGACTCTATTTTAGAAGCAGCTGTAAATAGTATCTTAGAGTGTTAATAGTTACAGTACCATGGACAAGTTATGTTTCTCTTAGCAGAAGCAAATGTGAATGACACCACAAGTACAGCCTGACATGCATTTAAGGTTAACCTTTCTAAATTAGATTCTGTTCTGTGTTTGAGAGCAATACTCATTGTGGTTACAGTGAGATATCCAAGTAAAGTTAATCCTTGTTAGAATGCAGTCTGTTAGGGCCTTACTGTTTCAAGTATTATTATGATAGTGCTTTTGATAATTGAGCAGTGCTGCAACATATCAGGGTTGCAGGTTGTTAGGCCCTATATAATACGGTAATATACTGACAATCACAGTCATTTGAAAGGATATATTTATTAAGAAATGTTTTTAAAGAGTGATGGAAGCAACAATTCTCCCGTACCCTTCTCTTCCACAAATGATCAAATTTTTAGTTTTTCTGGAAAACCCACTTGTACCTCTTTTCAGAAGTGATTATTTGCTTTGTTAATGAATCTGTATTCTAGAATTCTTAAGTTGGAAGGAAATCATCAGTGTGTTTACAGGGCTTCATAATTTAAACTTTAAGTGCTTTTCTATTGCTTTCTGAGCAGAAACTAGTACTTGATGATATATTTGTAGTGGGTAACTTTAGTCTGTGGGATGATATTATATGATCTTAGTCACAGTGGCATGATATGAAGTAATAAATGCTTGACTAAGGAAGGTAGAATGGAAGCCAGTAAATAGCAAAGTGTACAGGATGAGGCCATGATAGAGCCATGAATTTATATATATAATACATATATATGTTATCTCTTGAGGAAAAGATTTTGCATTTTATAATTGGATGTAGTCAGCCTTGAGTCTTTCTGAAGTGGTATAAATGTTTTTTTCTATTTGTTGGTTTGGTTTTTTTTTAGACCAAGTGTCAAAAGCACTTTTATTTGAAAACTGTATTTGTAGCTTATATTTTAAGAGGATGTTAGCCTTACTCTGATTAAATTTAAAGGCCAGTGTTTATTTTTTATTTTTTTTGCTTTTTGCCTTCAGAGAATGTTAAATCATCCACCGTAGCAGTCATAATTATCAAGATATGTACAGACCAAAGTTGATCAGCAATCCCATTGTTTAAACATATCAAAAAAGTGTAATTATTAATTCATATTGTAAAGCCAAGCGAAACCATTGCATGGTTTGTATTTGGCTTGCTGTCATGTTGTTAAGATAGAATCTTATTATTTTATTTATTTATTTTAATCTATGACTTTTTTTTTTTTTTGCTGCCCATGCTGCTTTGTTCTAGTTTACTTTGGTCATGAGTGCTTTTATGCACATAAGCGCGCTGACGTTGGTCACGTGTGTATAGTACATATGTCTGCTCAGGAGGATACAGCTTTTGTGGTTTCTAAGGTATGCTCATGTTCTCCCCCAGAACAATTTCTCAGAAACATTACCAGCCATTTTCCAGACCTGCTGATTATGATTTTCATCATACAGAGGCTCATTGTGACAAGCTGTGGTTGTCAGTCAGATTGTCAGGAGAGAAACCAGAAGGTTTTTGCTGGTGTGTAGTTCAGTCCATGTGAATGGCACAGAAGGAAGCGGAATTAAATCCTTGGGATAGTAGAACATTACAGCGCAACTCAGTATTCAGCTACAGTCCACTGTCTGACCACTAAAGGAAACCAAATCTAGAAAGCAATGAGAGAAAGATGAACTTCCTTAAAATTCATCTCCCCTTCAACGTGAATGGAAGTACTGGTTTTGTATGTTACTAATTGCCATTTAAAAAAATTGTGCCAATTTTAAAGTACATGTTTGTAAAAACCCAACATTCCCAAGTGTTGTATGAAATATTAATGAGTATTGCCAGTTTTAAATTTTTAGTTGGGTGTCCACAGAATAGACTCTCAGGCAGTTAGTTGTTTTTTTATTGGCAAAACTGACAAGATAGTCTTCACCTATTGCCTTTTTAGATTTAATAATATTCTCATGGCTGTGTATCCTGATGCATATTTTATTTTATCATTTTGGAAACTTAACCATTCTGAACTATTTAGGAAGGAGAACAGTAAGTTACACAGCTGTATGTTAACTAGTTAAATTTTTCTTTTATTGAGGAACAAAAGTGAAGTTGCACATTCATCAATCCCCTTGCTTTTTGTACCACGTCGAAATGGGTATGGGGTTTCGAGCCTCTCTACAGCAAATACGTACCTGAAGTATCAGGCTATGTGTCTTCTATTGGGTCTCATTTGGGGAGGGGGGACAATGGCGTATAAAAAATGACAAATTACAAAAAGTAATCGTGGCTGATTTGGTCAGACACATTTCTCTGAACTGCTGATGAGAGGAACCCATTGAACAATCCTAGTAAGACTGATCTTAGATTGTTAATATTCTGTTGTTCACTCCTTTGAATTCAATTCTAAAGGAGTTCTGGTACGTGGTGAAGCAGTGAATGAAAGAATTGTATTTTTGTGGTGCTTAAAAAAAGTTTATTAATCATATGGGCTCAAGTCCAGCAAAGTATTGTGAATGTGCATGAATTTAAACATGTTTTCATTATTTTGCTGGATCAGCATTGTGATTTCAATGTTATTTAATACTGCCTAATATTAAAACAAATTTTAAACTGGCAATTAAGAAAACTATGTTCATTTTGAAGATTTTAGTATAATTTATCTGTTAGAGTAGGGAGGCCTTACAGACTGACTTCACTTAAAGAGGATGTGTCACTTATTGTCAGTGTGGTATGGACTTTATTTGCTTAAATACCTTCATTTGTAAAGTATGTCTCACTTGAAATTGCTTTGTATACATTTTGTAAAAATATTTATAAAATGTTTTGTAAAAAAAAAAAGTATAACAAATTGCAGTTTATTTTGTTATGTTGGATAAATACTGTTAAAAGACACAAGTCAGTAAATATATTGTTAATCCATGGATAGGAAATGTTTAGTTGGAGATTACAAATTGAAACAACCATTGCAATACAGCCAAAGATTTGGGAAAAAATGTCTATCTGTGATTGTCTTGATTTAACCAAGTTGAATATTTACATTTCCAAAAGAGTATTGTTCTCAGTTTTAAGTAATATGACTACGAAATATTCTTACTCCTCTGCTTTTCATGGTGTAGCTCTGTTGTAATATACTTAGTATACCAACTTTCCATACTCTTTATGCATCTTTCTGAACATACACTATTAGGATTTGGTTCACATGGCATTATAACTACATCCTATAATGTTAATCTCCAAATTACAGGAGATCCAATGGTCCTGCCTTGTTGGTATTAGAAGTCTTGCCACAGCGAGGTTCTTGAGACATGCTCTCCTTCTCTGGTGTATTTTCACAAGGTCGAGGAATCACCTTACTGATACCTCAGGGAGATAGAAGATAAGAGAGGGCTTTTGTCAGTCAAGTGGCCACTGCATCCAGGCTGCAGGTTTGACTCCTGTCAGCTGCATTTGGTTATAGATGCCTGTGTTTGGGTATTTCCCGTTCCTTCCTCCTGGCTATGAGAAGACACTGCAGGTGATGCAATGAATCTTCCTACTTTTGTTAGAGGGGTGATGAACCTTTTCTTACTGTGATCGAATTTTTCAGAAAGTTTGCTGTGGCTCTGATCTAGTAAAGCTCTTATGCCTGGAATTTCCTCGCTTTATTTTTGGAGGCTGTGGAAGTGGAGGATTGGTGAAGGGTACTGCCTCTCAACTTGGAGTAGGGCCTACACTGTTGAAAGGTAGAAATCTTCATGGTTAGTATTTGTTATTTTGTCAATGAGACAAAATAAACATGCCTTTTGAATGCTTCCCACATGGGTTCAGACAGTAACAAAATGAATAAAATCAGTTATTTATTATTTTAATCTCTACTTGGGCTAGGATGGCTAAGCGTCTTCAGGGGTTTTTTTTGTCTTTTTTTTTTTGTCATAACCCTGTAGAATCACCAGGCAAACCTTTGACATTGCTAAACATTTTATGTGAAGTTTACTGTGCAGCTAACTTCACCTGAGACTATCTTTATGTTATAGGAACATGGTGTATTTTTTTTTCATTGCCTTTCAATAGCATTTTTGTACTGGGGTTTGTTATGTTTATTCCAACTTACAGGGCAGAATTTCTGAAGATTTTGTGTTTTAATGCATGGCTTAGTTAAGAAAGTCAAAACACCATTCATTTTGAGGATCTGAATGAAAAAAAAACCCAAACCAGAATAAGCTTGGCACAAGGAAAGGTAAGTAAATAATTTTAAAACTTAGAGGAATTCCTCTCTTCTTCAGGAAGTGGTTTTTTTTGATAAACCGTTGAATATTTCCTTTAAAATCATACACGTTTCCTTGGAGTTTTCACAACAACGCGTTTGTCAGACCGCTTCAAGAAATGGGAGAAATTCTTTGTGACTGGGGGTCAGCTCTCACTTTGGTTAAAGAAAGTCTCTGCAGAAAAGAAGCAAGTTCTGGTGGGGATCTGATCACAGCAGCTCTGGTGCACAGCTGCAGTGCATGTGCAGATTTCAGATGGCAGCAGTGGTAGGTGTACTGAGTTACTTGTTTGATTTATGGATTGGCATTTGTGAGTGCTACTAATCTTGCAACTGGTCATTGTATTTGAAATGGAAAAAAGTGTGCATAGTAACAAGTTACAATAGGTAAACATCAAGCAAGCTTAAGGGATCTTTCTGTACTAGGGAAGAAAACCATCAAAGGACACAAAGTGTTCAGCTGAACCAATATTTTTGGTGTGAAAGCAAAAACCTTTAAAGTTGCCCTGCTGTGTGCTGAGGATAAACCCCACTTCATTTTTTTCTAGAGTTTATATCTTATTTTGTGAGGTAAAAATATTTTATAAATAGAGGAACTAGCAGCATCAGAATTTAAGGCTCTTCTGTATTTTGTTTATTTTTATACACACACACACGCATATATATGTGTATATATATATATATGTATGCAAGGTGGAGATTGTCCTCTTCTCCCAGGCAGCTAGTGACAGGATGAAAAGACAGACTGAAGCTGTGCCAGGGGAGGTTCAGGCTGGATATAGGAGGAATTTCTTCACTGAAAGGGTTGTTCAAGGGTTGTTCATCACTGGAATGGACTGCCCAGGGAGTGGGGTCACCATCACTAGAAACCTGCTGTAGCTCATCTCACAGCATGGCAGTGCTGGCTGTATCTGGGGCTGACAAGTGGCCAACAGGATAAAAATGCATGCAGTCAATATTATTGAGGTTGAACAATTTCACCTTGCTTTCATGGTAAAATTAATCAGGGATTTTAAAGGCTTCTGTTAGCAAGGGCAAATAGCAGAGTCTGCTCTGTCTGTGGAAGGCTGGATACCGAGTGCTCAGGAACTGGGACCTGGAAACCTTTGTGCACAGACAAGGACATTCAGATAAGGCTGAAGGAGACAAGGCTCCAGGGTTTGGAAGAAATGAGCCAGGAAGGTGAGTAGGTGTGTGTGGGATGGATTTTTTTTGGGGACCTTTGATATTTAAATGACTTAAACTTGACTTTAAAAGCACAGGATGTATTGTAGATACAGGAAATTGTACAGTATTGTATCTGTTTATGTATTAGATAGCAATTAGCATACTTAATATTAAACTTACTGCTTTTTCCCTTTGCACCTGGGTGAAAAATTAATTTAGTGAATATTTTACTCAGATGGGGATCTGTATGTCTTAACAGTTACAAGGATGAGCTCACACACAGTTTAAAAGCTGTTTGTGAAAGAACATGCCTAATATGCAAGACCTGATATTAATTTGAGCAAGAACATTACTAAAAAATGTGAGTCAGTTCCAAAGTAATGTGGAATGGGGGAGGTATTTTCATGCTACTGAATGAGTGTCACTGACAACCTAAGTCTTTACTACAAGGCAAGCAAGGTATGGAATCTCTTTGCTCCTTCACTAGTTTTTTTCTGAGGTTACATTTTCCCCATTGATTTGAATAATTTTGAGTTTTTAGAGAAAACAATATACAACCTTAAGACATCTGTAGTAATTAGAATTCCCTTTATGAAAATGCATTATGTTGCTCTCATCTATTAAGAAGGGCAGTTTTAATCCTGTGACAACCAGTCTGAGAGTCAAAACTTATTTCCTAGGGAGTTGAAAACTTGCTTTTTTAAAAAATGGAATTATACCACATTTGATTTTGTTAAAGACAAAAGGGAGACACCACCCCACTCTGATTTTGTTTTGTTTTATCCTTTGACAATCAAATTCTAATCTCCTAAGTAAGTAATAACGCATTCTTGGATACTTTTAGTCTAAAGTCACTTGGACCTGTTTCTGTTGCAGTGTTCTGTTGGAGACTGTGTGGTTTGTTTCAGAGCCATTGTTATGAAGCAGGATCCTACAAAAAAATCATCGTATTTTACCTGTGCTCCCATTTTCCATAAGTTTTACATAACTTTTGGAAGAGTTCATGTTTATGTCTTCAATTTGTAAACTCTCTAGCTAAGAGACCCCCTCTGCTATTTGCATGCAGATGTGTTTAGCATCTACCCCAGTCTGAGTGAAGGTATTTTCTTCCTCACCTGGGTGGTTTGGTAGAAATAAATACCAGGGTGAGATTATTGATGGCAGAGAAAACTGGATTTATTTACTTTTTTTTTTTCATCTGCCATGCTCATTCAGACTTGAAGGTGTTAATAGTAGTTTTATGGCTCTGATAGCAGGTCTAGGCATTGAAAGAATTTGAGACTGAAGATTGGAGTAAACCATGCCACGAATGGTGTGACCAGGAACCTCAAAACCTTATCCTCACATACAGACCTGTTTGTTTGTACTGCAATCCATAAAGCAATATTTATCTTGAAATCCGGTTATGTTGTCTGTATGGAGAAGAGGAGAAGGAGCAGATGTAAATTGTTAAAGGTACATTGTTTTTTAGAACAGAATAAAAAAGAGGATTTTCACTTCCTTCTTCCTTACCCTCATTTCCATAACAAGGTTGCAGGAACTTTGACATTGGTGAGTTGACAATGTTCTGTAAAAAGTTTAGAAAAAGAGAATCAGGATGGAAAGCAGAATATGCAGCTCTATTTGTTCATTCCAGAGGTAGCTCAGTAACATCAGGTTCTGTGCAAATAAACAGTAGGTTTCAATTATCTGCTGCTAATTATCACCTAAATTTGATTTGCACGCTCTTCAAAGGGACTCATATCTTTCCATTTAGTTATTTGTTTCAGTGCAATGAATCTTTGATTCAAACCAAACGTGGGTCAATTTCCAACTGGAAAAAAAAAGTGCAAGGAATGTATTTATCCACAGTCATATCAGTGTCTCTCTTTAGTTTAATATATGTGATGATTCATGGCCTCAGTGGGGAGGTGGATTTGTGTCAATCCGTGAATTGGCTTTGCCTGTTTGGCAAGTTTGTAAAGGGTTTGGTCAGTTGTAGAAGGTCTTAAATAATTGTGCCAGGTGGGGTGGTTCTGGTGGGCTTTGAGTAATGAAAGGAAGTTTTAACATTATACAGATGTAATCAAATCTCATTGTGAAGACTTTCCCCCCCAGATATTATTTCCTTTGCACAACATCAGGTTAGTTTGTCTTCCACATAGACACTTTTTGTACTGCAGTAATTATCATTTTAATCTTTATTTATTCCTCTGTCTGTAGTGATGCAGCCAACAGTCTCTGAGAGCATTGACACAATGGTCTCATGCCTTTCCTTCACCAAGAGCACCTACTAAAAACTGTAGGCCTATAGGGGGGAAATGAGGCAATTTAGGACGTGTGATGGAGTGATTGACTAAGATGTCAAGCAGTGCCCTGGAATTCCTGCAATACTGTGTCATGTGAACATTGTCCTGGGAAATGTGGTCCTGGAATTCCTGCAATACTGTGTCATGTGGACATTGTCCTGGGAAATGTGGTCTAGGTGACCCTGCTTGAGCAGGGGCCTTAGACAAGGTGACCTCCAATTGTCCCATCCATCCTTAACAACTCTGTGCTAATAATATTCAGTTAACATTGTGTAGAAAGGTTATTTAAGTGTGCAGTACTAAATGTAACTTAAGTTTCACTGGCTGCAGTTTTGAGTTGAACTTTATGGAGTCACACATAGTACCCCAAGTATTGAAAAATAATTAATTTCTGCATTTTATGACCTAGAAAGAGAATATACTGTGAGAAACGTGTTAAAAGATTATTAGCAGTCAAATGGTTAGTATTTTAGAGAAAATCAGAATTGCAGGTGTTATAGCCTGTGTGGCTGTTTATCCTGCTTAAGAGAGCATATTTTTAATTTTTGTGTTCTCACAGATTAAGTCCTGAGAACATGTTAACACTGCCCTGGTGCACATGGTTGTACAGTGCATTAACGTGATTGGACACATTCACCACCAGCCTTTGGGACCTGCAATTATCCTTGGCTGTCAGACAGCTTTTTAATTATGTGACTACCTACTCTTCTTCCACAGATGCCTGTGTCAGTGCACAGGACAGCACAGGTATCTTGTACTTTAGTCAGGTCTGTCTGAAGGCTTGTCTGCATGCTATGTAAAGTTAAACTAAGGCTAATGGGGCCAGAGCCCCATCTGGACAGCATCTCCATTCCCTGGTTGAGTCTGTTCCCTAGTAAAATGCTTAGCATCAATTTCCACCTTCTCAGCCTCCTTCGAAAGCCAGATCTCCTTTGACTGCTGGGAAGAGCGTGCCCCTCTCCCAGATTCCTGGGTGCTCTCAGCAGCAGACTTTGTGAAGCCAAAATAACAACTGTCAGTAAAGTAGGTGTCATCCTTAGCAGAGCTGTCTCGTGAATATTCACCAAATGCCAGCAGCTACCGATCCTCTGCTGGGGAGTCTCCTACATGCTGTAGCTTGGAACTCCAGGCAGTTGTTCAGAAAATGTTCACTGGATGCAGTGAATGTTCTTCATTTTAACATGTCTTGTCTCTTTTCACCATTAAAAATATTCTATGTCTGGCCTCATCCAAAATCCCTTTTACCTGGTCTCTTACCCACTGCTGCAGTAGCTGCCAGCTCCCCCTCTAGTCCTGATCTCTTCCTTCAGCTCGTGGTGAAAGCAGCGCTGGCAGCTGCTCTCTGAGCACAGATGGCAAACTTAGACAGTCCTTGTTCAGACACTTGAGCCTCTGCTTTTTCTGTCCCTTGGAATCAGTCTTTGTGATAAAAACATTATTACTTATTTAGTGCCTTTGGCTGTAATGGATCCAGCTAGAGGGCAATCTGCCATGCAGCTGGCTAGGCACAGAACAGCCACAGCAGGGAAAAGGGTAAATCCAACTGGGAACCGTTGCCTGTAAAGATGGTAGTGAAAGTGTTGCTTGCCCTGGTAATTGGTAACAGCCATTTACAGGGGCGAGTAATTTGGGTACACATTATTGCTAAAAATTGTGTTCCAGAGTGTGCACCCCTGTTTCCTCTCCTACATGGAGGAATGTACAGATGCTCCAGGATCAGGGCCCTCACAAACCAGGGACATGCAGCATTGTCTGGGTGTGGAGGTTAGAGCCTGCCCTGGCTGTGGGATGCATGACTGCACCGAGCCTGATGCAGGGCTCTGGCCTCCTTTGCCCTCAGCTAGGTGAGTGGGTTTAGGCTGAAATCACTGGTAACTCTGGATAAAGAGCTTTTAGGAGTGTGGGGTTAGTTTTGTTTCGTTTTGTTTCTTTTTCTCCCAGGAGAAGGAAGAAGGAATAGAGGGCTGGTAAATAACAGAATCTGGGTAAAAGCTGAAATTTGCTCTGCAGAGCATTTTTATCCTAAGTTTTGACTACCTTTCAGAAAGAATAGCATGCATAGGTTCTGTAGGTAGACAGACACAATAGCACTGCAAAGTGTGCATTTCTTCCAGCTGTCTTAGTGAAGTGTTGATTTTGAAACCTAGTTTCGGTGCTGCTTGCTATGCAATTAGCACACAGTGAATACATTTGGGAAGTTCAGCTGCGTGGTACTACACTTTGCTTTGGGGTGGGTGTCAGTATGGACACTTCAATCAAAACATCTTTGTAAGGTAAGTGAGCAGTCGAAACAAAATTTGAGGCAATGAAAACAAGCATATGCCAGGAAAAGCTGGTAATAGTGTAATTCTATTAAAATGTATGTGAATGAAATGTTAATTTCTCTAATATAAAAAACCCCAAAACAACTCAACCAAAAAACATAGCAGAAAGAATTGAGATACAGGAAATTCTGAACCCACAGAAACATTTTTAAAAGGTATCAGGTAAAGAGGAACTTGACAAACAGTGGCTGATCAAGAGAAGATGAATGATACCGTCATGTAAACTTGAAATACAGGAGAACAAAACAGCTGATGAAACAAAGCCAGACATTAATGAGGTAAAATCACTTTTCTTAAGAATATAACTGTCCCAGATTAGTAACAAAAGTTGCTGTCTTATGTAACAACAATGGTATTCACTGGTACAAACTTTTGAAACTTAGAGCACAGGAGGTTCTCCCCACTTTCTAATGAAAAACCAGCTCATGTGTGTTAGCACGTCCAAGGTAGTTTAAGACTTGACTGCATCTCCTCATTAGTGATCTTTAAGTTGCTTCTCTGAATCTCTTGTTTATTTAATGACATTCTACACTAATAAGAAAAAAAGAAGTTTTTAAGCATCTGTGATAGATCAGAGGGATCAAGAAATTATTTCCAAAAATTCTGGAACATTCTGGACCGGGGAAGGGATATTTTTCTGGATTTAAGTACTGTGTATTTTATCAATTCTTGGTGGCTGTGGTTTGCAGATCATTCTCATGATTCTCCACGAGGTGGAGGAAGCAGCTTATGCTTTGTGCTGCGGTGTGGGAAGGGGCTGTGGGAGGCTGTGCAGGGCTCCCACTGCTCTCCTTTCCCACTGTCAGCTCCCGCTCCATGGAGGAGGATGCAAAGAAGGGCTCTGAAGCATTTCTTGCTGTTTTGCTCCTTTTAAGAACGATCATGGGTTTTTCAAAATCATGATTCATCAGGGTGTCTTTAAGGACTGCACAGAATCACAGAATATGCTGAATTGGAAGGGACCCACACAGATCATCAAAATCCAACTTGTGGCCCTGCACAGGGCATCCCCAGGAACCACACCATGTGCCTGAGAGCATTGTCCAAGCATGAAGGATGTTGATGTGATTGTAATGGTAGAAGCTTTGTCCCACAGCTAAGTCCCATGTGTGCTGCCTGTCCGTGGTCATACAGCCAGGGGCTGGCAGATAAACCTGGTTCTCTGAGATTTGGTGTGCTGCAGAGTACTCAGTCCTACAGGGCTGTTTCACTATAAAACTGCTGTTCTTTGTGGATAAAGTACAAGTAGGAAAAAAACCCAGCTGGTGTCTGTAATTAAAAATGTTGTAACTTATATGAGATTTCTGCTAAGGCCTCGGTGTTTCAGGTTTTCTCTTGACTGTGGTGGGATTTGGAAGGACTTACCTTGCACAGTTATCCCCAGACTTGTCTGTTGCAGAATCCTGTGTTTTCAGTCTTCGCAGCTCCTAAAACTCGAACTCCATTTAATTTGTAATTTCTTTTACTTGTCTGAAACCCTCACCCAAGTGATTTTTATTTTTGCCTGTGATGAAACATGTTAACCCAAAGTAGAAAATATTAGTTTTAAAGTTCCATTCAGTGGATTTCTGTTGACAAAAAACCCAAAAAACCTCTGTTAAAACTCCTATATGAATGACACAACACTGCTTCTATTTTAGCTGATCATCCTATGGCAGATCACTTGACTTACTTTTCAAGGCATTAAAGTGTGTTTGCAGCCATGCTAAGGTTGTTTCAGCATTTCACAGGGCTAACTCAATTGTATCAAGATGAAAAGTCACTGGAATGGGATTTTGTCAAGGTGATTTGCAGTAAGTGACCACAAGAGCAGACCTGCCAACTGAGATAGTGAATTGGTTGGAAAGAAGGCTGGAAAGGGATGTTGAAGAGCCATTTCATCAACACCTGATTGCCTGTGCCTATCCTGTTCTTGGCAGAAGTCTGTTGAAGATTGCTGTTGTGTGCTTGCACAGAACTTCATTTTGCTTCCTTTTAGCCCAAACATTTTCTATGAGCTGCTTGTTTCTGTGTTCCCACAAGCATTGTGTTGCCATAAATGCAGTATCTGAGAGCTGCAGTGCGACGTAGAAAGAAGCAGGATGTGAGGAATGTGTGGACTTCATAAATAGTGTATCAGGGAAAATATCCATGAAGATGTTCTTAAATGTAAGAAGGAGTGTATTCTACTACGTCCCAAAGCTTTTATTTTCTGGGTAGAAGGACAAATTGTTGGGTAGTTTAGTTTATACTTGATTTGTTTGGATTTTTTTTTCCCCTTTACTGGTATTTATGCCACTTCCTTAAAGGAAATATACATTTTTTTCCCAAAATACATGAGGGCTTCTTCCAGCATAGCTTTACCAGTTAGAGTCATTATTTCTTCTTGCTTCTGACTGATGCAGCTATAACTGCATAGTAACTCATTCAGCCAGGACTTTGAAATTTCTAACAAATTTGGATATATGATCTGTGCATCAGGTGAGGTTTGGTCTCTCCTCCTTTACATACGTTACCTTGTGAAAAACTAAATAATGTTAACATAAACTTCTGAAAAAGGTTTACAGGATCCAAACTTTGCCAGCTTCTGTGATAGCTAAAATAATGTGTTTTCTTACTGAAGACTCAATTGTTTAGTGTCAATCTGTGGTAAATCAGTCAGATGACCAGGCCCCAATTCTTCTTGAGAGGCTTAAAATTCAGGTGGCCATGTTATGATTAATAGAATCTTAGCTTTAATAGAAATCATTCTGCATTGGTAATATGGAAATGTAATGGTAATATGCTTTCTCTGGGTGGAGGGGTAAGTATATGGGAACACCCTCCAAATTACTTGAAGAAAAACCACATTTATTCCGAGGTACGCAAACTTGGCCAGAGCTAGCTGATCTCTGGAGCTGTGATAAATTATGTGAGTTATCTGTCCCCAAAGAAGCAAAATTTATCTCCAGAGTCCTGAAAGCATGTTAGCTTTGCTATTTTATTTTTGATACAGGACTCAGGTTGGACAATAACTATATGGGAAGCAGGTCACACTTAGAAGGGTGGGACAGAAGTCTCTGTAAAGCTTCACTCTTTAGGTGAAGAGTTTTCTCTCTGAGTGATGAGGACAGGGGCTGTCTTAAATTCTCTAGCAGCAGATTCAGAGCGAGACCCAGTGAGGAGCTGCAGACAAAGCTCTGTAGCTTCCCAACAGGGTCAGACTGGAGCAAGGACCAGACCAAGGGGCTCTCTTTGGTCAGAGATGGCCCCTTGCTGATCCATGCTCGGGGCTGGAAACAAAATAGAGCCTCTCAGTAGGTGCCCTTGGTGCCTCTTGAAATGACCCAGTAGCCACCAGCATGCACAGCCTGGGATGCTGCTCTTGCTCCCTGGCTGGTGGACCTGCATGGAGAGGGGTTCCCTTCCATGCCTGCTCATGGCCATCCCTCCATCCCTGTTGTCATGCAAGATTGCTATACAACAAAGCAATAGCAATCTATAGGAATCAAATTTTACTGTCACAGGTCCTAACTCCAGCAGATACATGTGAGTATGGGATGAACAGTCTCTTCCTTTTGGAGTGAAGGCTTTAGTAGCTCAAACTGGGTCTAGTCTCCTGATACAGGGAGATCTGTGTCTTAGGACTTGCAATTGTTTTTCCTGTAGAATTCATTAATCTGATTGTAATTTCCCTTTATCACAAAGGTTCTATAATTTCTAGTATTTTAAAAATCTTTATCATCCTCCTCCTATGTGTTGGTGGCTCAGGCTGACTGGAAAAAAACAATCTATAAAACATGTGGTGAAGTGAAAAATACACCGAAATTTCACTTCAATGCTCTGGCCAAATCTATCTTTTGGGAGTAGCTACTCTAGCCTGCTCTGTGTTGGAGAGACATTTTCCTCATCTTCACTTGTGCTGCAAAACTGTGCTTCCTCTTATGCTGAGGCCAAGCACATCCTGAGAAAAAACTGCTTGGTTTGCCAAACATGCAGCTGATGACACGTGTATTTATGCTCCCTGGCAAACTAAGTTAAGCAAACAGGGACTAAGTTGGGCAGATGTTATAGGAGGTAATACTTCATTATAACTTGACTATGAGCCGCTTATTCTTCTTCCCAATTATGGCATCCCTATGCATCACTTTCCTGAGAGAGGAGTATTCTGGGGAAAAACAAATTACGGCATATAAAGCCTTGAAAGCACAGTAACTGCATAGGAAGGGACAGTAGCTGGAGTGAAGGGTCTGAGTACATGTAAATTTGTCTCATTTTGTTCAAAGCATGGTTGTTTCTACCTCAGATATTAAACTGTTAAATTAATTCCTGAAAACTCAGTCACTCAGTTCACAGTGTGCCTGAATTCAAGCCGTGTTTCAGTAACATCAGGTTCTGTGCAAATAAACAGTAGGTTTCGATTGTCTGCTGCTAATTATCACCTAAATTTGATTTGCACGCTCTTCAAAGGGACTCATATCTTTCCATTTAGTTATTTGTTTCAGTGCAATGAATCTTTAATTCAAACCAAACGTGGGTCAATTTCCAACTGGAAAAGAAAATGCAAGGAATGCGTTTATCCGTGGTCATATCAGTGTCTCTCTTTAGTTTAATATATGTGATGATTCATGGCCTCAGTGGGGAGGTGAATTTGTGTCAATCCGTGAATTGGCTTTGCCTGTTTGGCAAGTTTGTAAAGGGTTTGGTCAGTTGTAGAAGGTCTTAAATAATTGTTCCTAATGGGATGGTTCTGGTGGGCTTTAGAATTAGGAGTGCAAGTCCTGAAGTTACACAGGCACAGAAAAATCTCATTAGACTTCAATTCCCATCCTCCCTATAAAAAGATATCTGTGTGAGGACGAAACGGAGAGCTGGGATAACGGGATCTAAACTCTTTTCTACTGCTTTGAATCCCAACTTAAAAATGTGTGTGTTATGTTTTACACAGGCTCCTTGGTTGTCGCTGTGACCCTCTGGCATGTGCAACACCATAAAATTTCAGTCACAGAACTGAAGGAATTCTGAACGTTTTTCTTTTTAAAATAAACAGAAAGCACCAAACGCAAGCAAGAGAGCTACAGCAACAAGAAAACTTCATTGTAATAAATACCACATGTGATCACGATTTATGAAGCAGACAATAAAGAGTAATTTAAAAAGAGAAATCCTCTTATTCTCTTTCACGTGGCTAAAGGCAGCATAATTTCTGGCTGTCTTTACTGGAGATTTATTCAAAGATTTAACACCCCCTTCTGTTTTTCTTCTCCTGGAAGCTCAGAGGAGGATGCTTTATTAACTTGCCATTCTTTAGATTCATATCTGACCTCTGATTTCTTTTAACATGGAGATAGTTGGTAGACATTTTGAATTTTTTAATTTAAAGAATGCTTTCAAGATGTTTTAGTAGTATGATGTTGCGTTTCCTGCAGTTTTTTCCATTTTTTCCTAGTGACTGGAGTAAATACCAGTATTTTTGATAAGTCCATGAATACTGAAAAACCCCTTCTCGAATTCTGTATGTTGTCTTTTGATACTTTAAAGATAGGTTACCTAACATCTCTGCAAAAGAAGAATCTATTTTGGTTTGGTTCTCAAACAGTCAGCTGACTCTGAAGTGGTGACCTAATATAAAAATGTTTGCTGTTGGCAGTGGAGGAAAGATTTCAACTTTATAGCAAGTATTGCTTATGCCTCCCTGTTTTGGGCTTCTGTCAGTTCTAGTTAAAATAAGGGTGCTTCTGAAGTGGAGCTGTAATTACAAAATGAACATCCATGCACATTTTTACTGTGACTCTATCTGTATGGTGCATCTCAACAGGGTTGGATACAGGGAATTCTTCTTTGTCAAATGGAAACTTTTCTGGCTGGATCAGTGTTTCTGGATTCCAGTGTGCTGTGTGACTGGTTAATCTCTGTAGTATTTTTATGGTTTATTTTCAGTCCTGACAAATCCAATCCAAATGGTTGTATGTTTTCTTCCTATGGTGGAGGTAGAGTATGTTCTGGTGTAATTAATACAGCATAAAAGACACATTAGGATTTATAGGATAGAACTTTTATATTTAGGTTGTCTCAACATTTGTTGACAAAGATGGGGGATCTTACTGTTTTAAAAAACCCCAAAGTAAAAATAAACTCAGGAACAAGTTCTTTCCTTTCACAATAGAGGTGGGATAAATCTTAAGGACATTCAGATTCATAGATGTATTCATTGTAAATTCTGCATGTGTTTTGTAAGGTTTGGTTGTGATGCATGTAGGCACCTCTTGCTTCCTAATATCTGTGTCTATTCTGCCTCTGTGATGAACACCAACATGAGAAAGACTTTTCTATATTCTTGGGGCTTTCAAATGGTATATTAAAATTATTTGTCTCTCTTAGAGTGAAGCCCTAAAGAAACAGTCACCTCAGTGCATTGATTTTGGGAGTGGTGGGCTTTTTTAAGTTCTTCAGTGTTTTAACTACGATTTTCATCAAGCTGGAGCTCACTTGAGTAGAATCTGAGCATTCACCTTTTAAAGGATGATCTGTCTGCGCATTTGCTGCCTGGAATAACGTTTATACCACATGAAGCACGATACCTTTGCTAAAATATCTTTGAATTATGCTGTTTTGTGGGAGTTTCTCTGTTCCCATTCTCAGTCTTCCAAAGCCTCTGAGTTGAGATACTGGGAACTTGTGAATATGACTGATACTTGAAAATACTGATGTTTGAAAATACCAGTTCTGAATGAACATTGGATTTCTCTTAGCCATTGCATGGTAGTGACTGGTATTATTAAGGACTTGCCTTGCACAAACTTGTGTTGCAGTTCTCTGTGTCTAGAATTTCTCTTTGAATTGAAAATTCAGAGAAAACAAGGGCTTGAAAATGGGCTCCAACTGATATTCCTTTCCAGGCAAGGGAAAACACATGGGAAAACACCCTAATCACACATTTCCCTGTCATTCAGATCATCTCCTTGTTGTGTATCTAGCTCTAAGTACAACCATTTCTGTGGGTACAATTCAGACCTTTGGTTCATTTTTCTTCTTTCCAAGAGGAGGAGAGTGACCTGAAGTTCCGTTCTAGCCAAGTAGTGTAGAGTAAATGGCTTTTAAAGATACATTTTTGAAGACATGATTACTTTAAAATTCTTTGGCTTCGCAAACAAGTTGGTTTGTTGTTTTTTAAAGGTATCAGAGTGCTTCAATTTTCCTTAATAGTTTGTAGTATTGTGGAGAAGGAATCTTTCCCACTCCTTAATCTTTCACTCATTCCTTCTGTCAGTCTGTCTCCCTAGATAGCTTCTGTGACCCCTTTCTCTTAGAAAGCTTTTTAACTGAAGTGGTCTTTTGATGTCTAGTTTTTAGCCAGCTTTGTTGCTTGGCCCAGGAGCCTTATGTTGTTAACTCATCACTTATGAGGAAGACACTTAACTGCAAGCACCCTGATACTTTCTTGGTGATTTAGCACAGAACCTGTACCTCTATGGTGCTGTAGCAGTTCAATCATAGAGGAAATTGTTACAGATTTCCAGACTGGGCAAGAAACCAAAATAATTCTTTGCATATCTAGTAATTTTATTTCATTGACTAATTTGTTCCAGAGTATTTTGCACCTCTACTGCATGTTATTGCTATGAAATTTGTGACAGAGACAGTCTGTGTGGGCCAGAGCTTTGGTCCCCAGCCTTGTGCTGGACTATCTAAGACTCAAATTGCTGCTACATGTGTAGGAATCTACTCAACAGTATTTGTTTATTTCTGCTTTTGGTCCAGCAAATCTGTTAGAACCAAAGGTAGTGTTTAGATTCTTCTCCAGTCCTGAAGTACATTGAATAGTTTGTGTAATTACAGTCAGAAAGCAAGTTAAAAAATAAGGAATGTGGAGAAAATCAGCTCAGCTATACATGATTTGAAATAGATTTAAAAAAACCCAACTATTTGATATAACTGAGTCCAGAACTGAGAATGTGGAGAAATTAACTGACTAAACCTTCAGTGGGACATGGTAGAAATAAGCACTTGGAGAACAGAGACAGACATTTTATCCACTAAAATTTCCCAAGTATATCCTAGTTAATCTTCACACCTGAAGAGCTTTGGGGCTGCTGTGACCCCCCATGCTGCTTTCACACATAGGTAACTTCATTAATTTTGTCAGGGTGAGGTCAGGAAATTCTCAAAGCACAGACCGGGTCGATAATCAATCTTTTACAAGGGCTCCAAGATTAGTGGTATCCAGGGCATAAAAACACTCTGAGAAAAGTCTTTGACAAAATATCCATGTCTTTCCCCCCTTATGCTACTATTAAGAAAAATGAGTCTTTTATGTCCAGTGGAGAAACCCTGTCACAGTTCTCCATGTCTTTGACACCTTGACGCTGGATTATGTGATCGCCATGCACTCCATATGGAGCTGTGTGCTGAGACCCGTGGAAACTGGAGCTGGTGCACAGTGTGGAGCTCCATGCCAGGAACACTTGAGATCAACCTTGCTTGTTGTTAATAAGGTCCTAGGCAGAATTCAAGGTGTTAGTTTGAACCTATAAAGCCCCAAATGGTTACCCAGGAGGCTGCTTCCCTTCGTGCAGCACAGCACTCATATCTGGGATCAGCCAGAGACACTCGACCCTGGCTTTGGAATTCACTTCCCACATCCACCCTCCTGGGCTGGGATCTGTCAAAAGTTAGTGTGTGCTGCAAGCTCAGCCTGTTGTGCCCCATGACTTGGTAGGGGATGGTGTGAGGTACTGGGAATTTGCTTTATCCCAGTGGTGGTGTGTATTTTTACCCACTGGTAAAGTAGGTTGTTTTGGTTTTTTTTTTTTTCCTTTCTCTTTGTGCTAGAAATTTCCTTTCTCTTTGCTTTTTGAAATGTAACCATAGCTACAGTTTACACCTGCAGCCATGTGGCTGGAACCAAGGCATTGCCAACTGCCTTTTAATTAATTACAATTTTGGTGCCATAGAAATCAGTGGGTGTATGCAACCCGCCCCTGGTATGGTAGGATTTACTCCCCTGAGCAAAAACATTTGAGGTCAGATAGGAATCTATAAAGAAAATCTATGTAAAATAAAGATGGATGAGATGAGGAAACCCTGATAACAGAGCTTCTCTTTAAGACTGAGAGCAGTGATGAGCCATTATAGAGCACCAAAGTCAGCTGGAGAATGAAAAGCAAAGACAAGGAGCAGTGTAAGGAGAGGCAAAATCTGTGTTGGTGTTTGTTTTGTGATCTCTTTTATTCTCAGCTTGTTAAACGAGATGCAGAAGTGGGGAAGCTGCGAGGGGGTAGGATGTGGTTGATCTTGATTTCTGATGAAGAGAGGCAGGATGTGCAGTTTCGGCTCTGCAGTGCAGAAAACACAACATACAAGCTTAGATGACTCTTCCTCAGTGCAGATTGTATGAGGTGCCATGATAGGGTCTCACAGAGCACATTGGGGGAATTACAGTGGGAAACCAAAACTGGGATATTTGGGTATCTAATTAATTTACATGGCTGTGCTCTGCCCTTTGAGAAAGTGCTTGTAAAAACATTTTTGGGTCTGTAATAATATAGTTCATGAACAGGAAGAAATTATGACCATTGGTTTTATTTAGCAGTACAAATAATAATATATACTAATAATATATAACAGTTTTAAGTGGAGAATCCAGTGACTTAATGAGAGAAAGGTCTGTTGCTTCTCTATTTCACCAGGAACTGTCAGGAGAGGGAGGATAAAGTGTTAGAAAGTTGAGAGTTTATATAAATCCAGAGGCTGGAATGTTTTATTCACCAGTGGCTCATCCCTAATATTGTTTTGCTATAGACCAGAGTTCCTATCTGACAAGACAGGATCTAAAACTGTGAGTAATCCATCCACCAAACAACACAGGCCAGATTTTTCTGGTTTTGTGTATAAACAGTTTGTCCCAGCATTTTTATTCCCATTTGTTTAGACAGATCCCAAATTTAGGTGTAGCACTGTGTGGTTATCCACAGGTGAGAGGTATTGTATCCCCAGTGAACCCTGTGGGCCTCCCACCCACAGACCCCTGAAAGCACCAGGTCCCAGTGCAGCTCATTCCTTCATAGAGAAAATATGTCAGTTGCTTGATTAGCCCAAACTTCATCTTTTTCTGCTTTCAGCCTCCCAGCTATGGGGATATAGCTTTTTTAGGCAACCTGGAAATCTGCCTCTCCATAAAGCCCCTAAATATTTGCACAGTGAACAAGCCCCACATGTCTGTCATGGCAAAAGGCTTTTCTTCAGAGGTTGAGCCATCCCGATGTAATTGTGATTTTTCTAAACTGTTCATTCATTGCCAGTAAAGAACTCTTTTTTTCCTAGGAAAACACCATGTCCCAGCTCTAGTAAGTTTATTTGTAAGTCTGATTGACATATGATGGGATGAAGTTAGACTGACAGTGAGTGTTTCATTGATGTGAAATTTTACACCATATCTGGACATAGTATATACTTGGTTTATGATCCAGCTGGGCATGCTTGTTAGTTATTGTTGAGGTCAATCAAAGTGTAATTGTAACATAGGGAAAGACGGTCCCAGGGCTACAAAGATTTGCTTCCAACAGCTGCTATTCATTATTCATTAAACTCTACCTTCTGTTTTTGAAATTAATAACCCTTGGCTTTCTAACAAGGTATCAGACGTGCAGAATATAGATTTAAAAATCAAAGATGCGCTGGTTTCATCCCCAAACAAGAGAGAGCACAAAGCACTTTAGCTAGCAATAGTAGTTGGCAGCAGAACACAGTATTTCTGTTTGTGGAAAACCAGATGTGAGTTAATTAACCTGAAGTTTTTGGACACTGTACGCTGCGTGTGAGAGAACTGACTGGTGTACAACAAACCCCAAACTTATAGAAGTCAGGGGGAACACTCAAAACCTCAGTTAAATAAAATTCCATAAAAATTAAGGCAAAGTACAGCAACACAATTCTACAGTGGGGGAATATAAGATAAAACAGGGTTCATTCAAATTGGCATTTGCACCTCCTTTAAAGCAGTGATTTTCCAACATCTATTTACCACTTTGTTTGAAGTGTAGCCCAAGCTTTAGCTCAGGAGGATGGCCAAAGGAGACACATAATGTTTCTGTCCTGTGAATCCCGTTGTGGTGTCCCTGTGAATGTTGTCCGACTGAGATGGTGCACGGAAAAGTTACAGGAGAATTTTGGAGCGCAACTAGGAACAGTGTCTATCCCAGGCAGGTCCAGGCATGTTTTTCCCATTTCATCATTTTGTCATCACAAAGGGCTAATACACCGCGGCAAAAAAAGTGTACAAGACAAAGTTCTGAGGCTGAGAGTCTCAGTGCCATCTGTGGGAAATATGATTAACTGTAGTGCATGATCATGAGAGCAGAACTATGATAGTATATCATAAAGTTAATTAAAATTGGTCTAAGAGTGTTAACACAGCCATCTCTCTACTCTCTGAATCAGGTGTTTGATGTCCTTTCTTTTCCTGTGTAAATTCCACTACTTATTCTTGTGGGGTGCTTTAAACCATCACTAAATGTTACATTTATGACATGTTTCTAAGCAAACATTGGGATATCCATTGCACATGAGCATGTTTCCTCAGCTCTGCTGGCCTTGTTGGGCAGCTTATCTACTGTTCTCCCTAAATCTGACCTTTCATGTTTAGTTACTTTAAAGACACTAGAAAACCAACTATCTACTCAATTTCCTTGTAGCTTGGGGGTAAGGTTAAAACATCGTGTAGCTACCGTATGTTTGACATTATACAGCAACAACTGATAAGCAAATATTTTCTTTTTAAATACACAGTACATTTTGCAAGAATATATAATGAGTATTCTTACTCTTTGTCCTGGAGAAAGCCTGATGTTGTTAAATATAAAAAGTTGCCACTGGTGCTTATCTTACTAAATCTGCTCACATCAATTGGTTCTGCCTACCCCATATTTCAAAGCAAAGTGATGGGGAGAGGTCGTATAGATTGCCCTTCTCTTCACTTCTCAGCTTAAGGGTCTCCTGTTTGTAATTAAGGAACTATTTCTTTAGTGATGGTAGTCAAGAAATTTTTCTTTTGCTTCCCTCTTTCTCATCTTTTCACATAATGTTTGGAAAGGCAAGTGAAAGCCAGAGAACAGCTAATGCAGTTGGAAGATTTGTCATTCCAGAGGTAATTTGTTTTATTAAAAAAAAAAAA
>VZTJ01000391.1:752789-835019 GCA_013397795.1 Orthonyx spaldingii
AAAAAAAATCTGAAACAACTTCTGTGTATTCATATTCAAATTCAAGTACCTAGACTATCAGCAGTGAGTTTGGAGGTGACAGGCTGAAGGCAAAGGTTTTGATTGCAAGGCCATCTGGCATTGTTATGAGAAAAGTTCTTAAATGCTTAAAAGAAACCAAAACCACATTGCTCAGTAGGTGCTGACTCCAATGAAATTGGACCATCTTAGTGCAGGTTTGCTGTCTGACTTGTTGGAAAGACTGTGGGAAAATCAGCTATTTCTATACTGATGAAGTGGCTGTGGCTGAGAATTGTGATTTTATGGGAAAAAAAGTGAAATGGAATGTTTGGCATGTTGAAGCAAAATGTTTTGAAATTGTAACTTTTTTTTTTTAACTTCCTGCAAGATTCATGCAAAATGTATCTTTTCAGAAGGCCAGAAAGAGGTAATGAATATTTTGTTGCTTCAGTCTGGTCTTACAGAGAGAGGGAGACTAAAGCAAGATAAAATCTATTTACCATCACAGAATGGTCTGAAAGTGAGCAATACAGAGAAATATTATTCTGGAGAATATGGAGAGTTTTACTGGGGTTGATTTCCTGAAGTTTGAATTTTTAGATTTCTGTGAAACTTGATTTGCTTTTCTGCTTTTCTTAAAGTGCATGTGCTGTGTTTGCCTGTAGTCCTCACTGCTTGGATGGAACCAAACGGATTAGAGATGGGATGTAAGGGCTTTTCAATCTAGGTCAGATTGGATTTAGCACTGACTGAAAATGACACCGGTTGTTCAGTGTTCTGGATCAAATATACAGTGGCCAGATTCATAGCAGGCTGGGTCGTCTGAGGTCATAGTGCAGCCAAAGTTGAGAAAACACTGCCCCAGCTGAAGCAGCATTTTCAGACTGCTAAGCAGGGCAGAACAGCACCAACTATTCCCACACGAGGTTTCTGTCGTATGTATTTCCCCTTCCTTTTTGAGGCTGAGCACTTTATTCCTAGATGCCACATGTAATGCATTTACAAGCTAGGACAGGATACATCAGGCCAGGCATAAATCTGATAGATTATTTTTAGTTCTACCCTTTTCTTTGCTCAGCAGAGATAGGAATAGGAATGGGAAAGGAAGAAAACCTGGTTTCTGCTTTGGCACTGAGGACCTGCCTGCACAGCAGTCTGGTGGCTTGTGAAAGGCAAATGCTGTTTGCCTGGGTCTCCCTTTGGCCATGCTGGGTTACTTGTGTCATGCCTGTGGAAAAAGGTTCAAACTGGGAATGCACTAGGTGACAGCAAACAGTCCAAAATCAAAAGAATGGGGATTTAAATTTTGTTACCTGCTTTCTACATACCAAGCCAGGTATATCTACTCTGCTTGTTGCTATCGTATCTAAGAACTACAATTCATTTGTTGTTTGCAATAGTGGAGCCCTGGTTCAAGGCCTTAATTTTGTATGGGTGAAGCAGTTCAGCCATGCAAAAATTAGACTTCTAAGGTTTATAAATTTGGCTAAATATGAGACCCTCTCTGTAACCAAGATCATTCTCATGTCAGTGGACAGTGAGCTCCAGTGACTTTGCAGTTGCAGACATGCTGAGCTGTGTCAGTAGATTATTTCAAGTTTCAGGCAGAAAAGATGTAAATCTTCATTCTCTCTGTGATAAATTGTGTGTTAATGAAGAGAGACTTTGCTTTGATATGAAACCAGGTGAAAAGAATTCTTCTGATGAGGCAAATTCAGACACAGTGAAAATAACAAATTAGGATACAGGAGTAAGGATGGATTCAGAAGAGGAATTTTTGTGTGGACAGTGTCAAGTTCTCTGCAGCTACACTCAAATATTTTTAACATTGAGCTCTAAAGGGTGCATTTACAAACTACTAGTACAGATAATTACTGAAAAATTTTGTGCTGAGTCTTGGGCACAAGGTGTATTTGGCTATGAGCACACCTCCTCTGTTCCAGTAAGACACAGCCTGTCTCTGTATGTATAAATGGTCTTGCCTTATTCCACAAAAAGGGTCTGCAAATGAGTTACTAAATGGGAGAAGGGATAGTTCACCCAAAATGCTGTCTGGAGGGTTTGCTTTGAAGCTCTCCCATATCTCACGTGCAGCGTGTCAGGAAATGAGCCCTCATATTGGTTGGTTGGTATGTCCTTGGTTTGACTCACTGCTGCATTATTCCAGTTTTATACTGATGTATCACCGTGGGAGTGACCTCTGAGCTTTTTATCTCTGTGTCTCATCAAGGCAGTTATTGAGCATCCAGAGGTTTTATTAACAGAGTGCCTCTCAGTCCTGTGCATGAGACTGGCAACACTAACAAGGGCAGAGTGTGTGTTGCTACGGTATTTCCACTCCATATTCAGGACCAAATCATTCAGAGCTTGGTGGAATACAGAAAATCTCTTGCTACCTGCGGGTTGGTCACATATGTCCTAGCACAAAGCATGCTGAAATTACTAGGGATTTACTACAGACTGAAAGGTCACCTTATTATTCAATAACAATTATTCCCTTTTTACAACTCACCTTCTGTCACAATCAGGCTGCACATTTTGGTGTTACTTTTGTTTCTCCCACTGATATTGAATGTTTTAAGGAGGGAAACAACTCTGGCCTCATCTACCATTCTGTCAGATGCTGGACATCAGACCCGTACTTGAATTATCAGTTGCATGTGGATTATGTTACCTGTCTGTGTTCTGATCTGTTTCTGTTTGCCATATGATACAGCTGGTGTAGGGTGTTTTATCATATAAAAACTATAACCTGGAAGAACCAACGTTAATTTCCTCTGGAGCCTTATGAAAAGCATCAAGGGTGCGCCTGACTTGTGGTGACAGAGCTTTTCAGCATACCCTGAGAAAGAACTGCTTCTGGGCACACATGGCAGCCAGATATGGCTTACACGCACAACGGCGTACACAGAGCACCAGTTCATTAACTTTCCATCCTCGGATATGCTAACCAGATACTTTAATAGCACTTCTAATGTACCATCACATGTCTGAGGTCAGACACTGGTAACACCCAGCTGCAGATCAGGCTGAGGTTCCATAAGACCACAAACAGTAGTGATAAGGTGAAAGCTTAATACCTTTAGTCTTATGAACCCTCGGTCTCAGATATTACATCAGGCATTCATGAAAGAACAGACAGAATAAATTAGTCAATGTAAAATGTATCTGAAAGCTTGAGATAATCCTATAATTCCCAGTATTATCCCTAATAACATGACTGTAGAACCAGTGATGAAATGGAGCAAAGAGGTCATTGCATGTCAGGGTTCAGATAAGATCTTCTGTGGGTTCTTTCCTGTGAGATCTAACCAAAGAAGTTGAAAGTAATTTGAAAAGAACTCTTTAAAGTAGTCTTTAGTCTGAAGGGATTAGGAGCCCACAGATGAATATGATGTTCATCAATCTCCCTGGAAAAAAAAAAAAAAAAAGCTTTGCTGGGACAGCCTCAAAACACTGCCAAGAAATCATCGGAGTTCAGAATTCAATTCCCAGGCACAATGCAGCACGTATTTGGTGTGATTAAGGAATGGTAAACTGGGACTTTAAATGGACTCTACATGGGCAGCTGATTGAAAAATCTTCTGGAAGGGTCATACATCTGGGCCAGATTTCTGGGAAAAGGAGAGCAACTTTTAAGAGTTACCTGTGTCTTGCTCCCAGAGTTGCAGCAGAGGTGATGAAGGTGTGCTGTGTCTCTCAGAAAAGGGATTCCAGCATGGTCCTTGGCTGGAGTGTGCACTGTGGCCTGAGGAACCACCTGCTTGTGGCTCCTGTGTCCTCTGGTCCATGTGGTGACCTGTGCAGTGGTGGCCTCTTGATGACTGCACTATTGTTTTTATTTTTGTGTTGGGACAGATCCCACCAGTAGGATCGAATGGATGAAAGGGGACTCAAGGAAGCGGTTGATGTACAGGCTCAGCTGATGTTTTACCCATCCTGTGCCCATAGCTGTGTATTGAGGATATGGATGCCTGTGGCCCTCTGGTTCTTGGGATGCTGGGATGGCTGTAACAGAGGGCCCAGCAGCTGGGACAAGAGCATCAGACGGACTGATCACCAAAAGTGTAGTGGTGCATGTCCCGAGCTGAGACAAGAGTCTGAAACCCAGAAAAACTTGTGTTCTCTTTTCTTTTTGCAGAGAGAAGGTAGCGGAGTGTAACTGATTCCAAGGCATCTGCTTATAAATTAGTGGTGCTGGTGATGTCTGGAACTTAGTACCACACAGTCCTTCTTGAAACCACTCCCTGTTCATTCTTCCCATAGGATCTCAGGAGAAAGGGTAAGCAAGGTTTTCTGGTTCCCACTGGAATAGACTCTGAATGCAGGAGGACTTTCTATGATTTTCTCTGGAAAGGAACTGTGGTTGGGACATATGGTCTTCTAATTTGGAAAAGTCTTATATTTTCCAGGGTGCTTGCCATAAGTCAGGGAGAGTTTGGGCTCACAGGAAAGATGGGTGGGCGGAAAAGCGTTTTTTTTGGCTTTTTTTTTTTTTTTAAATTTATCCAGTTTGTACTCTGACACACACTGTTTCACTCTGTTGTTTGAGATTTTGCCACTAAAACCTTGGGAAGAAAGGAACCTTCTCCCCCATTGCAAAGCTGGTATTGTTTGGGATACCCTGCTGGGCTTCTGAAGGGAAGTGATGACAGACACCCTGTGACAGACGTAAAAACCAGCTCTGGAATCTGAACAGCAAATCAAGCGTGTGAGCAAAAGCTGCTCTGACTTGTGTGTGTCTTCATCGTCGCCTGCCAGTTTCAAACCAGGCTGTGTCAGTGGAGCACTTTAAATGCTTCTTGGGAGAACTGGCTGCCCTGAATAACTGAACTGGGGAACATAACTCACAACTCTGAAATGTGTAGTGCAGTTTCTGGAGAAACAATGCTGCACAAGGATATGGAGATCTGAGCTGTAAAAGCCTGTAAGGCAGATAAGCCACCAGGGGTTGGCTCATACCATACTGGGAAGATTCGTAGTCCTCAGTACGGATGTGAGACATCTACGCTCAGTGAGAAAGAGCTGAACCCCTCAGACAATTATAATTAGATCATTAAAGTTAAATGCCAGACTGTATCTTTATATTGCAGTAATAAAAGGGTAGTGAGAACCTCCAGTAAAAGTGTCAGATGATGTGCTATTCCCAACCTGTGACTCCTATGGATTATGGATGAAGTTGCAGCCAACACAGCATATTTCCCACGTGAACAGATCTAATTTCACAATCACCGCTGTGAAACAGACACAAGACTCCCTGACAAGCGAGCTCTAGTCCAGTTTGGTTTGACAGCAGAGAGTGATTCCTGCATCGAAACATTTCCAGTGCTGCAGGGCTCAAGTGGGCGTTGTGTGCTGACCTTGCCCCACTGAGAGCAAAAGGATGGAGACAAACGAGCAGCTGCATTCATGGCAGCAGAAGAGTGGGGCAAACAGTGTAGGCCTAACGTGGTTAACCAGGCTTGGTTAGCCAAGGGCTGTCTGGGGTATAGACACAGTCTCAGGCTGGCAATAACAGCTTTCACTCCTCATAGGAAATGTCCCTTGTCTGCTGAATGTATCCATCCTGAAGGAAGAGGAAACCTAGGTTAGTACACCTCTTCAGCTCAACAGAGAAATCAGCCACTCTGCACACCTGAAATTACTTGTTGAAATATTTTCTTCCTGTTTCTCTCTTTCTGTCTTGATAACCATATATCCCTGCATACTTACAAGTTTTACAGGGGTTAATTCGTCAGGACTACTTTGGGGATAGAAATGTTTGGAAGCACTGGAATTCCTATTTCCCCAAGTGTGAATGGATGTTATCTTTTTGTGTCTGACCACGTCTCTGATATCTTCAGATGGAAGGTGATGGTGATGCCCCATCCCCTTCATGCCAGCCATATATCACCCTTCTGGCACCAGAACTCCTCTGACATCTGACCTGAGTACTATCAGTTGCAGCACATTCAGTTGCCTACAAAAGCCAGTGTTTTGCTGTAGGGAATACCATTTCCTGTAGCTCCTGGCAGACCTGAGGGGCCAGACAAATCATGAGTAGGGTTCTCCCCTTGAGAGTCTCCAAAATTCCTTTTTCCACTGCAGCAGAGGCCCTCTCTACCTGTACATAGCTTGCACCTTAGGGACTGCTCAGCTTGTACAGGGGACAGGATGGACAGCACTCCATGAATGAACAGTTATGCAGAATCTCACTTCATTATTCCATGGTTTTTTGCCAGCTCTTTTGGGTCATATATGTTTCCAAAGCATCCTTTATTTATAAAACTCTCTCTATTTTGGAATTTCTATGGTGCCTATCATGAAGTTACCTGAGACTTTCATATCAATGCATTAATTCTTACTCTCCCCCTGTGAGGAGTGGAAATGGCCCAAACCACTGTTAGAGGGGATTTTAGGCTGCAGCAGGGATGTCTCCAATAATTTCAGATGGTTTTGTGAGAGATTAGCACTGTAGACAAATCTGGTTTAGACTCTCACCTCCAGGAGAGACTCCCAGAACTGCTGACGTGTGGGAAGCTGGCACTGCCTGAGCTGCCTGGAGTCCCCTGAAAGCATTGCCCTTTGCAAGAGTAAACTTGAATTGTTAAGAACAGCATTCATGTGTGGGAGCCATGAAAGTGGCTCTTCCTGCACTCACTTTTCACCTTCTGGTCTTGCCATAAAAAAGGCAGAATGAAGTAAAAAGCAACAGGTGTAAAATATCTGTGAATGGTAAATAGGTAGTTGATCTCTGTGGGTTTTGTTTGCTTGTTTGTTTAAATCCCCCCCGGCAGTGTTGATGATCAACAGGGATTCTATTCTGTCCCACTGATGAGAGTATAAGTATTTTTATTTCCCTACTATCTTCAGCTGGAACTTTATCAAACCTGGCCAAATCCAAATAGTTTTGTGCACCAAAACACTGAGTGCTCCAGCTTAGAGCTTTAATGCTCTGATTATTTTTAACAATTACTCTTTTTAGTGTGATTCCTGGGAAGCTTTGCACAAAGCCCTTCTCCCTAAGCATTTGTATGTAAGACTCCCCTGTGATCAGTCAACAGGTATGAACTGCTGGAGCCAAGCACAAGCCTGACTTGTGTGAGACAATTTGCTGTATGACTAAAGATGCTACAGTCTTTCTGAAAACTTGGGAGAGACTCCCTAGGAGCACCGAACTGGGAGGAAAGCCAGGACAGAAGATTCTATCAACAGCTGTAGCTGAAAATTTCCTTTTGCCAATGGACTTCCCAGTTAAATGGGAGCAGAGGAGGACTTGTGACCCCTGACTGAGGTTTAGTGGCACAGGAGAGAAGGATATTTCTTTCAATATGATCCTGACAATGACATCTACTAAGCCCCACTTGGCAAGGCTCACAAAATGACCTCTGCCAGTTAATACCACCCGGAACACTGAATTTTTTCCTCCTACATTTTAAAATTAAATATTCACTGTATTCTTCTTTTTTTGAGAATTGAAGAATTATTTAAATTTTGTTCATACTGAAGAATATAAAGGCATAAGGAAAAACTTTGCTTTTTTCCCCAACCACCATTATTTAATACAAACAGTTTTGGCCATCTGAGAACAATAGTTCTACTGAGGTCTAGTAACCGTTCTTACTTTGCTTTTAAGCCGTATTTCATCTGATGTTGAGAGGAAGTGTACTCCTTTGCTCCTCTATAAGTTAGAGCTCATAAAGAAGAAAGGCCAAGCTTTTCTTGCTGACAGAGGACTTTGGAAATTTAAGCTAGGAACTTTATATATTTTTAGCATTACCGTAACTTGAAAGTAAATAGATGATTAGGACATTTTTTTTTTTCCAGGGGGAAGAAATGGCAAAGGAGGATGAGAGAGAGGTCCAGATCTCAGCCTGACAACATCAGTCTCTTGAAACAGGCACTTTGGAGGGCAAGTTTCAGTCTGGTGATTTGTTTGATCTATTATAAAATCCTCTCTACCAGTGTGTAGCTACCACCCACTTATATTTATTATGCAGTTTTATTTTTGCTTGGTAATATTTTTCTTGTGTTTATTTTAAAAGGTCTACATTTTGTGGTGACAGTCTCCCATTTTCCAAATTAACTGCTAGCAGATGTTGCTGTGTGGTGTGAAGCACACACAGCGGCTGAAACCGCCAAGGTCTGGGTACAGGCTTAGGAAGAAAAAATCCTTGTGTTATTCAAGCAAGTTTCAGGAGTGTCTATAAAGTGCTTATGTAGAATCTTATTCAGAAAATAAATTACTGTTGTTTTTGTAGCTTTTAGCTGGTTTTAGTGTTTGGAATTACTGCTGAAACCTCACAAGTCTGTACCATGCTTTAAGAAATGATATGTCATACTGGCAGTGTTATTTAGGAAAGCATTTAGCTGCTGATGCATTATATATAGGCAAATGCAGGTAACTCCTACTTAGAGCTACAGCTGCCTGGTTTTGTCCCTTCTAAAATCCCTGTTACTGTTGCACGTGTGCCAAACCCTAGCTTGTGGACCTAAAACCTTCAGCGTGAGCAGAGCACTTTGAGCAGGGAGTTTTTGAAACTATTGCTGAAAATGAGAAACGAGGGGTTGTGCTTCTCCTTTTGGAATGAAGTATTGCAATTTGGTTGAGTCATTAGTTGTCGTAGTCCCTGTTGCTTGTTTGTTGCATCTGTGAAATTTCACCCAGTTTTGGACAAACCACGATGCATTTGTGAGAAAGTGCGGATGTGTGTGTTGCAGAGTTGACTGGCTAGGCACGTAACTAACCTGCCTGGACCATTTATATATCCTGCTACTGCATATAATTGCTCATCCAGCTAACTAAGTAAGTTATAAGCACCCCCTGTTCTCCATGTCTGTCATGAGCAGGACAAGAGGGGAGAGAAAGTGTCATAGTTCAGCAAGTAATTCACTGCCCACCTCATTGCTGGAGTGCTCAGGAGGAAGTGTGGTCAGTGTGGCTGTGGCTACATCACAGAAAGGTTTTAAGGTCTGTTTGCATGAGTTTTGTTAAGAACAAAGCAAGTATTAGAGAATCACAGAATGGCTTGGGTTGAAAGGGACCTTAAAGCTAATCTAGTTCCAAACCCCCCTGCATGGGCAGGGACGTCTTCCACTAGACCAAGTTGCTCAAAGCTCCATCCCACCTGGCCTTGAACATGTCCAGGGATGGGCAACCTGTTCCAGTGTCTTGCTACCCTCATAGTGATGAGCTTCTTCCTAATACCTCATCGAAACCTCCCTTCTTTCAGTTGAAAGCCATTACTCCTTGACTTATCACTGTCTCATGCTGTAGTTGGTTCCACATTAGAGCAGTGAAATGGACTAGAAAAACTTTAAAGTTTCCTTTTAAATGTACCTTCTCTGTCTGAGCCTTGCACTGTAGCCTGTCTCAAAGAAATAGGGAAGTTAATCAGATTTGCCACGTTAGATGCAGGACTGTAGAAGAGCTGCCCACTAGATGTCGCTGGTACTTCACTGAAATAAGATTTAAAAAGTCTTTTCTGGTAGGTAGTTAAAAAGAGATAAAGTACAAGTGGGCATCATCCCTGTGCTTTCCCCCTTCTCGGTGCCACTCCTGTGCCAAGGCTTCTGATGCCTCTTATTCCTGTGATGACCCAAGGAATGGAGTCATCCTGGGCTTGTGGTGTGCTGGCTAATTCCTCCCACAGGCTTCAGGCTTGAAAATTGGACTGTATTACATGCTGAGGTTTTGAAGAGCCCGTGGACGGGTACAGGAATGCTTTTGGGATTATCACCGTGCGCGCGCATTTGGACAAATGCGTTTCTCTTTGTGAAAGTATTTCAACAGTGCTCTATTCACTAGGACTGCTAAGGATTTTATTTTCCTTATCTTTCAAAGGCAACAGCTAATTCTGCATTTGATTTTAAGGCAAAACTCCATGCTGATATGGAATACGCAGACTTTTGTCTGTAAAGAGGACCTGAATGCCCAGTAATTTTCTTAAAGGAGGGTTATCACAAAGATGGCAGGTACACAGAAGCTGGTCTTCAACAGTGTTTTTAATGCAGAAGTTGGACAAATTATATCTGTTTTATTTCACTTGACCTACCAGAGGTCCCTCCAGTTAAATCACCTGCAGTTGGCCTATAGTTGACCCTTTGTTGACTTATTTAATCATCTGCCTAGTTTTCAGAACAGGGTATGAGCATTCAGACTGAAATCAGTCCTTGAAAGGGTCCTGTCACTGGGCAGTGAGGCTCATACCTGATAATCTGCCTGTCACATAATATGAGCACAGATGACAATCACTTGCCTCTTTTATGTCATGATATAAGGCCGAAATTGTCTAAAATGAGGAAGAAAGCCATTATTTAATCAATGGAATTGCGTCAATTGAGTAAAATTTGTCTCTAGTGTAAACAAATGGAATGTCTTTGCGCTCTGTAAAAACAAGACTAAATTACTTGCAGATCTTGCAGATAGAAAAACATAGGAAGTGGACTTGTAGGCTGACACATTCAGGGATTTGGAGTGTGCATTTAAAATAATTATCCAGATTACACTGGATTACTTAATATAGTTTTTGCATCACGTGTATGCACGTTTAATTTTAAAGCAATAAAAGAAATATTTGTCTTTTTTTTCAGTCACGTTTGATTATTTGAGAAATTCCTCAGAACAATGCAGGACTATTACCAATGACTGTACTAGTTAAATACAAAAATGCCAAAACCAAATTTTAACTTTTGCAGATGAGTTGAAGAACAGTCCTCACAGTGTGTCCCAGGAGAGAGAAAGTTTTGGTACATGTACATATGAGGTACTTGAGGTGAGAAAATGATCTTTCATTAAAAAGAAAACACCAACAAAACCTAAGTGCCCCACTCTGTAACCCCACATCTATACAAACAGCAGAACACAACAAAGGATCTAAGAATTTCTAGATTCATGCTTTAACCAATTATCCAGGTTTCGGTAATATGAACACTCAATTATTAGTGATTACAGCCTGAAGATCAATCTGAATATGGAAAAACCAGGAGTTGAGTGGGCTATTGGGATATCAGCCTGCAGGTATTTTACATATCCTTAAGTTTTCCACAGGTTCAATGGAAGAGAATGTGAGTGTGTTAAAGATGCGTGTTTCTAATCCGTAGAAATTCTTACTTGTTAAAGTAAATTTTGTTTGTGTTATTGTGGCTGGTCTGAAGTGACCAGCTGGAGTAAGATCAGTCATGTGCTTGACCTGATGCCTCTAGAATGCATCAGGAAGAGATGCCTACGTAAGTCTTCCTTGCTGATTCAGAAATTGGAATTGCTCTGCAGAGAAGTTTGTAGGGAGAAGTTAGTCTGGGAACCAGGTATTTAATATTTGCTTTTTAAAATCTTCTGTTGTGGCCTTTTGGAGACAATGTTGGATGATTTGAAGAAACACTGTGGGAAAGGCAATAAACCATGTATTTAGATCTTGATTCAAGAGGCTTCCAGGACAGTCGCTTTACTCAGTGAATGCCTGATGAACCAAGCTGAAACATGTATAATAATCTTAGCACTTCATAGGGTTGGTCCTTAACTGTGACAGTAATGTCTGAGAGGTAAAAGGCAGAGGGGTGGGCAAAATTTCCACACTAAAGATCGTGAAAGTGTTATAGTAAATATGCAGTATGATAGCCCTCCTGTCCCTCTTCGAAGGTTGTCTGGAGTTGTAGTTCGGCAGGGATTTTGAAGAGGTAGTCTCCACAAGAGGGAAGGAGCTATAAATTGAATGAGTCCATGCAAAGGTGGCACTGTCTGCCTATGTCTTCATCATTTGTCAAGCTAGAACCCATGGAAGAGAGGGTTTGAAAGATGCTGTGCTGCATCTTTTCCCCAGTTGTGGTTAGGGAACAGTGAGTGGAGTGGTGTTGTATTGTCAGATTCATTTTTAGGAAGATAAGAGTAGAAAGAAATGGCACCTTGGCCAAGCTGGAGATTTGGAGTCAGGGTTCTTGGCTGTGTCCTTGATCCTGCAAATACAGGAGAACAAACTATGAACCAAAGTTACGGAAGAAATGGGGATTCCTTTCTGGCCTGAAGTGTTGGGTCTGGATTTCTGACAACACTGGGGAAGGGAGCTCAGCACCTTATAATCCTAGAGACCTCCTCTGCTCCCTAGCAGCTCTCATGCTCTCTCCCAGTGCCATGGAAGTAAATCTTTCACAGAGGAATATGAAATTGAAGATCCTTTTGTTTATTTGAACATAAGACATGTACAGCTCTGTCTTTACTACCAGCCCTAAAGTCCCATCTGACTAAATCCAGTCAGCAAGTTTTTTGCCACTGGGGTTCATGTACAGCATTTCCATGGTGGCAACTTTAACTGGACCAGATCTCATACTCCACAGGTGGACTTTTGCAATGGGGTGTGCTTCCCATTTTGTGGTGCTGGTCCTTTCTGCAGGCAAATTCTTTGGGAAAGGGTGTGAGTGGGAAGGCTTTGGGGAGGGAATTCTGTAAATCCTGTGGGTTCATATTTTGGATTTTGAGAAATTAGTAGGGAGGCAGCTGCCAGCTCCGGTTTCATTAGGGTGATGCTCCCTGGAACACCCTTGGCAGTTGGCTTTGTTTACAGGTCAGTGTAATGATAAAGTTCACTTCCTTTCATTGCAGGTGTTGCTTTGGATATCTGATTATATTTATTCAGAATGCCTGACATAGTTGATAAAGAAAACACTATGCTAAATTTTAGTAAAATGAATGAATCTAATAGCCAATAAGCATAGTGACATCTGTCTGAGAATCCGACTCCTACAATTTCTAATTTCATGCTTTAAATTCTTGTTTCTCTTCTTTTGTCATTTAAGATAATTTGTTACCTTTTAACTGAATTTAAAAAAAGCTCTTTATTGTTAGCTCTGCATAGTGAAGCATACTTAAGCAGCAAGGTAGAGAAGTCTGCACCTTGAGAGAGTATCATGTTGTGCTGAGACTTCTGAGAGATTAGCTTTTGAAGACCCTCTTTGGTTTTTTTTCTGAATATGATCCAGTCCTGGGAATTTAATTTGCTTCTCTAGATCATTATGTTTGCATGTTTTCTTATCAAAGGAGGCATAAGTTTAGGGTATGAGCCTGTAAATCTGTTTTCACGTAATTTATTAAAAGTTAAGTAGTACTGGAGCCATTGAAGGAAATTATTCTGTTTATCTTTTAATTCTACAGTGACATTTAGTCCTTTCAACATGCTTTTCATTTTTAGAGGTCAGTGCATATTCTACACTATGATTTTCCAGGGATTGGTGGGTTTGTGAATAAAACTCAAGTAATTTTTATTTTCTTTCTGTTTAGTTTCTATCTGTTCTGCATCTCCTTACAGTGCCCATCATCCAACAAAGTCAAGTTGCCGGTTGTAATGCAGGATTGGCTTTTTGCTGGATAGTCTTGGCTGGACAGAGAAGCAGAAGCTTAGCAGCATCTTTAAGTTGTTTGGTTTTCTCTCAAGTCAGCCAGCCTCCTAAGTTCAGAGGCCAGATTATTATGCTTTTGTTCAAAAGACTGTTATGCACTTTCCTCAAAGAACTCTGAAGAGTTTATTGTTTCTGTGTTGTGATCCCTTAACAGTTGAGATTTGTGAGTGACTTTTTCTGTCATTTCTGAAAATCCTATGGAATACTTTGTGGGATTTGCAGAAGAAAGTTTCTGATTTCCTCCTCCTTACTTCCATTAACACTGAATATCCCAGGGAGTGAGTTCAGCTGTGTTCAGAACCACAGCCTGTAAGAAATGATCATGTGCTGGTGTGTTGTGACAGCCAGAGCAGACTACTCATGTTTAGGGCTGATCCTATCCTTGTGGGGATGGACAAACAGCCTTAAGCTGCTTGAACAAGCTGAAGCCAATTTTGACTTTAAAGGGGGTGGAGGGAACAGGACTGGTCAGTTTTGAAAGTGGATTTGAAAGCTGTGTCTAGTTAATTTGGATGCCCTTCTGTTTAGGGCTTTGAGCCATAAGGGGTGAGAAGTGGAGTGATTCCTTAAGGTCTTCAGCTTCCACATCCATCTCCTGTTGATATTAATGGGGAATGAGCTCACAAGACAAAACCAGTATATGTGGCCTCTGAGGGTGAGTACAGCTGTGATTTCCTAAGCATTTGTGTCCTACTGGGAAACTTTCAGACAAAAAGGCTAAAAAGCTTCCTATTGCCAAAGGTTCAAATACTGTATTTAAAAGGGGCATCCTTCAGGTTTCTAAAGGCAGCTGATCAAAGCACGGCTTTGTGCAGAGAGCACAATACACTTCGCTTGTGCCCAAATGAAGTTGCTCCCCCGTGGCAGCAGCAGCAACAGCAACGTGGCTGAGTGCAGGGCTATGCTTCCCGGTGAGCCTGCTTGCCGCCTCATTCCTCTTCCCTGGACGAGCAGCTCTCAGCAGGCAGCTGCTCTCTGGGCAGGCTGCTTTTCGGGAAGCTTAGTATTAAGAGTGGGATTGCATTATAGCTATGTGGAACGAAGTGCCAAGGTTTTTTAAGTGCTTGCAATGCTAAATTGTAAATTAGGTTGTAGCAGGCTCCAAAGACAGAAGTTCTGAACCATCAGTCTGGGGGCTGGGACTCCTGTTGGACATTGTCTACCCAGCTCTGACATAAGCATGCAAATATCTTGCTTGGAACAGAGGGACTGTGCTCCAATGGCAGATTTTGTCATGTGTCTGAAACCCAAACTTCGATAGTTTTGATGAAATCACAGTTCCTGCTAGGATCAACAGGAGGTGCAGGTGCCAGTATTGTGAACAGCAAGACTTAATTCAAGTTGGATACTTTTGGTTTCAACTCACAGTTGAAAATGCTGCTTCTGGTGTCTCTGAATGTCTCTTGAAGGTGTGGGATGCTGTCAGGATTGGCTGGCTGATATTTGCCAGCATTTTCAAGACCCATCAGAAGTTTAAACAACTGTACATTACTGTTGTTATTAACAATCATAAGGTATTTATTTTATTATTACTTGGGCAGTATTTCATTCAGAGAAGTTCAACTCACCTTGTAATATTTTTGTGTTATGGTTTGGTTCCTTGCCAGTCAATTTTCCAAAAACTTGTTGCTCTTGACTTTGCTTTGCTCAGTGAGACAGTCTGAGCTCTTCTGGCTTTGGGAGCAGTGGATGTAAACATGTGACATCTCATCTCACAAATGGCATTATATTTACAGTGCCAAGGTCCGGTTCATCTCTGTGTTTCAGTTTAGACTGACATAACCCCACTTATTTCAACACAGCTGATCTGCAATTGTGCAGCTGAAAGTTGGAAAAGTTGACAAAAATGCTTGTGGGCCACTACTAATGGTTAAAAGTAATACAGAAATCTGACTCAGCCTCTCAGATGGCAAAAATTCCTTCACTGCATTAAAGTTACGTGACTGGGATACTGGGATCTGTCTTCATCTCTTGCATATTTTGTTGTGTTTAAAATGATGATTAAGGGAGAGCTGGAGAGTAAGGTAGAAAATACAGAATGCTTGAATCATTAAGGGACAGAAGAGATTCATTAAAATGTGCTTTGCAACCCCAAAACCATTTCTTACCCATTCTGCAGAAACACAAGCTGGAGTTTCTTTAAAATCCACTGCCAAGAGGACAAAATGTTGCTTTCTTTCTCTTTTTACCCCCCCTATACTTTCACTCTCTGATTAGTCCTGTTGTTTCTTTATGAATAAACCTGACTCCATGTCCATCCTCAACACATTTGTGCCTCATCCACAGAACAGATGCTCTTTAATTTCTTCTGATTTCTTTTCCTGGTGAACCTTTTTATTGTCTGTATTGTTACAGACAGAATTTGGTTCAAGTTTATTTCCTGGTTTCTGTTCAAAATAGAATCAGGATGATGATTTATTACTTGTATGATGTTAGGCCTTAAAGCTCTTCCCTGCGTTCTTACTCAGTTATTCCAGGAGCTACATAAAAGCAGAACAAAGGCAATGTGTGTGCTATTGCATACTTTTAAACTGATTATTCTAGAAAGGCAGAATTTCTCCTTAACTATGAGACAAATTCTCTTCTGCTCAGCTCTGTTAGCTGTATACCAGGATTGAAAAATCCAACCATTATCATTTAATGGCAGATGCTCTTCATGCTGTCCTTGATAACTGCAGTGGAGAGATGGAATTAGAGTTTGCCTGTTGCAAGAGATTGCATTTCAGAGGATAACTTGATATTTAATTTTTCAGAAAAGGATACTGTGTCTCAGTTATTTCCCTTGTAGGAAATCTGGGTTCATCAAAGCCTCATGTGCTGCTTAGGTAAGTTCATGATTCACAGGAGAATGAAAGTCTGGGCATTGGGGTGTCACAAGAAGATTTTGCAGGGGCTTCAACACGAGCCAATTTAGCAAATGTTATTTGTATTTTTCACATCCAGCTTTCTAAGGCATAATTGCTTTTTATTCTAGCTGTTCTTGCTTGTGTAGAACTTCCTAGTTATTTGGAAACCGCTTCTACTGGTAATCTTTATTGCCAATATATAAAAACAAATACCAGAAGACAGCAGAGCGCCTAGAGAGCCATCTTGCTTATATAGCTGCTCCTTCCCTGGGTATCTGCCACTGCCTCCAGGGAGCAGGAGGCAATGAAACTGTAGACGCTCCTTTGAGGGATTCTCACTGAGCTGTTGACAAGTTCTTCATGGGCTGTGGACAATATACCACTATGCACTTGTGTCACACCACAGGGCCTCCCATTGACGCTTATCCTTTTCGTTTGGCCTCTGACCTCCACTGCTTGCCACTTAGGGAAGCGGCAGTTCAGAAAAGAAAGCAAAAGTCAGACCAAAGCAGCTTTCATCTACCTTGCATGGCCTCGCTTGTACTTCTTGCTGTTTTTCAAATTGCTCGTAATTAACGCAGATCCTGTTATCTTTTTCCCCATTTTGAAGTAAAACCCATTCTTGAGTATAAATGGACAAAACAGCATTGTTTCACTGCTACCCACATGTGTGAATTTTCACCCTGCATATCAGAGGTAATCCAGAGCTAACCCCAGAGAGTTAAAAAATGTACAAATGCAAATTTACAGGTTTAGTTCCTCCGCAGTGTCTGGCTTTCACATGTTGGTGATCTGTGCTTGCATTTATGAACTGAAGGCAAAATGTCATGTTTAAGTACATTTTAGACAATCCATACAGCAACGGTTTTGAATGTGAGCATCTCATTCCTCTGGGTAGTTAAAACACTCTATTACAGTTGGTAACCAAAGCAATGCCAATATTTAAGTCTAGACTGGAAGTAATTGTATTACTCTGGATCTGTGACTGTAGAGCTGCAGTCCCCCCAGCTCTTCACTCGGTGATGGCAAAGAATAACTTCAGTGGCCTCCAAGTCCATTAATTGAATTACAGGAGTGCTGAAAACCTTGTCTTTATCCAGGGTTCTGTGGTGTCGAGGTGTTGTACAAAATCAGAATGAAAAACCACCTTTTATGACATGTGGGTTGGAAAACAACCCACGAAGCCTCCTCCGTTCCTCTTCTCAATCCCCGGTAGCTCCCTCCCCCCTCCCACTGGTTCTGGAAGTGGTCATCAAATGAAAGGGTAGAACTAGAGGGAGGGAAGAGGGTGATTTAGTTAGAGATCTAAGGGGTCATTTTTTTTCCCCCAGCATGTAGTATTGTTGTAAGTCAGCACTTATTGACGTGTGATGATTACAGACAGCCAAGAGACTGGCCTACCCACACTCTTCTAGACTTCCCATGGCAGACAGAGGACCCTTTGATTTTAAGAATGAACAGTTTACCCTCTTTGTTTACAGTTAAACTAATCTAGAGGAACAATTTAGTGAAAATAAAATTAGATTACATATATAGGCAGGATAGCCTGAAAAACAAAGCCAATGTTAAAAATTGTCAGTGGTCATCTACAAAAAACCAAAGCTTTCTTGAAAATATATTCAAGAGATTCAGGAGCATAGATTTTATCAAAAGTCAGCAGGATTTGAATTCTAACTCCCATGTAGAGTTTGGAGTATTTTCTCTGGTATTTGTACTTCAGTTTAGCAATGATAAAAATAATTTAAAATGTTTAGTTTTGAATTTTAAGATGCAGAACTTTAGGAAATGATTGATTTAGATTTAAAGATGCTTACTTACTAAATCTTCAGTTTTGAGCCGAGGTTTCACCATTTTAGCTGGTGCCGTGGTCTTCAGATATTACCTGAAAAACTATGCTTTCATTCCTTCAAGAAAGAAAATAAGATTCTGACCCTTAACAGGATGAAAGAGCTCATGATTTAAAAAAGCTGTCTTGTAAATGAGAGTGGAGGGATTCATCAATGATTATATGAATATAATACTGGCTTTTGACAGGAGCAATACAATAAGTGAGAATCAAGGCCAAAGCTTCTTAGTGATGATTAAACATCAAGACACTAGTGGTGAAAGGAAGCTGCTGGGTATCCTAACAATTTAAGTCACTGCTGTAATCAAGTTACCTTCTTTTGCTGCTTCATTTCATGGGGCTAGAAACAGTGGACCACGGCTGAGAGTTTAATCCTTTTCCCTGCCCACAATGAATTAGGAAGGTGGTCCCTGCTTAAAATAGACAATTATCAGACCACTAAGGCAGCCAGTTGTAGCTTCATTCACACTGGTTCTCCGTGGATGCCAAGAGTTTGCAGGATCGAGGCCAGTATTTATAACTCCAACGTACTGCATAGCTCTTTTTCAATTCTTGATTCTTAACAGGTGCTCTCCCCCTGCCCAGTCTCTGCTGACTGTGAAAGCAATTGAAGGTATTATGGTTAGACACTAAATATATCATGAAGATTAACTTGATAAATGAACAATTCTGGCCTCATGCTTGAAATTTAAGTCAATTGTCTGGATGAAATGTGTAAATCCCTGTATAACAGACATTTATCTCTATCCAGACTTTTCAGTGCTCTGCACAAGATGAAAGCCTGTGAGTGGATAATTTTTTCTGTAGGTGATGCTGTGTTTTTTTCTTCCACTAGGAATAATTTCCAGGGATGTGGTGTCCAGCTGTGTGCATGCATGATATACCAAAAATAAAGGACATGAGTACTTTGGAGAGTGTTTCCAGTGGTGAAACTCTGAATGGCCTGAGATCTGATAGACATCCCAGGTAGAAAACAAGATCTTGCCTTCCAAGCATTGTCCCCAGTGTCCAACTGGTCACACCCCTGTTCTCAGGACTTGCCCCTGACAAGAGTGATGGGAGTATTTATTCTCCATAATAGCCTGCAGGCATTGTGCTGCATATGTTTTAGTGGGAATATTATCTTTTTCTCTTACCTCTTTCCCTTGCTTTCTCTCCTGATCCTAGGGTCTCCCCTTCTTTTACCTTTTCTGGATGGACTGCACATTTTCAAAGTTTAACACTTTATTTTTTTCCCATTATTCCCTAAGTGGCATGGCTGAAGTGTTACAGGCCAGTCATCAAAGTGCCTTTAAAAAATGGAATTGTCAGGGACCCACATATGTTTGAACTATATGTCTTTGCATAGTGATTTTCAAGGGTTATCAGAGGAAAATATGAGTTGCTTTGACAGTGGTCCCATCACAAGCTCTTACCTTGAGGAATTCAACCTCCTACTTTTACGGCCTATTCATAGTCCCTTTGGAAATTTTAAACACAGCATGTTAGGATGTTGGTTAACAGCAAATAAACCTGTGTGCTGACCTGCCCATGTGCTAATAATAAGTCATGAGTCTGTTTTTTAAGAAACTCTGTCACAAATGGTGGTTGAAAAAATAAATGAAAGGCCAGATTCCTAGAGATAAGACCATCCAGATGGAACTGCTGGGGGATAGGTTAATGAGTTGGCTCTGTAGCCTTGACAGTCTTCTTTCAAAAAAAAAAAGGGGCACGTGTTGTTCAGACAAGCCCATGGCCTCTGTTTTCCAAAGGTGAAATTTGCCAGTGGAGTGAAGGGCCGGTGAAAGGTCTCTGCCTTGGGCTCACATGAGATTGGAAGAACAGATAAGGTTTGTGCTGGTCAACCTCATTTTTAGGGAGTAAACTGCCCCTTTTGGGGAGTTCCTGAAGAGTAATCAACCCTAGGGATGAACATTTGGTACAGGTTTTTGATACACTCCCAGTCCTTAAGAATTTGCAAAGAGACCTGCATGTATGGGTTAAGGAGATTCATGGTTATTTTGCTCATACCTTTTACTCAGTTGCACAAAGGCTGCATGTGTGGGAAATACACCATTATTTTTTGCAAGAATTGGATGGCTTTAATTTTTAACTTCATTTTTTTTTTGTTATATCACTAGAGTAATTAGTTCCACTTTTCCATAATACTAATCAGTTCAGCATTTTCTGAAAGGACTTTTTGTATTGCAGAAATTACTTCCATTTGCATGGAATGTTGGATTTGCTTAAACTAAGAAATTATGGTTTTTGCCAGTAGACACCCCGGATAATGGGTACCTTTTATGGGGGATTGAGAGATGGCTAAATAGTAACACCAATAGAAAAAATAATGATATGCTTTTGCATATATCTTTTGCAACAACATTTCAGTTTTTGGTATGTGGTGATTCTGTTGCTTTATTTTTGGACGAAAACATAGCATGGATAGCAACAACTAAACTCCTTGTTCTTGGGAGTTGCTTCCTCTTTTGGCTGACGGACAATTTGCAGAGGTAGTTCCATGATTTTTAGTGTCTCAAGAGTGCATTAGAGTTTCACAGCAGGAGATTTGTAAAAGGGAAAGGAATGGTGTACAGGGAATTAAAAGGTCTGTAAAACTAGAGGCTTGCTCTCCTGTGAGGAGTGATCTTGTCTGAATCAATAAACGTCCATGGTCTGTGTTTTTCAGCTGTGATTGTTAGGATTCTGTGTTCAGTCAGTGCGTGCTGAGCAGAGCCAATATTGACTTAATAACATCAAAAAATGTATTTACAGCTATTTGTCCAAATTCTGAATAACTGTTCCTTTTGTTCTCTGTCCTTTGCTATTCCCAAGCCATAATGCAAACAGATTTTGGCTCTGAGTCCAGTGAAGTATTTCTAAGCATGCTTAACTCCAGGCACATGACTACTCCAGTTAACATTTGGAAGACTTTCTACAGGCTTAAAGGTAAGCACACACTTTTTGTTTGCTAACTCCAAGTTAGCAGGGTTTGCTAACTGCAAGTCTCATTTATCCTGAGTATTCAGGAGAACAATATTTTTCATTATGTCCAAGATTTCTTTTGCAGAAATGCTATGTAAACACATGGAAAAAAGAAAAAAGGGAATGTTGCTAATGAATAAGAAAGGTGTAACACAGTGGGTCTGTATAAATTTTTACTGCTAAAGGGTGTCTTTTTTACTACAGCTTAACTGGTACCCTGCTCAGTCTTACCCTGCAAGGTCCTACAGGCACTGCAGACACCACACGGTAGCTGAGCAGGCTTAATCTCACACTTAGCAGTGACTGCCTTTGCCTACTCTGATCTCTTAGAAAAACTGTAGTGCTCAGCTTCTGCTGAGGGGGATAGCTAATTTAATTTAACATTTAATACTGTAAAGTTATGCAACTACCAGAGCAACTACCAGAGTTGTATTGGCAGTGAACGAAAAGAACCTATTTGCATTTATAATGATTATTCAATTGGTTCTAATTCCAGGGTAGCAGTTAGGGAAATGGAATTCAGAGGCATTAGGCAAAGATGCAGTCACAGCTGAATTTTTGATTTTTAAAAGTTAGAACATGAAACTGAAAACCAGCTGGCTGGTTATGAGGAGGACATGTTCTTTATGAGCTGTTCTCTTACATTTTCTGATGATTCATCTGCCTGTGGAAATCCTTTGCCATCCCTTATAGACTAAAATATCGTTCTGAAGATAGAGGCAGGATTCAAGCAGTACCATTCTCCCCAGATATCTTCTGATGAGGTGTTAGCTTCCTTTTGGCAGAGTCTGCAGGATAGATAAGGGACTGTGGCTACAGACACAAAGGGCTTTTATGACAAGGTGAGAAAGAGAAAGTTTCAGATTAGCAGGAATTTGTATCTTTATTGTGCTTTTAACTTCAGTTTCAAATCTTAAAACAGATTTTTGCTGGTACATGAACTCAGTGAACTAATGTCCTATTGCATTTTAATTTCATCACTCTGAGTCTCTGACTTCAAAGCCTGCTCCAAGTCTAGAGAAAAGTTTGCATTCTGCTTGATTTGGCTGTAGAAATGTGGATTTCTTGTATGCGGTCACAAAACAGGGGGAGCTCTTGAAATTCACCAGCCACTACTAAAATAAGTCCATGTATTTTGGAAGGTCCATTGTATTTGCACCGGGATGAAGAATAATCTTAACCAGCTCTTTACTGTTAATTACTAATTTTTAAGGAAACAAATAGAAGAAGCATCAGAGGGAGACTAACTGAAAATAAAGTGAAGTACCACAGGAAAACAAATATATAAAATTATACAGAATATATTTCTTTCTTCTCCCTCTTCTCTCCTGCCTCTCTAAGTTGCCTTATACTCTGGTTTATTTCAAATAAAAACTTTTTAGATTTGCAAATCTCTCCCACAAATTCAGGTTTTGGGGCTCTTTAAAATTATGACCTGTCAGAGTTCACTCTAAGCCTGAGGGATAGATCACATTCCATAAAATTGTTAAGACTGTCCATCAGATCAGATGGAAATCTAATGAGTGCAGTAGTATCTCACCACTTAGGAATCACACTCAGCATTTTGTGTGGCCATCCTTTGAGATAAAAGTCAGTGGTGTGTGAATTCAATTATTTCACATACATAAAACTTTTCAAATCTCTCCTGAGTTCACATGTTTTAGATATACCCATATCTGTTATGTTACTTCAGGGAGTGTCAACTGTACTTTCACTTTGTGGGAAATGAGATCAAAAAGAAAGAAGATTTGGTTCATTGGAAAAGGACAGTTAGAGGAAGTAGCTGGTGAAAATTAAGGAGGTAAGTTTTAAATTCTCTAGGCTATTGAAATAATCCACATAGACCAAGAAAATGGTGTTATTTCTACCACCGCACTATACAGAAAGTGCAAAGCAGAAATCAGCAAAGGATATTAAGAACTCAGGTTTTGGCCTGAACATTTCTCAGAAGTAATATGAAACTCAGGTCAATTCATCTTCACTGGAAACTGGATATGTCCAAATGTAGCACCTGATTCAGGTAATAAACCAGGTGCAATTATTGTTCTTATGATGGCCCATCAGATCTATCAATCCATTCTCATTTACAGTGGGGTTCTCTGTCTAGTAAACATAACTTGACCTCTGGTGCTTTGGGAGAACTTTCACAACAAGGCAGGTGGTGGCCTATACTGAACATTTCTGAACTCTAGTTCTGGATATACATATCAGTCCATGGACCCATCTCCATCAGAATCCACAACAGTAGATCAGTGATCTAGTGCTGAAAGTTGCCACTTCTCTTTGTGGTCCAGGGGAACTGGTGGGTACTCAAATGTTTCTCAAAGTATGACATTTAAAAGCATAAAAATAGATGCGGTACCTAACTTTAGGAGCTTATTTCAAAAGTCCTGATGGTCCATATTTGGGCAAAGCAAATATCAAGGTCTTTGCAGTTTTCATGATGTGAAGGCTGCTTGATAGGCATGTGGCTGGTTTTCCCTTACTCAACAGCAATTTGTTTATGTCTGCTATATCTTACTTTACAGTATTGTCATTCAATGGCAGATGAATATATAAGCAATTCTAGGTTGGCCTAAACCAGCAGCATCTATCAAGAATCTGGCCCTGTTTGCTCACTGGCACTATCTGAATCTCTCTAACTTTTCCTTTTCTGTGCACTACATGAAGTCTCTTCTCATATCTGTAGAGAGAGATTTATTTGGCAGTAAAAATGTCCACTTAAATTGAAAGTTCAGTTATTTACTTTATAGAAGTGAATAGTCTTCAATAAATCAGTCTTTCTTTCTCTTTCCTATGATTATTTATTGTTTACATCCCTGTAACAGACATATCTCCTGTAAAGCCTTTCAGCTATAATCCACCGAAGCAGGGAAAATGTGATGTTGAAGTGCAACTGAAGCAAAGGAGCAGCCAGAGCTCTGAATTTTGTTCCCCACTGATGGATGAGGGGCTGCCCTGTATGATGTCATGTATCAGAAAAAAGCAGTTTTCACTTGCTTTTTGAGGCAAGAATTATTGTCTCTTTCAAGGGGTTCTGAGGGCCTAGGAGAGAAGGACAAGGGTCTCTGAGAGGGGATGTGTGGCTGCTGCCACAGAGGGAATGGCACAAAGTAGGCAGTGTGCTGCAGTAAAAATGCTGTATAAGCCTCGTAGACAGGAATATCTTGTGTAAAAACCCAGATACCCACGTGTAATGCAGACACCTTTATGTTTTAAAAACATGAAGTGTCTTCTGGGAGGAAGATTTATGTCCTTGGCCACAGCTGAACACCCTGTCCCTCAGAGTGCTCTGTCATGGTATGGTGATGATGAATCCCATGAACTCAGGGAAGAATTGTGGCCCTCAGGTAGAACATAGATTACATTTATTTCGTATGATTTCTGATCTGTGCATTGTACATTTGCACATTTATGGTGACTAAAGTGCCTTCTTATTTAACCTGGTCGATATCTTGGGTGACTTCATCCCTTCTGTAGATGTTTCACCTCTTTTTCTACATTTATTTACTGCTTCTCCTGCTGAGAATCATTCAAGTGCACCACTGACTGAAAGTGCCTGACTAAACAGTTTCTAAAGAAAAGCAGGCTAAGTCTGTAAAACTGGTTGCAAAATGCACTTATCAGTGTGTGCTGTGGTTTGGTACATACCCTGTGTCACATGTGGCAAGAAACCCTGGTCTGTCCCTGCAGCCCTTCCTTATGTTGAAATTGCTTTCAACTCTGATGTTATTTCTGTGTTTACTTTTGGCAGCAGAGTTGGCAAGTTTAAATTTTGAAAGTTGGGGAATGAGAGCTACAGAACTGCTTAGTGAAGGGGTCAGAAAGGACAGGCTAGCTGGAAGCAGGCGGGACTGCTCGTGGGGCAGAGGAAGGTGAAATCCTACATGGAGCCCAGATGTCCCTCCCCCACACTTTCATCTCCCCCACCGTATAAGCTTCGTGTCAAAGCCGACTTCTTCCTGTTGGAGGACGACTGACTGTGATTCCTTTCAGGAGCTGTCAGCACTTCTCCTGTGACTGCTCTGTGGAGATGCTGTTGAGTGACGTGAAACACTTTTTCTCCTGACAGGATTAGCGAGCCATCTCTCCACACTGCCCAGCTTCCCCTTCTGCCTCCACCAGCTCTCTCTATGTGGCCAAAGAGGTATGCCTGTGTCTTGGACAACAAAATTGCATTGGGTCACTTCTCCCATGTCTGCTACTGACAGAGGAACTTAGTTGTTAGAGAAAACTTTCCTTCTTCACACAGCTCCATTTTTGGAACAAGAACAGGAACTGTTATTCTATGTTCTTTTCTTTTATGCCTCTCCATTTCTGTCTTGTGGAAGCATAGGGATTGTTCAATGTCATGTCCAGCCTGTGGCCCCTCCAGATGTATTCCTCCTCTGTCCACAGTCTTTTCATCAGGTGTTCTGTAGGAGGGAAAATATGACCGTAGTGGTCAGCCCATCCCAGCGGAAATACCACGAGTAATCTCTGATAATTGAAAACTTTCCTCTTTCTGGGAAGACGTATGATAAAACTTTGCCAATGGAACTTCCAGAATGAGGATCTTTGTCCTGGGTGTTCATTTTGACTCCCCAGGTAACAATGTAAAACAATCAGGGAGCTGTTTTTCTGGTACTCCAGTAGGTGATCAGTCTCACCATTTGCTGAGGGGGAATCAAGAAGCCAGGAGTAACTTGCCTCTCCCAAACTGATGCTTGGTGGTTATCCTTTCCCTTTCTTCATTGTCCCCTGGTTTGTTTATGTTGGTTGACTTATGCAGATCTTCTCTTTGATTTGACTGCTTTTTCTTCATCAAAAAGCTTACTGTACCTCTTTTGGAATGACTGTGCTTTTGTTAACTCATGTTAACTAAAGTATGCCAGTCAGGTCTTAACAGTTAATCTTGCCTTGCGTTTAAGTGTATACTTTTCTTATTGCAAAAATATAGATGCAAATATGTATGAAAAAATACATTTGTCCCCCAATTGCATATAATACAGAGGAAAAAGGAGCACAATTTTCCTTCATTCCATATGTAGTGCTGCTAGTATCCAAATATTTCATTCAGATTGCAGTAAGCGTGTGTATTGAAATCAGTGTTGGGTCTCCTTATGGGTTGAATTGGCTCTGCAAATTTACTATATTATATTACTACATTACAATATGCTGTCATGTTCAAATCTTTGAATTTATTGAGCAGGATGTAATGTGCCAGATCTTTACAAACTTCTCAGTATTTTGATACTGGTTGTTGGCAGTATTTTCATTAACACAGCAAGCCAAATGACCCTTGCACTAGATTTTCCAAGCAGATGTCATTGCAAGAAACTAATCTCAGTTTATCTCAAATTATTCTCCTTTCAGATGGTTATTCAATCCGTGAAGTATGGGACGATCCATATTCACATTACCCCAAAGGAAGCTCTTTGAAAGAACTGTGACCTCTTTGCACTTGAAGGTTAGAGGAAAGCATTTTCTTCCAACTCTTTACAACTCAGCTTCCATATGTTGCCAACTCTACTAATCTTTTTGCCAAGGAAAACCAGCCCTGTTATTTTCTCTCTTATTCCACCTCTAATTTGTCTTGTTCAGGGTTATTTCTAGGGAAGAGGACTTGTTTCTTCTCTAAAGCAATCTTTTCTTGCAACAGCCATTCAAGTGTTATGGTCTTACCATGACTTGATCCTTTTGGAAACACTGAAATGTGAAAAGGGGCACTTGGATCCCATGGTGATGAGCAGGCTTAAAAACACTTAGGTAGATCAAAAAGACTGAGTTGCTGAGTTTTGTGGCTTCTGTTTGGATTTTTTATTTCATTTAACCTGCAGTGTCAACAGAGCCAAAACTCTGAAAGGCATTCCAGACAGGAAAAGCCAGTGGGGAAATGACCTGAAACTGTTGTTGGCACCACTTTTTAAAAGTGAGTCTTTTTATTGTCCGCAAGGCAGTGGCTGCAGACAATTATAGATGTGTTGTTAATAGCTTGTACAGTGCTGAGGACACCTACTGAATAGTGGCATTTCATGAAAACTAGAAAATCCTAGAAAACCCTAATTTCAGACTTGAAGTTTTGGTTTTCCTATGGCAGGAATTTTTCTCCATTTGATTTTGAAGCCAAAGGAAAACTGTGTCACAGGGCCTAACTTTTCATCAGACACTTGAAATCAATTATGAATCATACTGAAAGGACTTTGAGTGCTTCAGAGAATCTTGATTATTTTCCTGACACAAGCTTACTATATTGTCTAACCAGCATCGCTAAGAAAGATGGAATGGTTGTCTGCTGTGCAACAATAATGCCATAAAAAGGAAAAAGGAATGAGAAAGGCAAAAGCACTGTAAACCTATAAAAAAGAAAACCACATATAGAGTGACCTCTCTTGATCTTTTCTATCAAGGCACCAAGTATTGTGTCTTAATGTCCAAATCTAGCTAAATTTAATCTGTACACTGTCTACCATATTCCCTCTAGGGAATGCAATGCCAAATAAGCAAATAAGTGTTCTCACACTAAAATCTTCTATCAGCATTGCTGTGGGTTGTGGAGGATATTAAGTCAGGCAGTCTTATTGCTGCTCTACCCTAAAAAAGAGGCCAAAGTTCAAGAGTTTCATTAATTCATTCAGGAAGAGAGGAAAGTAAAAACAAACCAAGTATTTTCATTGATTGTCCGTGTTTCGTTGATTGTCCAGACATCTGCCTCACTTGTCTCTTTTTTTTCCCTTTCCCCCACTTTCCCCTTCTAGAAATCAAGCAGTTATAGAATTTTAATATCAGAAATGAAGATACTTAAATCGTTACATAGTCGAGTTTTTGCTTTAAACTCATTTTCCTTCATTACTTTGTCTGATAGTAATTTTTAAACATAAGCCCTTTATTTGATTATAGTCCTTTATCCACTGAAATTTTACTAATTTTCTTTTCCTACTAGTCACTGAACAAAGACTGCATTTCAGAAATGCTGGCTGCTTTGCAGAGCCCTGGCTATATGAGATAGCTCCTTCTCTCTCGGAAAATGCAGCCTCACGTAGCACAGAGCAATTAAACTGTTGGGAAATCTGAGAAACCCTGTGGTCACAGGAGATGCAATCCTACATCGACTGCAAAACTCTCTGCCAGATGAAATAAAAATAGCCATTAATTTCACCGTGTTACGAGCTAGGAGTGCATACAGGAGCCAAGTTCCAAAGCCATCCCTTTGTAGGGCTTTCCCTGAAATGTAAATGCAGTCATGCTGTCAAATAAAAACAGAGGCAGTGATATCAATGTTAGACACTGCTGTCACACTTGTAAAATCTGGAAAAAATGCTTTGTCTGAGGCTGATGTGTACCAGTGTGAGAACCCCACTGAAAACTCAGAGATCATATTCAGCATGCTAATTCATAGTTCACCCTTGCAAATGCACGCAAATTACAGCATCGAGGCCAAAGAGATGAAAGAAGGGCTGGACTAGAAGTATGGAGGAGAGCAATAGATTACCTTGGTTAACTTGGTAGTTCAGGAGTTCATGAGAAATTTGTGACTGCTGTTCTTTGTTTTTCTTCTGCAGAGCAATTTCCCCTGTCCTCTTCCGCCTCTTTAATGTTATTTATTTTCTAGTAACACCGACCTTCTGCAATGAAAAATAAAAAGAGAGTCCTTCTCAAAGAAGAACTCTTCCCCATGAAAGGATTTTTCTTGAGTTCACGTTTTGTAAATATATTTTCTTGCTGGTTTTTCTTGCTTGTGCCTAAAATTGTATTTTACATTTTAAGTAAATTCTTTAAAAGTGCATGACTTGAAAACCTACATTCCCTGGTTTTCATTAAGATCTGAATTAGTCTCTCAAGTCAGATTCAAAAATAAAGCTGAGCCTCATAAGTCACTTAGGTGCTCTTCAGACTTGCTTTTGGGGTAAACCGTTATAGCAATTTTTTCCCTGTGTATTGTTTACAACGATAATCTAATGTTTAGCCAATGCTTGGCTGTGGAACAACAGAGAGTTGTGAGATGACCAAGCTCATTTCCTGAGCTGCATCTTTTTGTTTTCATAAGAACTCTTTATTTAACATTTCATTTAACAGGCCTTGTGGACTATCTCTTGATTAGATTCTGTGTGTTTCCTGCCACTTGCGTGAACTGAGAAATGTAACCTTAAAGCCAGAGCCAATATAAATATTTTTTCATAGGATGATGTAACAACCAGCTTTCTGTTTCATGAAATTCAGATTTGTTAGAAACTCGGAAACTTTCATCCATTTTTGATCTGTCCTGAAAAATCATTTCAGTTGGTCGCTCATCTAAGTGAAGAAGCTGGTGATTTAGCATTGTAGGAAACTACTGCAGAGTCACTATCAGAAAAAAAGTGGTTAAATTTTCCAAAGGAAGATTGGGATATCAGTGTTCTTAGCATTATGTTTAAAACTGGCCTAGGATAACTTATGTGTCTGTGAGGTGGGAGTCGCCTTGTATTATTTGTTCACTCTTTTATATATTCATTGCTAGGCAGACAAGTTATAAAAAACTTCATCTAATCTGCTTTGCAGTCAAAATCAACAAAAACTTTTCCCGCCCTGAATAATTCCTGGATTTAATTGCTGATTTGTGGGACTAACTTTGAAGGCCTGTACTCTGCTCTTAGGCTTCGTAGTGGAAACCTGAACTGACTTCAGCTGAGTGAGGGTGCTCTGCAAATGTCCTTGTGTGAGACCAAGAGCTAGTCCCGAAGAAGAGTGTCACGGTAGGTATTTCTGGAGAATACAAATAAGAAATTGTGGGTCATGGTAACATCTAGGCCAAGACAAAATGGAAATTTGTTCTATAGGCATAGTTTTGGGGAAGAAGCCAGCTGAGATAGTCAAGACTAACGATTGTCACCATGGGATATGCCCCTGAGAAGTTCAGCCAAAGGACTTGAATGTTGAAAGTTTTTCAGGTTTTTTCTCCCCCGTCAACCAGTGTAAGATTAATTTATAGTATTTGGGCAAGGGGGAAGTTGGGAGATGGGGTCAAATTGATGGCAAACTGCCAAAATCTGCTTAACTTCTTTATCAAAAGAAAAATAAACTTTAATCTGCTTTTCTGATGTCTTGGAGTGTGAAAATGGGTGTGTTGCAAAATGAATGCATAAGCTGCTCTGCAGCAATGAATTTCAAATTCTTAAAGTTTATGGGACATTATTAAACCTGTAGTTATGGTGGTATGTTAACAATTGCCAAGTTTTACTAGCTTTGCTTGAGTTCACTTTAAAAAAAAAGAAAAATCTCGGAGACTTGCTGCTGCTCTTAGTTTCCAATGGTCAATGTTCAAATACTGCTTAGATTTCTCTGCTGATTGTTTTGATTTGCTTCTCAAAGGCCAACATGTAATTCACTCAGTCTGGTTCCTGAATCTGATTATGATTTTTATAGTGCCATCTCCCTGTCTCAGTCTTTATAGGTTTTTTTGATTGATGTAAAGCCATTGTAGCTTGGTTTTCTCTTGTGGACTTTCAGTGAGATGTGCCAGGTCTGCAGGATGGTAACACTTTTTGTCCCTTCTGTCTGCTTGTTGTATAACTGCACTTACTTGAGGATGCCAAATCTCCCAAATTATTCTAATTTACTCTTTGGTACCCTGATTAATCATGATCCTAATAAGTTCCCTAGCTTTTGAATTTGCCTGTCTCTTCTTTCCATTTTCATAAAACTATTTTTATAAGACATCATTAAATAAAACCCTCTTTTTAGTCGCTTTGGCTTTGCCAGACTTTAAATATTAGCTTTAAATTTTGACAGGTGTCTGCATCAAGCAGAATGTGTTTGCTTGAACAAAAAATACAGCATCGTATTCTAGTATTTTTCAGAGTAATGAAAAGGAAAAAAAGAACCCTGTTTCATTTATATTTTAACTCTTAAGTATTAAAAAGATAAAAAAAATTATTTGTAGCCACACACTTTGAGTGAGGTACCTGACAAACCCAGAGGCTTGAACATTTGGGCCAGATATATGTCTTTTGACATCCACCCTGAAGAATCTTACCTTCTTTAATGAAATTATCACTTTATTAAGAAATCTGAATGTAATTTTTTCTTAATGTTTTAGCTTATAAAGTCTCAATTATATGAAGCATTGACATTTCCTGGATGCTGAAAACATCAGTTTTGCTCAGCTGTTACCAAGGTAATGTCTTCTTTGATACTATGTGGTAAAAGTTTTTTGAATGTCGTATTTTGAAGCTACCACTACCATTGAAAATACTAAGTTGTCAACTCCTAATTCTGATATCTGGAAGATTTTAAGTAAGGGTGGTAAAAAAGAAAAAAAAAAAAGCCCTGTGTCACATGAAGACGTTTTCTCTTCATTCATGGTTAAATTACTCACGGACGTGGCAGGGTTCAGTGCTGAAGGATGCCAGCAGCCATGCAATTGAAGGTCCTGTCATGTAACAAGTACCCTCAAAAGGCTCAATGAAAACACTGGAAAAGGACAGATAAGAATTTTCCTAAATGTTAGGTTTGTCATGGGTAAAACAGCTTGACATGGGGAATGTAGATTATATTAATTTATTGCCAATTAACACAAAATTTTAATTATTGATTCAATAATGGAGCTCTACCAATGAACTTCAGTTTTGAGGTGTTCAACAACAGTGTTGGAGCCCGCAGAACCTTGTGGTCACCAGCCCTGGACCTCATCCACACAGAGTCCCTACATTCCCTGGCTACCTACACCCTGGCATTTAGATTCAGCAGAAATTTAGGAGCATTCCTAACTTACAGTGTAGGTGAGCATACCCTGAAATCTGAATCTTACAGAACTCATTCAGATTTGGTCCATTGGGTAGAGAACTGACTCTTGTGTTTTGCTACTCCAGGGAATCGTGCTTTACTGACTTTTTAAGGCTTTTCTGCAAAAGCTACAATTAAAGTTTTGAGGTGAAAAAAAGACAGCAGATATATTTTCCAATATTTTCTGGTTCTGGGACTGAAAAGCTGCTGCAGCTCATTTATCCCTCTAAACATTAGGCACTGCTATTGAAAACATGCAGAGAGAAGTAGAATGGAAGTGTCCAATAAAAACATTAGTTTAATGGAAGATTTAAGAATACAAAACCTGTGGAAACAATGTTGAATATTATAATGTTTTCATCCTACAACATTGTTATGCTGATTTTTAAATGCAGTTCTAATGAAAATAGTATCCCAGCTTAGAGCTGAATTGCAGTGAGGTCCCTTCGTGCAAAACACCAATTGATATGGATGAGTTATGCCAGCAAGAAATAAAGATAGAATACGTTATTTGAAAGCCATGCTTGTCAGATAAAAGGGGGAATAAATTATTATGTACCTTTGAAAAAAAATACATTAAAGATACAAACAGTGAAGAGAAAAGCATTGGGTGAAGAAATACAGTTAAAAGAACACATCTGTTTCAAATTCTTATTTGGGGCAAAAGATCTCCACATATGTTGTTATTTTAAATTTGCATGTGTGTTGTTATCCTTGTGTTAACTATTAGGTAAATAAATGTATTGAGAATCCGTTTTTCAGTGAAGTTTGGTTAGGAGTATTTGTACACACTGTGTGAAAGATAATTTGAAACCTAATCGAGGCTTTGTGAGGAACCAATTTCCCTCATGTTCCTTAATTTTAAATACCTGCCTTTTGTGTTATAGTACTGATCAAAGGCATGTATTTATTTTGGAAATGAAATAATTTTCCCTTTTGGTTTGCCTTTTTGACATGCCTTACTAGAGAACAGCATAACGCAGAACCACGTCACAGCTACAGCTGTAGCAAGAGAAAACTCATTTGGTTTTGGTTAATGAGAACCATGTATTCAGCTGTGATTGGCTTAGACAGTGATTTTAGATAGACTAAAAGTGAAGTTAAAAAGTGTTCTGCAGAATATATGGGAGGGTCTCATGCTAATAAACCTAGCTGTTTGGGCATAAGTAGGAGAAATTCCAGTGCTGTTGAAATCTTTGGTAAAAACCATCAGTTTCCTTCAGTGGAACTTGAGTTTTACCCTGCAGCCTTTGTACGAGTCTCTCAGTCTGCACTTTTGTAAAGATTTGTGGTGAAAGAGTATTCACTTTACGTTGCAAGGTCCATGTCATTAGAAAAAATACTTGCATGAGCAGAACAGCCACTTCTGCTTTTGTCATCAAATTGAAGTACCTAAATTAGGGGTCTTGACCATTTCCAAGGTCAGTGAAGAGAGAGGGGGCAAGTTTTCCCACCTAGGACCTGATTCATCCTCTGGATGTGATTCAGGAGGGAGCTGCCTTGTACTTGCATGGGTGGGAGAAGCCAGGCTGTGGAGCTGCTCATTACTGCTGTCCTTCCCTGGAGAGCACGAGATCCTTGGGTGGTCCAGGGAGCATTGATAGGCTCTATTGCAGGCCCTCTGAGGAACTGTTGCAGGAATATCACAAAATAGAAGTCAACGGGAGGTTTGAATTTACTCCCCAAGTATCTGGGCAGCATAAGCTCACCTCCTGATATTGACTAGGGGAGCACACAGGTGAGAAAGGATTTTTACTGCATTTTGTGTGAGCTAGAAATGCATTGGGTCTTTGAATGAAAATAACTTTATGGACTAATTATGCTCTCTTCTTCACTGCAGAAAAGTTAGTGATTCAATGTCATTGCCCCTGCCACTTTATTGCTCCAAGAAATAGTCATAAAAAGTAGCAATAGAGTCATTACAGAACTCTATTAAAACCATCACTGTGCCTCTAACTGCTGCAAATAAAGAAAAAGGCTTCTGGGCCAAAGTTTTCTATCCAAGATTTTTGCCCTCTGTAGAGACGAAGGAGACTAAAAAAGAAATCCCTGTCTGTAGTTCTTGCCAAATAGGCATGGCTTCAGTGTTTGGAGAGTCCCTCTTGGGAGATCAGGAATGGTTCAACGTAGAGAGATTTACAGAGACTTAAAACTTATAATGAAACTATTATCTTTGCTCTCGCTTCTCTTTCTAAATCATATAAAGTCAGGTGGTATGTTCTCACAGTAGTATTAGTAACTGCCAAGTCAGATATAAAGCAAAAAATATTCCTGACTTGGGTAAAAGTTAGAACTGAGGACCAAAACTGCCAGTGAAGTGATTTTTGTGTTCTCTCCTATAGAAAGTAAGGTGTTGCCCTTGCAAGTCATTCTCTATAAGATGATCTGGTGCCAAGTCTCATTAATTTCAGCAGGATCTTCGTGAGAGCCTGGGGATTCTGCCTTTCAGAGCAATTTATGTGACTGAGGCTGAGATGGAGAAAGAGCTTTGTGTGCTGGAGGACAAGGTGGGGAGCTGCTGGCAGGGGGAACTAAGCAGGGAGGGAGCGAGGGGGTGAGCTAGGAAGGTAGTAATGCCATTACAATCAGAAGATTTTTCTTGAGTTAAAATCCAGCTGAAATACACTCCCTGTTCTGCTTAAAAAAATACAGCCCTAATAATCCTGGATTGCAGGGGATCAATCCTGCCTCCACTGAGAGCACTGAAGTCTGCTGGTTGGTTTTACAAGCCTAGGGTTTCAGCCCCTGTCAGATCATTCACAGACGTACATTTCTGACTTGCACAAGTTTGCCAGAGCACTGCAGGGTTGGTTTATACCCTCCCTCAGTTTCATGCTAAGATGGAAACATTTTGAAACCCAACCCAGGAAAAGTGAAATTCTCAAAGAAAACACAGAAGTCCCTGTTAAATACTCTGGAGCTCATGTAGCATTATAAAATTCTCCAAAGCTGGCTTGATAAACATGGGAGATTGAGGATGCATCACCTTATCTGTTTTTAGACTTTGCTCCCCTTTAGCCATCAAAAAAATTACTGCTGTGGTAATCAATGCAGCTGATGCTTTTAGGAGGAGAAACTCAGATTATCAGACTGAGGCATCCAGAGAAACAAATTGAGAATATACATTGAAATATACATGTTACCTATTCACCATGTATCTTCCTGTAGCAGAAAATTTGTTCCTGGGTTTTTGTTTGTTTGGTTTTTAATTTTTTTCTCACCCTGTTTAACATCCTCAATTAAAAATTTTATTTGCTTACTCTAGACACTGGCCTGCTAACCTTCTCCCTGGCCCAATCCTACATTCTATTTCACAGAGGTCAGCACCTTCCATGCCAGAGAAGGTTTTGGGAGTCACTGAGCTATGTGTTGCTGAAAAACCTGTCTTTATGGTAAGTTTCTCCTTTCCTCTCACCCTTTTTAATAAAAGTTGTGCTGTTGTGGTGAAGTTCAAGCACTTGTCATTAATAATAACTAAAAAGTAGTGTCTACAAATTTGAAAAGGAAAACAGGAGTACATGTGATTTTTGTGCATTCAGAGTTCATACCTAACCTATTTGTGCTGTGTTAGTATCAATTTGTTTCAAATAACTTTGTTACTTTCAGAGACTTGCTGTTTAAACTTTTTTCCCCCAAGTCTCTAAACACTTTTAACCTTACTTTTCTAAACCTTATTCTTTGCTCCATATGTATGAGATCTCATTTTGAACACTTATTGTTAATTGTTATGATTGGTGTAAAAGTGAAGCATGGAATCCAGGTCACTTGGATTGAAACCATGGGAAAATGCCCCTAAAAATTAATTTATGATGGATCAGATTGATGCTGAAAAGGCTGACTTAATTTGTTTCATTACATTGGGAAAATGAAGCTGAAGGTTTGACAGCACCAAACTGAGGTGGGCACAGCAAAGCCCATTTCTTGGCAATCTTCATTCGTAGCTTTGTCCGTGCTTCTCTTTAATGATAAGTAGTATACTGATCTTTGGCAGCTCCTGAACAAAATCCTGAATTAATTTTGCACCCAGGGGAGAGTACAAATGATCGGTGTGATGTTGTTCATGGTGTTTATTTTTCAGAGACTTCTGTAGTGCAAAGAAATGGTTTTGAAACGGAGACTGGTGAAGGGAGGAGCAGGAGAAATAGGGTAATCAGAGTAGGAAAAGTGGTAAGAAATACCACCGTGTTCAAGGAAAAATGGAGGTGGAGCTTTGAAGACAGGGTACTGGTTAACCTGTGGAAAGTACAGGTCCTTAGCAGGGATTTGTGCTTCCATGTACACCTTAACTATGCAGTGCTTCGTGAGCAATGGTCTGCTGGTGAAAAAAGGATGTCACACATTAACTTCTGTTTGGGAACGCAACCATTTCAAAGCTGCTGAGATGACAGCATTTCTCTTCTTTGCCTTTATTGGATCAGATTAAATACAGAGCACATCTTTATAACTTTCATGTCAGAATAGCTCTCAAATATGTTATTGTGAGAACTTCTGTCATGAGCAGAAGCATTAACTGCTGCTCCTTCTCATCTGACTAATGAAGGGAATGACTAATGAAATGAGAGTGCAAGAGTTCACGCATAATTTTGTTCTATTTGAATTTGAAAATGCTGGGTTACAAAAGTGTTATGAATTTCCATTTGTGGAAGAAAGATAACTATTAGAACAGAACTCCTACTTCAAGCTTCCTGCAGTGATTTTTCTTTAGTGTTGCTTCTTTTGTTGTAGGGAAATTTAGAGATTCTGAAAATATTTTTTCATTTTAAACAGAGGGAGATGTGTTTCTGGGTTAGCCAATGCTGGTGTTGTCTATGCCTTTCAGATGTAGGCTTGACACTCTGGATCTATCACAAGAAAAGCTGAAGGTCTGGCATCTGATTAACAATGGTGGGAATTGATTCTCTTTGTCATTGAAACTCGGGGGGAAATTAAATTTTCATTTAAAATAATATGTTTAAGCTCCTTTGTAGATTAGGCCAAATTTGAGAAATAAAGGTGTGAGTACCTGCTGGCACCTTGTGGCACATCCAACAGTGCTGCTGTAAGCTGCTGTTACCCATGAAATGGGGTTTCCATATGCAAACACGGAGAAGTCTATGGACACTTGGGCATTTACAAGCACAAAATGTGTGCATGTTTATGGCTGTGCAATGGTACACGGACTGTGGCCATGGAAATCTTGATCATAAAGTGAAAAACCATGGCTGTATGCATCAGTGCATTCCCTGCTGATTAGCAACCTGCCATAAACCTCTGTTGACACAGCTATTGGTTGTGTGTAATCATCGTGCGCATTTTTAGCCTTTGCTTTAAGATTCCCAGTTTCTTGTAAAATCAGTCACTGCAGTATTTTCTTTTTTTATTAATACCTGTGTGTATGAGGTGTCTGACAGAGTTATTATCCACTTTGGTGATGAAAAACTCCTGCTGAGGTCCGGGGGAACAGGATTGCAAAGACCAGCACGATGTGTGTCTTATAAAGCGCTCATTCTTCTGACTGACCATCTGTTTGTGAAAAAGGACTGCTCTTACGCAGCAGTAGTTTTGTTGAGTTTGGCCTTGATTTCTTTTTTCCAGATTCTGCCTAGCAAAAAGGGGGGAGAGAAGGGAAAAAGCAAATTTCATTGGGGAATGGAGGAGTTGGGGGTGGAGGGAAGGAGAGCTGAAAGCTTAAAAAATGAGTGACTGGTAGAAGAGTACAGTAAAGTCAGTGAATAATTTTACTGTCCTGGTCTAGCAGCTTGGGAATGTGCCATGTTAAACAATAACATCTTCCAAGTGAGAAAGGCAGAGAGGGAGGGGAAAGCTGGGGTGAAGTGAGAGGAGGGGACTGGAGGTAAAAGAGGGATTGGATCCTTGAATACAGTCGCTGCCAGTCCTTGGATCAGCTACTTTTTATTTTTCTTGGTTTTTTTCATTAAATATTTGACATTGAGTCAATGCCCAGGATATAAAAATCCCTACTACTCTGTTACCATTGCTTGACAACATTACAGATAGGCTGCTGGCTTCGGGTTTTACCCAAATAAATTAAATCATTATTGCTTCTTTGGAGCCTTATGGACCTCACTTCTCTAAAATCATTGTATTACACTGCAGATGATCCAGACGCAAAGACGTAGCACTGCCATTCAGTTTGGCCTGGGTCTGTTTTCATTTCTCTCCATTCACCTACTGAAAATGCTATCCAGAGGCTTTTGAAGCCACAGATTTATCCATGTTTTCCAAATACCTAGTAGGCTTATCCATTGAGACACCTGCTGCCAGTTTGCTCTTAGCCAGGTGCACCCCTGGGATTTCAGCACATAGGGTATCTTGGACAGTGTGATGATCTGCTAGGAAAAATTAAGGTAGCTGGGTGCTTTAAGAGGCTTTGAGTAAATCCTACAGACAATTTCCTGCTCTGTTTCAGGCTGTTTTCTGCACCTGGTTAGCAACAGTGCTGTGCTGCAGGAGTGTTGGTTCAGGTTTGCCATGCAGAATAGAGGGGGCTTTTAGGGCGTGGTCCCAGAACAAAGGGGCTGCCAGTTCACTGCTGGAGAAAACTGCTTGTCCTGACAGAGATGGTATATCAGGCTTGGGCAGTGGCCACCCTCAGCCTGGGTTTGGGTTTGCACTGAATGCAATTTTTGTGGTGTCTTGCAGACATCTGGTTTGGAGGAAACTGATGCTGTGACTGAATGTGGCCCTTAGCTCTTAGCTTAATTAAGAGTTAAGTTCCAACAGGTCTGATGCACCATCTGGTGAGAAGTTGTCCCGTGTGTGTCTGGCTGTTCATGTGTGGTGTGTCCCTCCTCTTCCTCCAGAGTCAGCACACCGGGACAGCGACTCCCACCTGCTGCTGGAGCCCCAGTGCATTTCGTGCTTAAACCTGATGCCTTTCATCAGGGGCTGCACAGACCCCATGAGACACGTTTCTCTGGAATGGAACAGCAAACATGAGCTTCAGCTGCGTGATTGACTGGGAGGTTTTTTCAGGAAGGTGTGAAATTTTAGCAGGCTCAGGGTTTGTTGTGCAGGAGGAGAGCCAGGACCGAAAACCTGAGAACATTTCCGGGATGTTGGATAATTTCAGGCATTTGAGCCATTGCTGTTAGGAGGCAAGCCTGAGATGAACACTGAACTGGTCTTAAAAAAACCCCTCCAAAACCAAATCCAAATAAAAAAAACCAACCCAAAAACAGCCAAGAAAAACAAAAAATATGGGAAGCTGAGTTTTCTGTATCAGGTCCTTTTTTAAAGAGCTAATGTATCATAGCATTGATGGACACCCAGCAAGAGGTAAGAAGGAGAAAGGTGTTGCTTTTCTACCTCATAACTCATGTCAGTTAAGAGGTATTTCATGCTTTTATGGGGATGGATGTGGAAAGCCTCCAAGAAATGGGTGAAGACAACATAGAAAACACTTCCCCAACTATCTAGAACATCACAATGATGTAAGAGAAGGAATGGCAACCACAGGAGTGGAAGGTTACTAACAAAAATCTGTTCCATGTTATTCAAATTATTCCTCATCTGAAAATGGGGATAAGTAGTAAAAGGACAAGATTTGCTAATGACGCAAAACTATTCAGGAAAATCTAAACTCAGATCAACCCTGGAGAACTATAGACACTATTAGGATGCTGAATGACTGAATCTCTTTTCTCAGGTTATTTTCTAATCTTAATAAATGACGAGTGGTGAAACTAGCATAAGCTACATATATCTGCCATGACTAGCAGGAAATAGATACTCCTACCTGGGGGGAAACACCTCAGGTGTCATTATGGCTATCTCTGAGAATGTCTTCTCAAAATGATGGCAGAGTCAACTGGAATGCTAGGATTTGGTAGAAGTGGAGTGGAAATCAAAGCACAGAACAAGAGCATCCTGCCACAGACCATTTACACCTGATCTTCTATGTGAAACTCTGAAAACATTTAATTAAAAAATCTTAAAGATTTTGAGAAAAAAAAGCAAAGAGATGGATCATAAGGATGATATGGAATGGCTTCTACATGACAAAAGGCTTGATGGATTTCCTAGGCTGGGTAAGAGTGACTGTGGGGGAAAGATGATCATTATCTTTAAAAGCCATGAGTGATGAAGGATAAAGAAAGTAAATAAGGAACTATTTCTGTATTCATTGTTTCTCACTAAACAAGGACTATGAAAAAGCAAAAGGAAGTGCGATAAAGTTGTGAACCTCATTGACCCATCTTGTCCTGGACAAAGGCATCAGCAGGTTCAGAAAGGGATCAGGCAAATCATAGGAGGATGGGTTTGTGAGTACCTACCAAACATGATGGTGCAGGTGCAAACTCTCAGTTCAGGAAGTCTCTAAGCTCGTACCTTCCTGGGAGCTGGATGGATGCAGCAGGGGAAGAATTACTCTGTATATACCCCTTTACTTATAGCTGCTTTTAGACTGAGCTATGTAGGCCTTTGATAGACTGAGATGGTAGTGCCAGATTATGAAATACGATTTTTCCCCACTTGGTAACATAAGAAATTACTTCTTATTGGCCTTGTACAAATGGCAAACACATCACTGGGTGAATAGAGAGGGTGCTCTGTGATGAGGAAGGCTCTGCACAGACTCCCAGGAGAACCAGGCTTGTGGCAAGGGTACCCATGTTCCTCTCTGGCTGTACAAGTGGAGGAGATGATGGAAAGTACTACAAAGCAACCTGCTCTTCATTTGACACCGATCATCTGTCTTAAGAGATTGAAACCACATTTTTACACCAGAGAAAATGAATGGCCACAGTTAATTTGGGAAATGGAAGTCTGCTCTGGGAAAGTGAACAGTGGGTGATCAGAGGGTCATGTTCTTCCTGATAGTGTGACTGCTGATGTTTTTTTCCATATCAGTGTCAAAGAGGGAAACCAGCAGCTCGTGCCAATGGGAGGGATATCTGCTACCAATGTCAGTACTTTGTAAACTACTTCACTGTACTCCCTGTCTCTTCTCTTTACCTCTTAGCCGCTGCTTTAATAAATGTTTTAGGTGGAGAGATATTCTCTGCAAGACCTAAATGTGTTGCATAGATGTACAGTAAATGTGTAGGAGAATGGAGCCTCACTTTACCACCTGCTCTGGGTTCCACTCACAAAAATCTGATTGTAAAAATGAGTAGAATAAACTGAAAGAAATTAAATGAAAAAGTAAATATGCTCTGATTCAGCCATTAGAGCTGATATTTAAAAAAAAAAATCATCAAAACATTTGACAAATCTATGTGAGTAGGTGATGGCTTTCAGAGTGTAACTTAAATGAGTTGTATTGAAGTTCTGCAATATTTAGTTCATGTTGTGGGGTTTTTTCCAACTTCTGATTTTTGTCCAAAACTAGAAGTGCAGGAAATCCCTCAAGAAAGGCAGTTCTGGAGATTTCCAGCTTATTTCGGGGCTCTAGAGATTCAGATAGTTTGGGTAAACCTATGAACTTTTGGATGTTTATCTGAACTGAACCTGAACTCTAAATCTTCTAGGGTTCACCCAGCGAAGTCAGAGGGAGGAAGGCCTATAATGATAATTTTAATGTTATTTTCTCATTCAGCCATGGATATGATCCTTCTCAGCCTCCTGAGAATTTCTTTGGGCTGCATGGAACAAAGAGAAAGCTAAATAGTGTGTATCACATATGCACAATTAAACATTGTATGCACCATTACAGTTTCAGCTGCTATACATCCCAGTTGCTGTCTTTGTAGGAGGATTTAGCTAGCAAACAGATGACTGTTTCCAGCCTGGCATTGTCTTTAGTGATATCTTTCATGTCACATGAAGATAACTTAGGGAAAAAGCGCTAGAAACAAAATTACTTAACTACAATAGGTAAAATAATAAAAAGAAAATAAAAACCTCATTAAAAAACACATACATGAACATGTAGTGTTCATTCTGTCAAGTTTTAAGAAGTGACTATAGTAACATTTTCCTTGTCTGTCTGTATAATCACAGCATCTGAATTCTTGATGTTTATCTATGGAGACCTCTGGGAAACAGAGGAGCAGTTTATAATCTCTATTCTACAGAAAAGAATTTTCTATAATACCAAAGATAACATCATACCTTTCCTGATGTCAAAGGCAAGGCACTAGCTGATTTTTCTTGCTGCAGGATTTTCCTAGTAGAAGTTAATGTAGGAAACCTACAGCAGAGTGAGGAATGGAGTCATGATTTCCCTCTACTTTGTCAAACTATCCACACATATCCCATCATCTTTAACAATTATCACTGAGTCAAATTTGTATTCTCGTATTACATGTCCAGTCTGAAAAGACAAAGAAGTGCCACACTGGTCTCATGTCTTTTGTCCTTTTGAGACTGGATCAGGAATAACTGTGCTCTTGCACACGTGGACACACAGGTGTGGTGAGAACAGAGTGTATATAGTATTACAGTGTCCTTCCAGATGCAACAAAATGAATTACCAGAAAAGTGCATAACTGAATTTCATTTGCGGAACAGGCAGACAAGTGCTCTGGTCGGAAGCCTGGAGAGGCAGTGTACTTTATGCTAAAGCTTGCTTCCCAAATGCCTTCCCAAGTCATGCTTCTAATGTTTGTGAAATCACTCTGACTTTCGTGCCACATCAGCAATAATTTATGGCTTTGGAGCTGCCTGTCACTGCAGGGGAAATTCAGAAGAACTCATTTTATTTTTCAAAGGAATTTGGAAACCATCAGAGCTGTGTTTGAGCTCCTGGGTTTTCCACAGAACTTGGCATTCAGCAGGGCTATGCTGCTCTCATCAGCTTCTCTTCATGCAGCAGCTGTATGTTGAGACATTTTCAAAACTTTAAGGACTGCTGTTGGGTCCTGCAGGCACAAGAAGTGTCTCTTGCTAAGTTCAGACTAGACTTGTTCACAGATTTTTGACAGGACTCTCAAACAAATTGCAGTTACTTTATACTTTTGAAGAGAAACTAAGTGGGATTCAGTAATTTTATGGGATTTCCAGATTTTTGAAATTTGGCTAGCTTTCTGTTTTCCTCTGACTATGGATCCATGCAGGCATGAAGTTCATAGATATAAAGCTCTGGAAGCTGTACTTAAGGACTGATTTTCATCAGTCCTTGTGAATGGAGTCTTCTAGCTTGGCATACTTTGATGCAACTTTGCTTCACATTGCACTCAGTCTTGCTAAAATATCACCTCCTGGATAGAGTATGCTTGAAAACAACCACTGTCTAAACCTCATTCAGCTTTTAGGAACGTCCTACTGGAAAAGTTTGGAGTTTTGTCTTCTATTGAAGCCAATGCAGTGGAATATTAAGTGAGAGAAATGTATTCATGAACAAATCCTCTGTAGGGAATGGCTTAGAAATGTCCATACCAGCAGGATCCAGGAATACCTCCTAAATGTATTTAACCCCATATGTGCAACTGTGTTTATACAGCAGATCAAAGAAAATGAACTTCTATATACAAGGTCCAAGGAGATCTGAACCAGGGGAATTATACTTACTTCAAGGATATAGCACAGTGAATTTTTTATGATCAAAGACTGCTTTGGGGCTTTTCCCACAGATGGAACTCAGCCTTAGCTTGAGCTGTAGGTATAAAATTGATTCAAATGTTCACTGTCTGAAACCTTTCTGGTATATCTAAATATGCATTGTTCCTCTGCTTCTTTCTTGATATTGATATTTATTTTGTCATCCAAAAAATGGTTATGACTTTCTTTTGAAACCAGAATATTGGATGCAAGTTCACAAACTCGAATATCTGCAAAAAACACTTAGATGTGAGTCTTGCAATGTCTTTTACTCTGAAAATGTTTTAAAGAGAAGTCCAACTGAAAGCAGGCTGCCATCATCAGTAAGATTCTAGTGCTGGTGCAGATTCATCTCAGAGAGAGAGAAAAGCCAGGCAATAAAATGGTATTATCAGTGGAAATGAAAACATTCAAAGGAGTGAAGCATAAGAATAAGCAGTCTCTTTCACATGCCCTCTAAAGAGATCTTTCAGCTGGGGCTTCAGATAAGGAAACATTTCCAGTAGAGATGCAATTAGGAGAATTAATTGGGTTGGTTGAACTCTGGGTGAGTTGATCCTGAACCTCATTGTGACCCAGGTCTGATGCTCTCTGTGGAGAACAGATCCTTCCCTGAGTCCCAATGCCACGGGTTGAAGCACTGACTCTTAATAATGCCAACCAGTGGGGCAGCTGAGATCCTGATCCAAATGGGGATCTGTGCAGCATGGTTTGGATCCCCTTTATCCCCAGGGCACTGTAGCGTGCTGTGACAATTGATTTCCCTTGTTGCATTTATTTATTTGTGAGTTGTACAATTCTGTCAGCTCACAGCCCAGTTCCTTCTCTCCTGCTGAAATCTGAGTGTGGTGATTACTGTCTTATGTTTTGTTGTGCCATGAGTTGCCATGGAAATGAGCTTGAGGTTGCAAATCTAATGAAGTATCCTATATTGTGGAACAAAGAGGAGCAGGAAGTGGTGACACTGGGCAAGAGGCCTGATGTGAAAGTCTGTTGTCTGAGATCAGTATAGGTCAGTCTGGCAGTCCTGGTGCTGCCTATTTTTGTCTTTCAGCACATCAGAAATTCTTACTAGAACTTCCTCTGATTACAAGTCATTTGTTACATAAATGTGGATTTTAGAGCCTCATTTCCTATATGCTCTTAAAAATAATGGCTGTGAAATTCTTGTTGCTTGCTGGCTTAAAATTTTTTCTTGCAGAAAAAGGAAGAAAATACAACTAAAAGCAACAATACATGTGGGACAAAAATTCAAGAATGGCTAAGAAAAATGCCGATGCCCTCCATTCTGCTCCAGGATGCGGTGCTCTGTAGTGGATGTGCTGAGAAGATGTGTAAAATCAGAGCACCATCAGAGTAATGCTTTAATTGGTAAACTGTCAAAACAGCTGTTAATCTGCAGTGGAGGGACTTCCCAGGGCAGGGGTTGTGTCTTGACCTTTGTGTTTTATAGTCAGTGGTCATCACTTCCTTCACCTTTAATATGCTTCAAAATTATAAAGGATTTTGCAGACTGAAAGAAACGCAAAGTTATTAGGAGGGGTGGTGCAATGTCTGTGCAGCTACTATTACTGTTTCCTAGTCAGGGATACTGCCAAGTGTGTAGGAAACTCTATTCTTCGTGTACAAGTATTTCCCATAATTTGTACCTTAATTTTTACTATGATAAGTAACATCACTTCCTTTCCTGGGGTGGGCTTCCTTCTCTTTGGGCGTGTGAAAAGGGTGAGAAACTGTAAGGATAATGCAGTTGCTCAGTGCTGTCCTTTTCCAGAATTGTGGTGTGTGCAGCGTGCAGGATTGTGCTGGGAATATCTCCCCTTGTGCTTGAGCCCTGCCTACGATTTATAGGAGAAGGATGGAAGTCTTGACATTTGGAACACAGCAATGCCTATTGCTTATTTCCCAGTAGAACTTTCAACTTAAAAGATTTAGATGCTTTTCTTTATTAAATGGAGCGAATACCTCAGTGTTTTCAACTCAAAGCCCATCAGCATATCTCCATATTTTGTCAAGGGGCCCAGCTGCCAATTCTCAGTGGAAGTGCTGTTAGCAGTGGTGGTAATCCAGCATGGTGGTCTAAGAAAAGGATAGGAGCCAGAAATCTGTGCTCAGGCTTCAGTTTTCTCTCTTGTATTTGGCTACACTCACTGAAACCAAAGCTTTGAGAAAAGGTGTCTGATTTGTGATAAACTAGATGGTCACCCCAGAGTCAGGACCTGCCCCCCCTTTGCTTTTAAAAATGTTATCCCATACCTTTGTACCTCTGTTTCTTGATCCATCAGCTCTCAATGATGCTGTATTTCTTAAAACAGATTGAGCTGCTTGCAGTGCAGTGGTTAAACCTAAAAAAATAAATGTGCAGATAGTAGACTAGGTTGTTAATTTTGGTCTGTAATTGCAAACTGAGAATAAAGTAGGAAAAGTCATGCTAAACAGGAGTATATATTTGAGACTTTAATGTCTGCCTTTAAATTTCCATCTCTGTGTGTCTCTTTCTCTTGCTCTCTTATGTACACATGTCCCCAGGCCTAATACTCTGGCATCCAGCTCATCCCTGCTGTCACCACAGCGGCATTTGGCAGTCCCTGAGGTGAGAGAGGGAGCTGAAAGTGTGCTGTATGGTGTCCTGCAGCTCTGCCCTGATGCAAAACACATTTCCCACCTCTAGGATGCTTTCTCACATCTCCCTTTTCTGAGTGTTCCCTCTTCCCCTACTCCCACAGGACAGCACTCCCTTTCCTTCAAGCGAAGTTTTATATTCAGATTACTAATTTTAACCTGATTATTGTTTGCGAAACCAATAATTGGAAGAAGCCAGTCATTGCTTGACAGCTTTAGTGGTAAATCAGTTCCAGCAGCTTGCTGGGCTGCTGCTAGCATGAATCCACGTGCTTCTCAGCTAGACGCTCTCGTCTCTCTCTCCTCCCCTCTCTCTCTCTCTCTCTGAGATTTTTTGCTGGGTCCATATGGGGTTGGGGATGTAAGCACTTCAGAGGAGTGTTTCAATATATGGTTGTGATTCTAATTTTTGGCATCAGCTTTTTATTACAAGTTGTTGACTGGCTGGAGGCGTGAGAGAGTGGGAGCAGGGAGGGTTCTCGACCATGTGTGAAGTGAGGAGACAGCAGTAGCAGAAATAGTACAATAACTCTTCTCTGGAGCATGAAAACAGGGTCTGGAGCAATCCCTTTGGCCCCTAATCTCTTGCTAGCTCTGGGGTTTATAGCATAGACCGTGACAGTTTTGCTGCAAGGAAGGGTCAGGATTTCATCCACAATAAAAGTTGTAGCTCAAGTTAGTAGCATGTAAAGTATTTTGGTCTGGCAAAAAAAGGGCACTTATAATATGAAATCCAAACCTCTGTTTTAAAATAATACCTATACTATGTACTGGTGCTCATTTATGGTATTGTTTTGAGTTTGATTTTCTTGTGAGTCTAAAAACATAATAAAAATGTAAGCAGATGTGTTTCTATGACAATACCAAAAAAAAAAAAAAAAGCTCCTGAAATGCAGCAATTTGGTTTGTATTTTATATTAGGCAGAAGTTGATAAGTAAATGCAACCATATTTCCAAACAAAACCGGTAATAATTGTAAGAGGTTGTACAAAATTATTAGTAAATGACAATATGCAGGGTAATATCCTCTGATTAGCAATCACAAAACCTGGAGAAGAAAAGCTAAAACTAAGCTCAAAAAGGAATGAAAATACTTCAGGGACAGAATGCTCACATTCAGGCTCTGTGCTGGAGTGATCTTGTATAGTAGCCTTACAACTTCAGACATTATTTCTTTGTGTGCAGTACCACACACAGCTCTCCCTAAGAAAGTGCTGATGTGCCATGGTCGATGGGAAAACTAGAATAACAGAGATTCCCTAGGGCACAAGGGGAGCAAAAGTATTGGACTGACTTAGCATGGAGGCAGGTCTGATACAGCTGCAACTCTTAACTCTTGTCCAACATGAGCCCCACTAAGCACAACCTGGTCACTTTGTGATTATGGGATTCCCTGCATACCATGTTTCCTTGTGCTCTGCATTGTGCTGGTCTTATACAATAATGAGAACCTGAGCAGCCTTTTTGAGCACTTGAGGGCTGGATTTGCTGGGCTGTGGCATGCTGAAGCTCCCAGGGGGTAATACTGGAGATCAGAGGATTCCAGTGAGGTGCAGGTACCAGGCATTTGTGTCTTACTCTCAGACGCTTTTACCTCCTCACAAACTATACGGGTGGCTGAGGTACCTAAAACAGGGTTAGAGATACCATTTAAGAGTCAGCAGCGAGGTGGACCCTGTGATCTCATGTAAAATGCTTGCCTGTAAGAAAAAGTTTTGTGGTCTGTTAAATTTTGGATGAGTTTTGGGCCTTACTGAAAGTAGTTAGGAACAAATGAGTGTACAGAGTCCTTCTGAAGGAGAAAAGGATGAGAGTATTCCATGGAGACATATTAAAGTCAATCCAAAGTGAACTGATGACTTTACAACCCTCAAGCAAATTACCCTAGATCATTTGTTTTGTGCAACAGGATCTTGTATAAAATATGAAAATGTATACATGACCTTCTTTTAAACTGCTGTGAATTATTACTGCAAGAACCACAAGGGAATCAAAATGAGTTTATGAAGAAATCAATGTTATGGAGGATTGCAAAATAATGCTGGGTCTGATGAATCCTTTCTGAAACCCTTTAACCACAAGAAATCTGCTTCTTTACTCAGATGTTGCAGAGTGGATAAGTCATCCACTCTGATTCCAAAAAACTTTAGGTCTTTAAATGATTTTCAGGGTGGTGATGTTTGCCTTTTTTTATTGTTCTGTGCAAGCTTCTACATGCACTTATGTTTTGTTGTCATCATGTCTTTTAATTGATGAGAAATTTGAATGATGCTGGTTTTATTTTTTTTGGCTGCATAAAACAACCCAAATTCCCTTTTTCGGGTTTTTCAGCAACCTTTATTTTCCTTGCTCTGCTAAACCTGCTTTCGTTTAAAAGCTGCTATATTCTTTCATTTTTATAATTTGATGTATGCTTTTCCCATTTTCCCATCCTTCTCAATGCCTTTGTTCTGCAGCTGCTCTCTTCAGGTGATAGTTCTGAAGCAGGCAGAAGAATAGCAGGGAGAACAAAAAACTTTTGTTTTCTTCAGAAGATATTCTTTGAAGAAAAAAAAATTCTTTGAGCTGAAAAATGGGACAGCAAAGCCTTCAAATCATAATACTCATGTTTGGGAAGGTACCACAGACTCCTGATTTTCATTGTCTGTTGGTGTTTTCTACAGTATAGGAGTAAATCTATTTGATGTTTTAAACTAGGTTTTTATTCTGCTTTTCTCAGTGTGCATTTGGTGCATACCTGAAACCTTGGGGTACATCGAGCAGGTGTTTTCAAAAATACTGAGGTCTCAACTCAAGCCTGCTGAGTTATTCAAAGCAGGAGTTCAGAATTGCAGATTATTTTCAAATATCTTTAATTGGTTTTGACCTAGGTAATATTTTGACCTATCCAAGAACTGTCTTATAAAGGCACTGCAGTACATGAGCCACCGAATGTTTCTGATGCTGTCTGTAAGCCTTAGCTAATGAAACCATCTTTAGAAGAGGAGGAAAATAACATTGCTTTCCCTGAGGCTTTTGGCCATACAGCCTGAAATAGGCAGAATTTCCTCTGCTTCTGGTAGGAAATAGTCAAGAGTATGCATGGCAGGGCTATGTCCTACTAATGGACTACATTAATTCTGCATGTGTCTCATCTTGAGGTAAGTCTGGCCTCACTTACCATTACTTTGGGGATGAAAGAACGGGACTTCTTTCTCTCAAAAAACCAAAACCAACCAAACAAAAAAACCCCAACAAACAAAAACAAACCAAAACCAATGAACCAAAAAACCACTTTGTGCTTAGACGAGATTAGCCATTTTAATCAATGTTTTCAATATTTTGATGAAAAATCATATCCTGTAATGTTTATTTTATTATTATTGCCATGTGTTGTTAGTAGTGTCATTTTTTTCAGTCAAATCTGTGAGTTTGTTTAGGCTTTATTTTCAGAAGCATGTTTTTGCCTTGGGACCATAATTTGAAATTGTTTTTTTTTGGAAGGGGTCTGATTTGGTAATATACTGTCCTTCAATAGGGATGAAATGAGCTCAGGAGGGGCTTGGTTCATGTGTCAAGGACAGAGATTTTAGGACTGGCCTTAGATTAGAGGATTACCTTGACAGATTGCACTTTGTGTCCACTCCCTCTGCTCTCACATTCTGCTTGTGTGAGCAGAGCAGTTGGTGTTGAGGAGCTGATGTCTGCATGGCGCACATTTCAGGTGCCCTGTCTTGAACTGTTTCTAATCTGGGCCTGTAGGTTCATCCCCATAACTTGTCATAGTGCAGTAAATGCACTGCTGGAGTGGATCTTTCTGTTTAGTTCCATAACCCAGTGTGTGAGCCCTGAGGCTGTTTGAAGGGCAAACCAAAGGATGGTAAGCAGGGTGAAGGGGGCATTTGCTTGCAAAGCTTGTTCCTGATTTGAAACAGAAAATTAATGGAGTCAAATTTGATTCCTTGTGCTCAGTGATATCTGACACATTGGCCTTTCTGTGAATATCCCTTGCATGGTTAAATCTTCAGAAATGCAGCTGTGGTCTCACGCAAACTTAAGCATTTTGGACCTTTATACAGCTAAAAAACCAACCAAACAAAAAAACCAACCTCTGAATCAAGCCCCAAGTACTTTAAGAATTCATGTGCAATGTACATTAAAACTTTGTGAATTGTTATCCACTTCATGTTTCAGATCACATATAGATCACCTTGCACTTTCATCAGCTCAAAATGTGGGTCTATTTTTCCATATTCAGTAGCCTTCAACAGTAGTTTTAAAAGCCCCTTGCTATCTACAGTGTCAGCTACTCTCTTTACCTGGCCTGGATTCTTTTCCACTTGCATTATGCCTACATTTCTGTATACACTCTACTTTATCCCTGTTTTGGCTTATCACCTGTAAAATATGCACTTCTGAGATAAAAGTACAGTTGATACTTGGGTGATGTGTCTATCCACCTCAGCCCAACTTAAATTTGGGAACATAAGGTGTCCCATTAAATTCAGGATTACCTTCATCTATCAACCACTGTAAGTAGAGCTACAAGTCCAAAGAACATAGTTCTATATTAGCCATATTTTTCTACATCTGTATGTTTATAAGAAAACTATAGTCTAATGTGTTTGATGTTTCTAGTGTGTTAAATATATACAACAAACAACAATTAATGAGTTTTAAATCTGTGATGCTTATTCAGTCCACTCAGTGCTCTTGAATGTGAGCCAACATTAATTCAAGTTCAGTTGATCCTAATAAGTAACTAAGACCCCATTTCATAAACATGCAATTCTAGCTTGTTATTTCTGGCACTACCATTAAGCAAAAGTCTCTACCCTCAGAATGACAGAATTAAGGGATTAGGGATAAACTGAAAATTGTGAATAATTCAAAATTTCTTCCCTCCTCTCCTCCCAACCAAAGGCAGCTCTAGAGGGGCTCAATAACTGCTCTCAGTTATGCACCTTTTCTTCTGGGAGTTATGCACAGGAGTGTGACCTGCCAGTGCAATGAGGTTTGCTCATATGAGTGGAGTCTGTGGGAACAGATGCAATATCTGATACTTTCTCTCGTCATCATAGATTCACTAGAACAAAGCACCAATGCATACACTAAAAAATACTCCTTACAGTTACCCATCCTGAAGGGGAACTCTAGTGCCTCCTTAATGCATGTTGTCCCAACAATATGTATGCCTTTCAAAAGAAATCTATGACATTTTTTACTAAGATGCAATCAGGGTCACTTCTTACCCTGACCCTTCAGGTAATGGAGAACATGTGTTATACTTGTTCCTAAAATAGATTTTCTCTTCAGCTTCCCTGATTTTGCAAAGAGATATTTTATAAAATCCTGTCAAATATGAGAAGCTTTGCAGCAAATTATCAGGAGATGCATTTTGTTACATAAAATCCAGTAAAGTAGGAGTTCACATTAAAACAACATAGGCTGCACAAAAATTGTATTTCTCAATGCAGATATTTCTTATTTAACTTTTATCTCTGCCATGCCCTGTATTTCAAGCAGCTGTTGGAGTCCTAGAGCTATATTTCTAAGACATGCAGGTTTAGAACCATCCTTTCATGTGCTTTTGCAGTGCCCAGTCACAAGTTCTGCCACTCTCTGAACTTGTAGGCTCTAGGGTGATATGAAAGAGAGTAAGAGGTAAGAAAACACTTTGCCTCTCTCCTACAGTGAGAATTACTTGCATTCATGAAGCCTGTGCTGCTAACACACTCTTTTGCTCAAAGGCTGAGCTTTCTTGCTGATGTTAAAATGTTTGTATAATGCTGCTGTATTGTTACATCATTGTGCCAAAATAATAATAATAAAATTAATTACATTAAAAATTGAGATATTAATAGTCTTATAGACTTGCTGTATTTATTCAGTGCCAGTGAATAGCTGTGCTGTTGGCAGCACTCATTACTATTTCTCAAGTGGTTGCTGATGTTGTTTTTATTATGGGCTTTCTTTTTCTTCATGTGTAATTATTATTTTTAACAAAGCATGTGGTGAAAATGCTGTGCACACAGCTGTGTGAGGAACAAATTCAGAAAAGGCCAAATCAGTTTGTAAGAGAAATCAGGTGTGCTGCCATCAAGTTTTGGGTCAGTAGCAGGGCACCAAGTGACTTGGCTTTCTTAAAAAACAGAGTAAGGCTTTTAATTTCCGAACAGAACGGGGGAATGTGTGCAACCCACAGAGACTGGAGTCTCTCCAGGCCTATCTAGCATAATGAGAGAATTCTTTGTGAAATGCATAAAACGATGACATTTTCGTGGTGAGTGAAATACTTGATTACTTTTTCCATAACCTAAAATAATTGGAATGTTCTTATGCAATCCTATTCCTGGTGAAGACTAGGAATGTGTAACCTCACCATATATATTCCTGAGAGACATCTATGGGGCAGTGTGTGGTGATATGGAAAAATGGATTGGAAAGAGTTTTTTAAGCCCCAAGGAAAAGTTACAGGCATATTCATCTGAGAAAACATCCAGAACATAAATTCACAGTCATGGTCACAAGTCTGAGGAGAGAAAAGTTGGTCTGGGCAAGGTTTGCTGAGCTCTGTGGTGGCCACTGAGGTAAAGGTGAGTGACTGACTTAGTCTGGCTTGTCCATGGTGCTGTTTGCAGAAGGGGAGAAGGGACATAATGCCTGCTGGCACCTGGGGACAAGGTGCCACAGCTCTGGTCCAAGGGAGTGAGGTTTGGTGCCAGTCTGGATGGATGGGCTGTCAAAAGGACAGCTGGGCAATGAGCTATCTCTTTGTCCTCTTTCAGCACACCCTGCTCCCTACCACCATCCTGTCCACATGCATGCTGAGCTCTCCTGGGGCTGCTGTAATTTCTCCTCAGGTTTGAACATGGAGGATTAAGTGAATCATCCTTAAGGGATTTTAGTACTTTGCAACACAGTGGAGATTTTTAATATTGCATAATATCTCTGACTAGCAAGGGTTAGCATGATTTTTCACAGAAAATCTTTTCTGGTATATTGAGAGGCAGGATTTAGCATTAGAGAGGAGTAAAGAAAAATTAAAATCTGTTAAAATGGTCCTTGGCATTGAGGACACATATGTTCCTTCAACAACAGGAGTACTCCTGGGTACTGTGTTAGGGCTTGTATTTGATACAAGGGCACTGAACAGTTGTGTCATAGTTTAGCATCACACTGACACAAGCCATAACCACCCACAGAAGAAAAGGATAGTCTCTGCCCTGTGGAAATGACAACTGGATGTTCAGGAGGAATCTCCTGGGTTGAGATTGCCAGTATACAGGGAACTGCATTGACGTATGGAACAGGAATAGACAGGCATTGGGTGATACCTGTTTAAACAGCTTGGTGTTGCTTTTAAAAGTAATCTTTCTCCTCCCAGTAGCATCATACTCCTGCTAGCAGAGGATTATGTGTACTTAGTCACTGAGGACAGAGTACACATTGCTCAACATGGCTGTTTTATCAGACTCAGTGGATATTTCTTTCAAATTTTATGTTGTCTAAATGCAGAAAGTTTATTAAAGACTAGTTTGCAAGTGGACTGTGTTGACACAGCATTTTGTGGGGACACACAGTACCCCAGAATGGCTGTTTCTAGTGGAAAAACATTAGAACATTTAAAGCTGGGCCAGTTTCATTAAGGAGTTAGACCACGAGTAGTCCTGTGCAAAGGAGTTAATATCTATGAGATTGAAGGACTGGAAAGGGCTGGTAGAAGTTATATATTAACTGAAGATGAGCCAGGCTACCTCATGCCTGTTCACCAAATTAATTATTTGTTTCAATATCTATAAAAGTGAATAGGAAACAGATGGTAGAACTAGAGATGCCTGTTAGGTTTCTGTAATGGAGCAAGGAGAAAGAGAGAGTGGAAATCAGAATCTCACCCTAAGAGAGGAACAGGAAATTAAAATGTCAGACAACTGACAAAACTGCAGGACCACACACAAATATAAAGAGTTTTCCCATAGGAACTCCAAAACATTTTAAATTTAAGTCTTTTCTCTTTTGCCACCCAGAAATCAGAATAACTTTTTTTTTTTTTTTTAAAGAAAAGCCTAAACACACGCTCAATTCAGTTGTTAGAATACAGTATATTGAAATTTTTTTTTGAAACTCATCTATGTAGTTTGGAAAAGTTCTACTGAGCTATCTAGTGAGAAGACAGAAAAAAGCAGAGACGGGAGTTGCTGATTTGTGTATTGAGTATCCACATCCTTGTCTTTGAGGGTAAAAATTCATGATCTTTCTTCTGCAAAGACCAGCGGTGTGGCAGGCAAACATCCTGCAGATTGGAGTTATCAGGGAACTCAGGGCCGTGTTTGTCCTCTGCAGTTTTTCAGGGCACCTGGGGCTTGTGGTCTGTCCTTGCATTTGGCTGCATTGAAGTTCATTTCCCCTGATGTGCAAAATGTGAGCCAGGGAGTACTGGTGGCTTGAGGGGCAGCCTTACAGTGTATGTTCCACCTAGGATGTTGGAGTGGGGGAGGATGGAAACAGGGTGGTAAAAAGATAGGGAGCTTTCATGTTGAATAGATTTGGTGGAGTTGTGCCAGTTGTGTTAACTGAGGGTCAGGGATCCTGAATTCTTGTGGGATTCTGATAGTTCACCTGCAGCCAGCACATAGCAGTGTGTTCTCCACATGTCAGTAGAAGATAGATCTGGAAAAGACAAATTGCACTTCACAGAAATCTGTTTGTGCTGCATCATTACCTGAACCAGCTGGATTCAGAAAGAGGTTGAGAATCCAAATAGAGTTACTGGTCTCTTTCCCTCTCAGAATTGCTTCTGGTTTTTAGTATCCCTAGGAACACAGGGAGATATGTGCTTTGTCCAGTACCCTTCCCAGATGGAAGGGTTTGCTGTCACTATCATAATCTCTGCTTCTTTAGCTGCCCCTTGATTATGTCTCTTCATATTCAGCAGTCATGACTGACTAAGGGCTGTCTGCTGACCTTTCCTTCAACAGTAGCTTCTGAGCCAACTGTGCTGCTCTACTGAGATACGGATATTTGTTCTTTCTTTCTTTCTGTCTTTTTTTCTGTCTTGTGGTAGGGTTTTCTATGTCTCATTTTGACTTTGGCCAAGTGCCTCACAAGCTATGGACTCTGAATGCCTGCCTTATTTGGAGAAGAACATAGGCTTTTCAGTTGACTTGACCTCCCAGTAAGTTTCCTACTCTCCTTTGACCTGCTTCTGCCTTGCCAGTCTTTGTATTAAGCTTTTTTCCCTCTCTTTCATTGTAAAAGTTCACTTATCCTTCTTCCTTTCCACCAAAGTAGAAAAAAAAAAATTTAGGAGCTGCTGCTAACTGTTGCCCAGTCCTTCTGGTGGCTTTTGATGTTCACTCCAGGAATATGGAATTTGCAAGTTCATATTCACACCAGGTCAGCAGATGCTGCTGCTGAGGATTATCCTGTAACTCGTAAAATAGCTTAACTTGAATCAGAAATATGAACACGTCTGCCTCAGAAAACTACTGTCCACTGCATTTTAGCACAGACTGTCAAATTCAGCCCTTTGCAAGCAGGCTTTATAGTCAGTCCCTGAGAAATAGTCTGATCTGTCTTCAGGTTCCAAGAGTAGGCTGTTTGGGTCAGTATTGCTGAATATAAATATAATTTTAGAGGTAAATGCTGGTGCCTCAATTGGATCAATGAGATCAAGGTTAAGACTTTAGATCAACTGCAGACCACAATCTACCAGAAAAATGACTTTGTCTGTAGCCAGCTCTTTCGGTACTTAACAACTAATAAACCACAAGAACACAGCGAGGAGCAGAACTTGGCATGGTAAAGTCCTTAGTCAACAACAATAAGATACCTGCAAAGAAGATGGGTTTTGAGGTTTCCTCTCTATTTGCTTTCAAAAGAAGATGCATTGGAAGGAGAGGTGAAATAATGCAAATCAATGGTGCAGCAGTTCAGGAACAAGCAGAGAGGCAGATGGATTCATTCTGTATTTGTCTCGTGATCTAAAATGCGAGCTTTCCATAAAGGCATGGCTTTTTGTGGCACTTGTACACAGGTACTGTCGGAGCAGCAAATAGATTTGGTTTTAGCTGGTTGCTAAAAGGAGGAGTTAGCACTTTGCCTTTTGCATTTCTGCCTTCCTCCAAATGCTGGGAGTTTTACCATGTCCTTCTTTTGGCAGGTAGGTATCTCAGGAACCTGATGCTTCCCGAAGACCTAAATGGACGTCGTCTGAACTTGTCAACTTGTCTGAAGTTACCCTTTACTGAGCATGTGACAAAATCAGCGATGTTCAGGTAAGGGACACTAGGAACCTGTGTCTTTGCTGTTCCCTGGGTGAAATGAGACTCACCTATGAAGTAGGGTACAAAGGAGTTTTATTGTACAATTTTCATCTACTTTTCTTCTGACTCTGCTTCTGATAAAGCCAGATCTAAATTCGTCCAAGGGGCTACTCCGAAGATGAGTTTTATTTGGTCCATTGAATTTGTGACTTAAAGGCTAAAAGAAGACATACATGTTATAGAAGTGTTGACTGTGACTGATTGAAGAATAAAAAGAATTCAGTCTTCCTCAGAGAATCACAGAATGGGTATGATTGGAGGGGACCTCAGTTGGTCATCTGCTCTAACCTCTCTGCTCAAGCAAGGTCGTCTTAATGTACAGTGCACAAAACTGCATCCAAATTTACTTTTTCATGGATCTGGCTGAAGCAAATAGACAGCCTGGAATAAATCTTTAAAATATTTTCTTCCTTTCCTCTCCACTTAACTGAATCCTGACGTGTGTTTCCCTGCCATTCTTCCTGCCTGTGCCTCCACCATCGTGCTGCTGTGACCCACAGAGAATTGCCACTGTGACGGACAGGACATAAACAGGAGTGACTTGGTAAGGCCCAGTCCAGTGGAGGAGAAATGCACTGCAAGGCAGGGAAGGAGAAGGATCAGCATCAGCACAATATCCAAGAAACTGATGCCTTTTTCAGAGCTGTGCTTATCCCTACTCTCAAAGCAAGCCTTTCATAGTGCTTCCTTCACCTGCAAGCCTTGCAAACTCCAGCCTCTGGTGGGCTGCCTCCCTTTGCATCAGTCCCCACGTTACCACACAGCCGCTGCTGTCTGTGTGGTCTTTGGAATTCACACGGCTTGGTGGCAACCAGTAGGGAGGGAAAATAAAGTGTTTTATTTATTTAGAGTCAAGCACAGTTTAAAGTCCATTCTAAATAAATAAAAACTCTTAGCCAGATTTATATAAATAAAAAAGCAGATTTTCCCCTCTCTTTTGGCTGCTGTTGAACAGCATCAGTTTCAAGACCACACAGGGAGCTGTGTTGACAGCTCAGAAATGTGCAGTAGAGGCAGAGGTAGGAGGGGTAGGAATGACCTTGATAACTTGCTTTGGATTTCTAATGCGTGGAGGTTCCCTGTGGATGTTAAGGAGTAGCCCTGACACTGGTGAGTTAAAGTGTTGGAAGAAAACTGTGACTATCTTAGGCCTTTAACAGAAGAATATTTCTATGAAAGACCAGTTTTTCTTCAGATGGTTCATCCACTCTACCAAGGCATCTGTGCAAATGGTAGGATTAGTCAGTGCAGGTAAGCACTATTTTCTCTGTCTCTTAGTATAGTTTAGAGGTGACAGAGCACCCATAAAAAGCAGTGATTTGAGGAAGAAACATTTTATTCTTAGGAGGTAAATCACATTTGGCTTTTGGGGCTTGGGTCTGTGTTACACAAAGATTCCCAGTTTCCATCAAATGGTGCTCCCACACAGGTGCTGACAGTGTTGTGTCTCCTGTTACAAGCATCACTTAGGGAAACTCCAAGCATGGTTTCATTTTCTTGGGAATGAAATGTATTATGTCTGCACAAGGTTTCAGATCTCTCCTCACTTGCAGACCTGCCAAGATATCAGGAAGGGTGACAAGCAGCTGCTATGTGGAGCACCTGGGTTTTGTTACTCCAGATGAGAGATTATAACAGGCCTTAAATAGTTATCTGCTATAAGTGGGTCCTTCTTGGGGCAACATTTACTGCGTTGCTCATGGATGAGGATGGGCTGGAGAATATGACTTTGTTGGTTGCAAGATTAGGCTGAGAGCCCAATTAATGATTGTTATTTTGTGACTGGTCAGAGACCACTACAATTCTGACAAAGAAAATCAAAGAAACACTCTCACAAAGCAAAGTTTTTCTCACAGTTCATTACCTCTTTCATATTCTGAACTTCCTTGTGCTGGCGGACAAAATGACCAACAGATGTTAGTCACATTGAGGAAAAATTTCAAAGAATAATTTTTTAAACATGTCCTTTTATAGCTTACTTTACCCACTTTATATATTATATTTAAAGTTATATATGGTCATATATCCCACAATACTTTGGGTTGTCTTGTTTTGTTAGTAAAACATCAGCTCACTTTTCTCTTCCCACTTAACGACACAGCTGGGGTCACAGCTTGTCAAAGGCAATGGTGTCAGAACTCCTAAACATCTTCCCTAAGCCCTTACCCTGAAGAAAGTTAGAACATCTCTAGGCTGTATTGCTCTGTGGTCCAGTTAGCAGTAAAACACCATTTTCTTTACACAGATGAAGTCCTTATACAACTTTTACTCCTGCCGTGCCAACCTGCAGATGGCTGCTTCATCTACCAGAGACCGCTGGTACAGCAAATGGTTTTTGTTCCAGCCCACTCAAGCCAGAGACATGAAGAGTTTCCCTCCTGGCTCAGTGAGTCTCCTTCCTTGAGAACACTCCTCGCCTCACTATGAAGAGCAGACACTTTGAAAATGCTACTTAGGAATGATTATTCTATTTCGTTCTGATTATTTATATCAGTTAAGCAGAAATTCTCACTAGTTCTTAGTAGCTTTGAAGGTATCTAAAGTGGGCACCTGGTGGTGGACTTGGCAGTGCTGGGTTTAATGTTGGATCTTGATGATCTTAGAGGTGTTTTTCAACCTAAATGATTCTATGATTCTCTGTTGCAGGAAAAGAGACAGTGTGGGATAGGCTCACATTGCCTGCCTGCATAAATTTCAGGGCCCCACAGGTTGTTCTGTGCCTAGGGGAGTGGATTCCATTTTTATGTGCACATATTATTATTTCAGAAAATTGTGCTACATTTTGAACACCTGAAAGTAGGAGAGCTAGGACAGATAGTGCAAAATACTTTCAAACCTGAATTATGTTGATTTTTTTCCCTTCTTTCAAAAAAAGTTATTAAATGCTTTCCGCTATGAGTATATAACATCAGTGGCAATGGACTGTATGTGGCAATAAATAGCTTTTTGTGTTTATTAAATAGCCCAGCCTTGCCTTGCAATTTAACCAGACATAAGTTCATTTATTGCATTGTATGCTGAGTTGCCATGAAGGATATCACTTAGTTATCACAGTACTGTAGATAATCACGCCAGAGATTATTAATCTTCACAACAGAGAATAAAAATTATTTATCTGATTTTTAACTCTCAATAGTAATATGAGAAGCTTAGGCCTTACATATATAATTTATTTTGTGAATTTTAATTATTTTCTAAAAATGATAGCTGAGCTATTAGAACTGAGCAAGAAAGCAGGTGGTTCTACACCTCTTTTGTTGGTGGCAATGAAGAAATATCATACTACCTGGCAAGAATGGGCTCCTGGAGAAATTCTGTTCCAGTTTACACAGAACAACAACGAATCTAAGCCTTGGGATTCTCAGAGAGATGAAGCTGCTCTTCCATTTTAATTATTTTACTGGAATTCAGTGTAAATGTTAGTTCTGAAACATCAGAAAAATTCTAAGGAATAAAAAATAAAATCCGGTGGGAGGCTGTGTTTTAGGGGAATAAGCATAATTATCTGTGTAACTGTAGGCAGGCAAATCTGGTACTGATTCTGAACAAAAAAAATCTTCTTAGGATATACAATTAGCTAGAGATTGGAAAGTAATTGCTGTCAGTGAAGATTTTATTTAAATCCAATTTCAAAAATTGTGGCCAAAATTAAATGTGACGACAAGCTGCTCACTTAATAAATTAGATTGAGATAATTAGTAGGAGATAAAAGCACTCCACATTGCAAGGATTAAAAATATTTTGTAAGAAGTATCTATAAAAAGATTATTATCATCACAAGGGTAGAAAAATATTTTTTAATCAAGAAATCAGTCTGACTGATTGCTAGTTCAGTGCTATACAATTGATTTTTTTCCCCCAGTTATTTGTAAATAAAGTTATTGCTGAAAAAATTATTTGGATGTTTCGTTCTGGTAGGACCTTTTTGCAAACCAGAGCGGACTGTTTGAGGGTGTGTTTGGGAAACCAGGAATTTTTTCACAGACAGATGTGAGCACAAAGGTCTGTATCGAAGAGGAAGAAGGCCCTCCATGGAAGATTTCTGCGTGCTAGAAATTGGTGATCCTGAAAGTCTCAGAGTTCCTGATAGGCACCTAAGTTACCATGAGCTTTTAGGCTGCTTTTAGGAGCATGACACAGTATTGTGTGAACAAGTGGGAGAACATTGTATAGGATTGCAGAGCTGAGTATTCTTATGGATATGACTGATGAGCTCTTTATTAGAAAACAGGTTAATTTCTGGTATATCTTAGCAAAGAGGATCATAAACCAAAGAAATATGGGGAAAAAATCCCAGGGATACTCTAATGGTCTAGTGATAACAGAGATGTCTAAGACTCAAATACACAGTATATAATTTGCATGTATAACACATAATATATACCAACATATCTGGTATTATAATTTTATCTGTAAATATATGGACATTTGTGTAAAGGAGTATATATGTATATGTGCCTGTGTGCTTGGGAGGTTCATGGTAACACACCTTCTTCTCAATTACAAAAGCATCCATGTAAAAATCTCAGACACTTAAAAGGACAAATTAATTCTCATATCGAGATAGTGTAATTCAGCTTGCTCTGCCTCATACAACACTTTCATGCTTAAAATGCAGCAGGATCTGGTGTGGCTGGTATTGTGTACACACAACTGTAGCTCCAGACAACCTCCACTGATCTCAGTTGCATAATGATGGTAGGACTTGGCCCTTTAAAATTTAATATGCTAGTCCTAAAATAATTTTAAAAGGAATTTATGTATCTTCTCTTCCTCCACACTGCCTGTAACCTGAGAGCGTCCATGTGGCTAAGAATACAGACTTGTCTTCTCTAAATTGAAGACGTTCTGCTCATACCACTGGAGAAACAAACTAAAAAATAAGGCAACCAGATGTTTAAAAATGTTGAAAGTTCCTTTTTTTGGAAAGGTAGCTACATTAAATAAACATTAGAATGCTATTTTTTCTATATAAATATTCGTTTTAATGTCACCCCAAGAGTTCATCCAAGGGTCTCTGGGTCACTTGGGAGAATGTAAAGTATATTTTGGCTTCACAACCTTCAACTTGCTACAAAAAGCTAATTCTTTCAATTAATGAAATAGATGTTGCTGATGTAGATGCATTGACAAATTAGTCTAAAGGCTAGTTTGTTGAGGCAGATGGCAAATCTGATACAGCGAGAACGCTTCAAGAGGCCTCCCCTGGCAAGAAAAGGAGCCCTTGGAAGAACAAGACACAGTGACCATTCACCCCCATTCACCTGGTGGCATTTTTTTCTGTCCAAGCAGAACTGTGACAAAACTAGATAGTGTGAAGAGTTTTTGTCCCATAAGGCTTTCAACAGGACTTTGTGTTTAGGGCAAAAGAAACCCATTCAGACAAGATACTCAGACAAGCTGAGGTAGCTGTAGGTCTGGTAATCCCCATTGGGCATATTGCAGTTTGATGGGCTATTTAGGAGAAAAGCAGATTAATTTATGGTGCCTGCTAAGAAAGGTGGTCATAAACCAAGAAAATATGAGCCAATAATTCAAGGGAGTGCTCTGAAGCTTATTGATACTTGCTTTATGATCAGATGCTGAAAAGCTCAACAGTGCAAGGAAGCTAAAGGAAGAATTTAGAGACTACAAGTCTGTTTACGGGGGTAAAATGCTCTTGGAAAGAGTATGTCTTCCTTTTGAAAATACATTCCTCTCTTTGAGACAGCATTCTGAAATAGCTGCATTTTAATTCATTTTGCAACAGTTTATGAGAGTGAATGCATTGCAGTTGGTATATCAGGAGTGGATCAACTCCATGGATTAATCCATTTATGTGCTTCAGGAATGGTAGAGGTGAGTTACTGCACACCTGAGACCCTCTGTAGGGTGTATTGATGTCTGGCTGCAATTTCTGAGCTTTACAGCTAACTCATGTGATAGCCTCTGTGTTTCCCAACAGGAAATAGCACTCGCTGTCAGCTGTGCTGGATGTGGTGATGGAAGGCATGTTCCTGCCTTCCTACCTACAGACATAAAAGGGCTTACAGAGAAAAGTCTGAGGCTCTCAGCTGGTGCCCATCAGTGTAACGTCAGAGGGCTGTAAGCTGATACAGGATGTTGCACACTGCAGTAATCTGGATCTACCACAACTGGCTGGAAATGTGCTACCTGATGTGCCTCAGCCAGATCTCCTGCACCACAGTGCTCAGTCAGGTATTTGCCAGAGCACCAGGGTGGATGGAGCAAATGCAGGAATCCAGGTTTCTGCAGCTAAGCTGCTTTTCTTCCCCATCTGTTCGCTTGTTTGAGCCTGGCCAGCTCTCTATATTCTGTGCTGTGCTAGATACCAAAGAGAAATATCACACCTGGGCAGAGAGCAACCAACTTTGCAGTGGAATTAACATTCATGGTCTCCAAGTGTAGCTCAGGGAGAAGAATAACTTCAAGTCATGGAATTGAATTGCTTTGCTACTGTATGAGCTTTCATGTTAATTAGCTGTGGGAGTGGACATCTGTGCAGAATTATCTGAACCCCCAAATCCTAACTGGACATTATGGGGAAATACTGGACCTCAGTCTATGTAGATAGGTGGATTTTTTCCTTTCTTCCTGTTTATGCAGGGGAGCTTGTGGAGGCTGTTTTATTTTCAGCCACTCGGAGCTCAAATATGAGCTGTCAGCCTGCAGAGCAGTGTAATATTGTAGATAGTTGGATGTTCATTGACCTCCAAAAGGCTGAATCACCTCTTCTCTAAAATACCAGTTTTCATTGTTAGTGAAATTTGATTTTCCTAAACAAAAATGTCAGGAATACAAGTAAGAAACTTGCTTATCGTTTATGTTCTGGTAGTAGCTTAGTTGTAAAAGCAGTTGTATTTGCAGTACACATGGATAACCACTTACAAAGTATTGTTTAGAGAGCCCAGGAGAGAAATCTATGCAACAAGCCAGTGCAAGAATTTTGTTATCCCTTCTATTGGGAGAAAAGTAGGCAAAGAAAATAATTTGCTGTTTTGAGAGGAATCTGTTTACCTTTCAAGAATTGCCTATCATGCATTGGTTTGATTACTATCATTAGCCTATCTGCTGCTGCAGTGTCTTTGCTTTGTTTCTGAAAGAGAAAACAAAATGTGGTAGTGTTTCTCAAACCCATGGGACATAAGGAGTATGGATTTGCATTAAAGAGACTGCTTTTTTGGGCTGCATTTATAGATACATGTTAAGAAAGCAGCCAAGGAGGCATATAGACCAGAGAAATTTGTGTGCTTAATAGTCTCTCTTTTTTTTCTATTTTTATTTTTTTCTCTGAGTTCTTAGACTAAATAAAACACAATCCCCATTTTTTCCAGCCGTGCTCTGTCTACAGATTGCTCCAGAATTTCTGTGCCTCCAACCTCATCTCTCTCTCTCCTCTCTTTTTACTTTTTCTCCATCCAAACACTTCCAAGAGCAAAGAGGATAGTTGCTGGTATGTGATGAAGGCTCTGAAAGGAAAAGAATAAATTAGCATCAAATGGGCTTCTCCTCCTCCCACTCTGCATACAGGAAGACTTAAGAAGGCCACAGGACACTATCAGTACTGCCTCCCAACACATGCTGTATCCCAAGAATACCTCCTATTCCTTTGCAACCTCCAATAACTTCACTTAAAATAAAACTCCAGTTTGGTGTTTCTTCTGTGAAATAATCGGTGGTGTTCTATGGAAGGTGCAAACTGATGAATTCCCTCAGTTCCTCTTAATGTCTGAAGGAACTGGGATTGTAAGATGATTTTTGGGGCTCTTCAAGGACAGCCTGCTTTAATTAATATCCAATGGATTCAGCTCTTCGTATCTGCTGTTCTATACCATTAAACAAGCTGGTATATGCTTGGTGGCACCTTTTTTGCCAAGGGTACCCTACTGCTGTGGTTTCTATCTGGTCTACATAATAAAGAAGGAGTGTCAGTAAAATGCCAGCACTTGCTGCATTGCTGTATCAGTGAACAGTCTGTAGCAAATCACAGGCTTAGGGTTACCTTACATTTCTTGGTTCAGGCAACAGAGGTGAGGATTAATATATGGAAGAACACTTTCCTGGGCAGAGCAGCACCCCTGGCTGTAGCTGTCTTGTATGTCCTCCCTCAGCTTCACCAGAGACCTCTGAGATACCTGTCCAGCTAACAAAAAGGTGAATGTAAAGTTCAATGTGCAAAATGAGATTTATTTCTGAACTTTGAAGTGCCAACTTGTTTTGCTGTGATTAACAAGGAAAGAAACCCCTCATGCTTGTGGCTGAGAGAATAGAGGGATGGCACTTTAACTGCACTGTGCTAACGTTTGTAGCTTTTCTGCATCCTGTATAAGAGAAAATATCTGTGTTTAGATCTCAGAAAATGCTTGTCACTATGTCATATTAGCTTTGATCTGGTGTACTTTATTATGGTTTTTTTGCTTATTACAGGCTCTCAATTTTCCTTCTTTGCACTAAAAACTATACTCAGAATATTGAATCACTTTTCTCCATATCAGTGAATCTGCTTATTGACATCCTGTTAGAGGGCTCTGCAAATAGTCTTCAAAAAGGAATAAATGAAAGACACCGGTGAAAAGCAAAGTTTGACCAGAGGGCAAAGTTCTGTCAAAAACACTTTATCTTTCTTTGTTACTGAGACATGACCAGATGTTTGTTTATAATGAAATGTCTGCATTGGGATTTTTCAAAGCCCAGATGAGGAAAACTGTATCTAATTGCTTCTAGGAGTGCAGTCATGTCCTAGCTGCAGCCTGGGTTGATGTGTCCTAAAATACTGTATCTGGAGATTCTGGGAGTGGAATAAAAGCGTCTGTGCTTTTACTGAAAGGAGATAGGGCTGTCAGTTCAGGCACACATTAAACATCTGCTCTGCCTGAGCCCTGTGGTTTAACTAGATTAAAATGTCACATTAAAATGATCATCAGTCAATCAGAACACTTCCTCACTCTGAGGAATGTAACATCACGCTCAGTGCTGCAGCTTCCAGAGAAGCCAATGTGTTGTGCTAGGAGAAAAAAATCAAAACAGTGAAATGTTTCACAATTGTGGTTTGTTTGGCCTGTGTCACAGCACATACCAATGTTTAACCTAGTATCAAACAGCGTGGAATTTGTTCTCCTAAATTATTTTAAATCTAGCTAATTATTTTGGTTATTAATTTTGATTATTTTAATCTTGGCTATTAACTCTAGTTAGCAAAATGAAATGTAATTCATGTTCTAGCTTTGGGAGAGTTTCCAGTCAATGAAGCTGTATCACAGATCACAAATTTGTGTTGTTTCAGTGACACAGAGATCATTTTCCTTTTATTTAAACCCCTGGATAGCTATTTAAGACTACCAGACTACAGGTCTTATAAATTATGGAATTAGGAATTGCCAGGAAAGCTCTGTTTTATTAATAAAAAGCAAGGCAATACTAAAAGAAAATGCAACCCTGCCAGACAAATTAAGATAACCCCCTTCATCTGGCTTTTAGCTGTGAGCTAGTTGTCTATGGTAAAGGATTATTTCTATAAACAATATATAGTTTGCTAACAGTTGTGTAAATGTTGGTCTAAAGTACCTTATGTGATGATTTGCAAGGCTTTTTGCTGTATAGATTTTTAATTTCTTAGAATTAAATTCCTTCTTGCATTTATTAAGGCATTTAAACAATTGGGTTTTATTGTTTTAGTGAAGCAAAGAAGGTAAAAATGTGTATTTTGTTTTGCACAGTTCAGGTAACAATATAATTTCTGAAGCCTATTTAATGTAGACCAGCCATAAAATGTATTAGTCATTGTTGAAGCACAGTGTTAATAAAAAAAATTCTATAAATTGAGGTACAGCAAGTTGATGTCACCTTTCAGAAACACCCACTGCATGTTGAGGAAGCATCTGGTGCAATTTGGATGTTTTTGGTCAATTAATTGAATAGCCAAATGTACAAGAAAGCTTATTGCAAATATTTCAATATTTTCACTGATGGAAGTTACAGATATGAATTGAGAGACTGGAATCAAGGGACAGATTATGGCTTTTTGAAGCCTGAAGTATATCCTATGGGTCCTGAGTGCTTCTTCTGCCCCCCTTTTCATTCCTTCCCTCTTACACCGCTGGAACTGCTGTGGGCGGAAAGCTTCCCTCCTGGGAAGAATCAGTGATCCTTTTCTTTGCAGACAGGGAATTTCTTGGAAGACCAGACAGCCATTCTTTGAAGGCTTGGGTTGGTCTGGCTTGCTGCACCTTTCTCTGAGTGATATCTGACTGCTCCCTTTTTGGGGTGATGCTGAAAGAGTCCTTGCAGTGACAGCTCTGACTGAGCAGAATGAATGTTGATATTGTAGACCTTAAAAAGACCATGCTACATTGGATAAATGCCATATTGTCAACAACAACAACAAAAAAAACCCCACAAAAACCTGTGTGCTAGACTCATTTGAAAAATTAAAAAAAAAGAATTGACAATCCCGTATTATCAGATGATCTCATGATTAGGGATGGTAAGAATAGCATTTATGTGTCTGCACATTTACAGGCAATAATGTTGTTCAGTGTAAAGTTCTGAGGAGGAAAGCTCTGTTCCTTAAGGGAAGATGATGATTAATGCACTGTAAAGTTACTCCTGGGCTTGCCTTGTGATACCTTCTCTATGCTGTCACACCTTGTTCAGTTTTTGACTGACACTTGAGAATTTCAGAAAAGCATGCAGTAACTACAGTGTATTATTATCATCTGCATTTCTGATACATAGGTTCTCATTAAATGCCTCTTAAACATTTTCTTGAGGTTTTTTCTTTTAGGTGTTACTGCAAATTACATCCTGTTGTATGTGAACTTCAGTTGGATATGGTAGCATCTTGTAAAGTACTTTAATATGAAAGAAATACTGAAATAAAATTTGGGGTTGGTTTCAGAGATCTTCTCTTTAGGAGCAGTAAATTCAGCCCCCAGACTGACACCCTTTTCTCTGTATAAATTTAGTTTTCTAGGGTTAACATTTAACAGGGTGCAATTTAATTGCTTTAAAAGGCAAAACTGTAATAGTGCTATACATCTACTACACATGTACTAGCCTTTGTACATGGATTTACAATTAAGCATCAGATATGCTCTAGTCTGTCACATATTTGGGTTTGTTATATCCATTAACAAGCAATAAAATCTCTGGTATTCAATCTTTCTCTCTATTTATATCTTGTTTTCATCCCACCCTTTCACCTTTGGCTTTGGTTGTTCTTTCACTTTGGCCAGTTTATTTAAAACCACTACATAGAAATGATGCCACCCCTACTTCACAGCTCAGCAGACAGGGAGTGGTGGATCACTGTTTTGGGCGATGCCTATTCAACCTCTGCTGTTTGTACCATTTGTTGTAACTGAGCTCTGTCCACCATACCTCTAAAACCCCTCTAAATGAAGTCTGTCCAGTAAGGCCAGACTCTTAAAATGGATGTGAATGCAGCAGATTTTTTATAGTTCTCTTTATTCAGCCATTTAAGCATTACTGATTTTCACAATATCTTTCTTTAACCTGGTATAATCCAGCACTCTACAGCCCAATGTAATCCTACAAGTTCTGGGCAGGACCTAGGAGTCTCAAGTGATTCACTGAAGTGTCATGTATTTTCAAGCCCCTAACAGAGCCTTTGTTTTAAAAACACCCAAAACAATGAAAATTAAAGAAAAGGAGAAGACGCTAGAATAGAATAGATTCTGTGCACACAGTACAGAATTATGGGTATGGAATGCATTACTCCTAACTAAATGTCTGCATCATTTTTTCTCCCTAGGTTCCAACCAACCCTGGATGGAATGACATGCACAACACAGGGATGTCTTATGAGAGCAGGGAACATTTATCCTCAAAAGGCAGGAAAGGGAAAGGACCTCACTCTGTTAGTCACTGTGGTGGTTAGAACATTTGGTGGTTACAGGGAATGGTGGCCTTTGCTACAGCCCACTGTGTGATGGGCAAACTTGGTCTGCAATCAGTTAGAAATTGCTCTCTGGAATGAAGCAGAACCTCTAACAGTATCTCCTTTGCCCTGAGCAGTTGCAGGTGGCATTCATATTGGTATCGAGGAGGAAAAGAACAGAGAAATAGGAGTTTGAAAGAGGTCCTAGGGAAGCATATTCGGAGTTTGCTGGGCAGACCTGAGAGAAATTTCTGGAGAAAAACCAGGATACCTGTGTAGATATTTTGGTGAATCTAAATTCTGACAAAGAAAAGGAAGGAAATCCCAAGGCAAGGAAATCCCAAAGCTTGTCATTTGTTTTTTTGGCAATCTCGAGTCCCAGCGATGCCTGACATTTGGAAGGAGGGGTAGAAACTGGAGAAACTACCATCACTTGGAGAGATTTTGGAAGTGTTCGTGGAGAGTGCACAGCAGGCAGGAGGGGGAGTGATAAAAGTGGCACTAAACAAGCGGAGATCGTCATGGGAGCACTGAACACTTGGAAAACAGGTAAATTAATCTGGAAACAGTTTGCTAACTGTTGGCTGGGGGTATAACCACAGCAAGGACTGAGTAGAGAGCCAAGAGCTACTATTCAGCCAAATTGTGTAGCTGCAAAAAACATGATGCAGGAGCCTTCTCTGAGTCTGAAGTAGGTACAAAGTTTCTAAACAAAGCAGAACACCTGTTGAGAAATAGCACTCTGTGTTTAATGTCGGTATGTTTATTTGCGGGGCAGCTTTAGAGGAACATTTTCACTTTAGGGGTAGACAGTGTGGAGATGGGATCAGTAGACTGGGCTTCCAGGAAAGGCTAGAGGCAACAACAGGCAAAACGTAAACACAAGGGTTTCTTGGCATATATGGGTAAAAAGTTGATGATGACAAAATTTTCAATTGCATTTGGGGTAAAAGGTGTCTTTTGATAGGCCAAAACTATGTCAATCACATCAAGAGGATATGCTTACTGGAAATACAGGGGACTTAACCTACTGTAGCCTTTGAACCCATCTTTAAGGTAACAGGAATACTCTCTGCAGGGTAAGAAGAGGTCTGAGCAAAGGGTTTGTCTCTTGAGGGCTGCCTTTGATGGTAGGTGCGTTCCTTATAGACCAAGTGGCCAAACTGTGGTGTCACGGTGACAAATTTGGGTTCCACTGGCCGAGGAAATGGAGTAATTTGGCTTAACTTGCTAGCATGGGGCAAGATTTTAAGAAGTCCAAGCTTGCTCAGAGAACTGCTCCTGAGAGCTGAGCAGGGCTTTTAGGCTTTTCCATGAGCTTGGTTTCACCCGAAGAACTTCTGCTGGCACCACAGTGCTCCCACACAGAAACATTGGCAGATACCCACTCCAGTGCCATTGGGTGGGAGCTGCAGCCCAATCCACATGGGAAGGGATGAGGCATCTGGAACCACAGTGGAGCAGCTGGATTTCCTCCCTCCCTCCTTCCTTCCCACCCTGCCTCCTTGCAGGACGTGCAGCACAGCCGGCCTCGGCGTCCCTGAGGAGCAACCTCAGCCTTCAGGACTGGGAATTTCCAGGTTACAGTAAGTTCAATTAGAGTTAAGGTTCACCCCAAGCTGCTGATGAACTGACAACCACTGCCTTGATGATCTGTTTGTGATTATCCTGCTGAGAGTTTAATTTAGTTTTATTTTTGCCAGTTGATATTTGCTGTCCCAGGGGTAGGGCATTGCATTGCATGCTCTGTATGCAACATTATGATTGTTTTTCAAATATGTAAATAGAGGCAAGTTATTTCTCTCAAATCTTTAGCTATTAGAGCTCATTTTTAGTGCTACATGCACTTACTACAAATCCCTTGGTTTTTGAAGTTCCTGTTTCTGTTCTCAAACCTCAATCTCTCTTTAAAAGTATTATTAGAGTTGATTAACTGTAAAGAAAATAAATATTGGTTTTGCTGACAAAAGCAATGTCCCTAAACATAGCAGATAGATTACTTTCAACGATGGATTCAAACACCTTCAGGGGCTGCTTGGTCTCTCTATTTACCATTATCAATATTGTAATTTTATTATCAATACTGGCAATTTCTTCTCACAGAAAATCTTTATTGCAAGGCTGACCTGCCTAACACTTCCCTATTAGTAACAGAAACAAATAAGAGTTGATTGTTCAGCTGCTGTCATTTAATAAGACTAAATCAACCTGCCACAAAAGAATAATTCCCTCTGGTAACTTTATCCATTTGCCCTTGGTGGTGACACTGTGGATACCACCCTGGTTGAACTATATATTAGTTCCTAGAGAAGCACTTGGAAATATATAGCTCTGCACAATGTTGTGATTGAAAAAAATTGAATAGCCATGCATGGTTCAGTAATCTGAAAAGAATGCGAAGGTTTAGTTCTAATTGCTTTGCACAATTTAGTACCATTTTGCTGTGCTTTCCAAATGGGTTTATTCTGCTGCTCTGTGTATATCTGTTATATAATTTGGCAGCACTGTCTATATACAGGCAGCCCTGGTTTTTTAAAAGGATGTATCAGTATTTTTATTTTATGTTTTGACCACATTTTAAAAAGACTTACCTAACCAAATGACTCACTCTGGATGTTTGCTCTTCCAGCAAGAAGAGTGTCTGCTCATCTAGAGTCCACAAAGGATGCAGTAACCTATGAGATAACTTCATATTAAATCTATTCATTAAAGCTGTCTTTCTTTTATCATGTCTTGGAATTGAGTGTCTAGATTCTCTTTGGATTGGGGAAGCTTTAAAAGCTGCTGTGACATAGGTACTTAAAAAAATTTTTATTGTACCATCCACTGAAGTTGACTTTCATTCATTTTGCATACATGTTTTCAGTGTGTTTCTAGATGTTAAACGCTGTATACTGCCTATCTGTGAGGAGCTGCTGTTCTGAAATCTAATGAAGAATGACTGAACAGTCAGTCATTGGACTGGAACTTCAGTTTAACTTAAAATTGCTCTTTTCTTTCAAACAATTGACATAATTTAATTGTCACGTTTTGTCTCTCAGTGCATTCCTCACATAAATCCTACATATAATATGACCATATTAGAGACTATTTTTTAAAAAAAGTTTATCTAAAAGAATTGCTAATATTATGGATATCTATAAATACCCCAGAGACTAAATCACCTTGCTTCTTTTCAAGGTAAATTATCATAACTGCTCATGGGGATGGTAATAAATTAAGGTGTAATTCAGAATCTGTCTGTGTATCTATCTATCTATCTATCTATCTATCTATCTATCTATCTATCATCTATCTATCTTTCTATCTATATCTCACAACTTTTCTACCAACTAACTAGAGGAATGTTTTGGTTGGTGGGGTTTGCATCTGGTTGTTTTAAGGTTTCTGTGCTGTTTCTATAAGGATATGGATGAAAACAGAGTCATATTGGGATTTAAAGCAGGCAACACCAAGAGGGTCAAATTGTTAAAAAGCTTAGGAAAAACACTTGCTATATCTTTCAAGGTCTGCATAGACGTGTATGTGCAAAAGGCATGAATATAAATAAAATCACACATTTCATGTGTGCCAAAATGTGTGCTAGTAAATATTACAGTGCTTTTGGGAGACTTACTGGAAACACAATTCCAGATGAGGGAAGTGTATGGGAATAACTATATTGTCAGACTATCAGGATGTGAATGGTTCAAGGCAACAGAGTCATAGCAGAGAGAAGCAATTTCCTATTAAAAAGTAAATTTAAAATAAAAATAATCTTCTCTATTTTTGGTGGGAAAATGAAAGACAAAGGGTGACCAAAGAAAAGAGAAGATAAAGAGAAATAAGATGAAGTAAAAACAATTGATAGTTGATAGGAAGCAGAGACTGAAACTGCTTTTAGATTTTACTTAGTGGTATTGCACAATGTTCTTCATTCTAGGGCAAGCAGGGTTTAGAAAGTCTGTAGGAGATAGGAGGAGTTTCTAGATGTTGGAGTCTTTTTGTGTGTATGTCAGTCTTCAGGTAGTTGTAGATGTACATTTTTGAATCATCCTAACTTTCAGTGTATTCGTATCCCAATGATATTGTCTTATTATTCAAGAATTAGAGGCTTACACAAACTAATTTCTAATTACCTACCAGTATATTGATTATAGGATATAATATTGTTGTTAAGACAGGTATTTCTTAAAATTAGGACAGCCAGTAGTAATTTTCTCTCTCTCTACTATTTTGATTAGTTCTGCAAACAGTTTGGACCTGATTATTTAAATCTTGGCTAAGATGGTCAGATCCTGATTGGTTTCTGTGAAGGTAGAGAATCCACTGGAGGTTATTTTACTATAGCTGAAAAAAAGAAGCTTTGAATTTGGAATCAATAATAGGATATAGAATGAAAGAGTTAACTTCTACAATTTCACTGTTATTCTTCTGTTGCAGGGACATTATTAACAAAGGCTTGATTGTTGTTTTGGCTACAAGTATTAAGTACAAAAGAACTTTATGAAGGTCCCAGACACAGACTGGCATTTAGATTGACTGTCCTTTTCCAAAGCAGCTTTTCTATTAAATAAGTCCATTATTAAAACATGGTAGCTTTAATTAAATCTCTATAATCTTCCATCGGGAAAATGGCATTAGTCTGCTAGCCAGGAAAATATGGTAAGCCCAAACAGTATCCCTGTTATTAGTACTTGATTGTCTGTTGGAGTGTTTGATCACAGGCATGGAGATTTGGATGCTGTTGTACAGTAAGGCTGGCCCAGCGTACTTGAGTGTGTGTATGCTGGGGTTTCTAACAATTACAACTCTTTCTAACTACTGGACCTGAAATTCTAAAGGCTGCACAAAATACTGCTCCTGTACTGGTCTAGCTCCTCCTTGAGTGGTTGTGTCACTACAGAAGTGCTTGAACTAGCATGATTTATTAGCACATGAGAAAACAAACAAGTGTGTAAGATGTATTTACTAAACATAAATGTGACTTCCCCTAAAGGCTGTAGTGCTGGAAACCCTAGATATAAGCAAAAATAAATGTATCATTTTTACATTTAAATTTTGGTTGGATTATACTAAATAACTTCATTAAAAATCACACCTTTAAATGCTGGTTCAGATGTGAGCTCAGAAACGTTTCTAAGGGATTAAATCCATCTCTCTGCATAAATGCATTAGAGATGAAGAACTGGCAAATAGCAGCCACTGATGTGGTTGTTTAATGAGTGGATTTAAATGTTTCTGTCCAACTTTTTTTTAAGATTTGTACTTAGCTTTTTTCTCCTCACCACTTTTGAGTAAGTGACAGTCCCAGCAGACTGAGATGGGGTGTGGTGCACAGGACCTGTGTGTGCACAGTGTCTGAGCACACGCTGTTGGGGAGAACTGCTCAGGTGTCTGTGTCATCAGACAATTCTTTCTTCTAGGGAAAGACAGTAAAACAAAAGGGCATGGAGCTCTTTGTGCTAGAAATCCACTTTTCCCTGCTTCCACTCAAATGACTGTCAGCTGCTGTTGACTTCAGAGGAATGAGAATGAAGTCCCATGTGACATATATGAAAATTATGGTAGTCCTAGAGTTCTGAGTTTTATAGGAATGCAATTATCTTAAATATGGGCTGTTACTACCACCACCACAAAAAAAAAAAAAAACCCTAAAAAAACCAAGTCAAAAACCAACAAACCCAAAAAAGGAGAGAGATGCAATTACCCGGAGAGCAAGTGGCATGCTTTTCATTGATTAGACTGTCCTGTTTGATTAAATTCCTCAGTATTTTTAATTTTCTAGCCCTAATTGCTGCCTTACATTGTTTATTGGGTCTTTTTGTTCTAATTCATCTGCTTTCAGGTCCAGATTTATTTTTTCAATCCATTCAGATTCTCCGCAAACTTATCCTGTCATTATGTGTTTTGTCTCTCTATGCAGATGGTTATTTGACAGAAAGTTTCCATCGACTCCAGAGAATGAGTCCTGTAAATACCCTTTGTGGTTCTCAGATGGAGTAGTTGCAAAATGGAATTGATTAAAAGGTCAAAAAACATTACTGTTGCAATGTCTGAATTGCTCCATCAAAGTGTTAGTGGGACAAATATGTGCAAATCTTTTCGTGGAACTAATCTGGATTAAAAAAAAAAAGTCTATCTTTGAGATCAGCTTTCTGATGTTTCCCAACAAAAGAGATATTTTCAAATTACTGCTAGAAACTAGTCTTTCCTCTTACACTATTGTCAATTAGTAATAATTCTGGAGTAATGAGGTTTCCCTAGTTGGGGTTACAGTAGGAATTAGAGTCTTAGTATTTGATCTGTTTTTAAAACTCTGGAAATTGCAAGTTGTTCAGAGTAGCAGTTTTGAAAATGATAGTTTCATTAGTATATCTAGCTAGGGTGAGAATTCTTGCAGAAAATGGAAGTAACCAGGTCATACCTGGGTCTTTCTACATGAGAATCACTGATGGGGAGCCAGTGAGCATCAGTGATGCCGGACTCGTTTCTCATATAGCACATGACACAGGAAAATAGGTGGGTGTATGATCTCTCTTGCTCAGAAAGTCACAGAAAGCCAGCAAAGTCTCAAAGATGATGATACTAATTCATAAGGACCTCGTAGCTGGGGCTTGGCAAAAGGTTAATTCTCAGTGTATTTACTGTCCTGTTAGCTAAACATCCTACAACAGGATATAGATTTTGTCTGCACTACTTAAAAAACATCCCACAAATAATTATTGGCTGTCTGCATTGAATCTTGATGGAGACAACATAATTGTAGTTGTTATTGCCAGCTAGGTAACCCCCATATGGTGCCTCCTCCTTGTGATTTTTCTAGCAGCAAAATGTCACTGAGCTAAAGTGTACAGTCCATGGTAAAACAGAAACCTTTGCTCCATGATGAAAGCAAAACCTCGGTGTGTATAACCTCTGTGTCTCTCCACTCACTTGAGAGCAGAGAGAGATAATTTATGTCTGTCTGCAACATCATTCATGAACTGAGCACTTGAACTAAGCCTCGAGAATCTTAATAGGGAGTTATTTCTACCTTTTTTTATGTGCTCTTCTAAAAGAAGAACTTATTTTGGGATGTAGGTTTGTCCCACTCCCAGTTTAGGTAGGCAATCAATGGGCATCAAGATTGTATACAAATTCTTTCTACAGTTTGTATGTGTCTTGGGTGGACTTAAGAATGGACTTAAAGTTTCCTTCAAATTCTCATTGTAGATTCATAGAGGGTTGAGGCTTGGAAGGGACCTGTGGAGATCATCTGGCCCAGCTTCCCTACTCAAGCAGAGACACCCAGAGCCAGTTGCCCAGGACTATGTCCAGAAGACTTTCAAGTATCTCCAGTGAGGGAGGCTCCACAACTTCTCTTGGCAACATGTGCTGGTGCTCGGTCACCCTCACAGTACAAAAGTGTTTCCTGATGTTCAGAGGGAACCTCCTATCCTTAACTGGGCACCACTGGAAACACACCAGCTCCCCCTCCTTTGTGTCCTCCCTACAGATATTTATACACATTGTTGAGGTCCTTGTTCCTATCAAAACCATTTCAAAGGAAGTAGTTTTTTTGAGGGAAAATAATTTTGCCTATGTGTTTTAACAAACCTGTTGTTGCACGAATTATGGGAATACCTGTATCTGTAGGATGTGTCATTGGTGCCTAAACTCCACTTTGTCATCTGGAGCCACCTGCAGACCTGCCTTTTGATCACAAAGGAGCTCTTTGCTGCATGGAGAGCACGGCTGGCTGGCATATGCACAGTTTGAGCCACAAATCTGAGGCACGTTGTCACATAGAGGGTGAGGGGAAAGATGGTAAGAGCAGCCAACAAGCACTGAATTAGTTTGTGTGACTAGAAAGTGGTGATGTGCCAGATGAACTGTTGTGGTGGGCAGATGGCAGCCCGTAAGCCTGGGGTCTTATTGAACCAGACATGCGACCTTGTTTCTTGAATAGTGAGAGGTATTCAACATGTTCTCTGGAAACATTTAGGGATTGCTTGTGTTATTGCAGTTTATCTAAATTATTTGGATAACAAAAACTATTTCCAGATAAATGTGACTTTGCATAATCATAAGGCACTGTATAGAGATGGTAGAAATGCTTCAGTTCAATGGAACAGCAAAACTAAATTGTAAATGACAGGACAGTTCATTTTTGTATTTTGCAGTCTCTAAAAAAATGATAGATTGCAAATGTCAAAGGTAGAACACACTATTATATAATCCTCTAAAACACTTTTAGTTTCTCATTAGAATTAATTCACCATTCTTTACCAGACTGCTATTTCACAGCAACACTTGTGATTTCTCATATAATATTATTGCTTCAACAAAAGCTCCTCTTGATGAGTGTAGGCTGAAAAGTAGCACATTGCCAAGTTAGGAAATAGATATTTTTCAAAATAAAGTCCTATAACAGGGGAAAATAAACACACAATATTAAGGAGCCAGAGAGGTTCCCCAAATTCTGTCACCACTGGAGAGGGAGAGAAATTTTTGTCTTTTGTAGTTTTTCCATGAGTAGCAAGAAGAGCTGTACACAAAAGCTTCCCTGGGTCCCTTTAGTCTGCTCTCACACTGCTGTGCACTGGTGTCAGGTCTGCTCTTACCTCGTGGACTGTATATGCACACTAACTCCTGGCTTGGTGCCTGGCTGGTCTTGAAAAAACTCAGGGTCTGCTCAATTGATGGGCAGTGTTCCTGCATGTGTTCTTAAGGTGCAAGTCCTTACCTTCTTTTAACTCTGTTTCATGTTCCTGCTCAGATTAAAATCTGCTCCCTTGATTTTAGTGCGAGAACCTGAACATGGGAAAGAAAAATACAAGCAGGTAAGCAGGCAGTGCTCAGTATTCTGGGTACTGAAGCACGGCTGTCATCCCTCCAGTTCACCTGCTGAAACAGCTCTGGTGGCTCTCAGGTACCACACATGGCTGTCACAGGTCTGCCCTCATACTATCCATGTTCTGTTGCTGCTTTGGCAGGCTGCTCACACTTTCCTGAGGAAGGAACACATACAAGGGAAGAAAAACAATGAATTCAAGAGCATGAAGCTGCTGAAAAAGAAGGCTCACTGCCCCGTCCCCTATGATAACAATGCTGTGAGTAAAGCTTCATCACCAGTGTTATGTACAGCTATTGCAGCACAGGGCTGTCAGCTCTTGTTATTTGGAAACTGAGCAAATGGATTGCATTACTTCTTCAAACAGTCTTCTAAAATCAGGCTGTTGAACAGAACAAGAGGCACCAATGCAGCTAGAGACTGTCACATGGTTTGAATTGAAGCAATCATCTTTCCTCTGCTTCCCCTGCAGCATCAACAAGTGTCAGTGTTGGTGCACTACCAGGGAATTGAAATGCAAAATACACGTGGTCTTTTTTCTTTATTTTTCTTTTTGAGTGAAAGTGTAGAACTGTTCAATTGGTTCAGGGCTGAAGTAAAATATTCAGTTAAGAATAAACCTCACAAATACGAAAATATAAACGAGACTATAGCATAAAGAGGAAAGTTTAGCCTTTTTTGGGGATTCCACAGCATCATGGTACTCTGTGAAATGTTTGAAATTTGTGAAAATTCCAGTAGCATTATGGAGTCTGTTTAATGGAAGTTCCTGTCATTTTGTGGAGCATTTGTAGTAAATTACCAGACTAGAAGTACCCAAACATTGGAAAGCTTAATTCTTATGATGCTCTACTACCATTATGGGCCCTTTAATATTTCAGGAATGAATTACCACTTAGAAAATAAAGCAGCAGTAGGATAGAATTCCTTTTGGCCATAAGAGGGCAATGGCTACAGAAATCCACCATTCAGCATGTAGAACTAACTAACAAATGAGGAACATATAATGATTTCTGTTTTCATAAAATTTTTTGTTAAATGTGTGCTAAACTGCACTAGAATCACAGTTCCTGAAATATGCTCTGTGTGACTCAAATGTAAGACTTCATAACTCGTTTTTAAAACCTGTAGATAGTTTGCTTCTGGGGGACTTCTGTGGTGAGTAGCACTTACCTCTACTGTTTGCTTTTGGGCTTTTAACTGGGGATTGTGTAGAGCCTAAAACACTTAAAGTTTAACAGAAATAATCTATTTGCTAACAGTGTCACCCTCTCACAGTTCTAATTTATGATTAAAAATGTGAGAAAACCACTCTTCATATAAAATCCTTTGGTATCACATTGGTGTCAGTGCTGTCTTCATGGTACTGTATTAAGATTCTTTTCCAGTTTACAGATTGGTAGACATAATTTGTCCTTTCCAGTGGCAGTCATAAGAGGTGGTGGGTATGAAATATGACTGTGTTTGTGTTTGGAAAAACTCAGGTATTTTTTTGCTTAGAAAATGTTCATGTTTTAAGTGAAAATGAGAATAAAGCTGAGTTAAGAATAATAGAAATCATTCTTGAGTTTTAAAAGTACAAAGACCACCTTATTAAAAACCCTCCTTTTGAGTTACAGAGTAAAACCTGAGTATACCTTCATTTTATTGCTCTGATGATGCATAATATGACAATTTCTTTCCCTAATGATACAGTTTTGTCCCTACATAGTCTTATCCTGCTCTGATAGTGCACGATGCTGCAATTTCTTTCCCCAATGACACACTTGTGTACTTACTGATGTGTCTGGCAGATTATGATGTAGAATACAGGTTTATATTTATGACTAAAAGCCAAGTTTTAGTCTTTCACATACTGCCTTCTCTGAGGTGTCATGTTCAATCAATAATGCTGTGAACAAGTTGCTTCAAGCACATATTCTTTCTTCTAGTATTATTTGCTTTTATTTTGGCAAACAAGCTAGACAGAATAGTCTGTAACTCAAGCATGGATTCATTTTCTGCAGGTTAGCTTGTAATACAAAAAAAAGTTTAAACTTGTTAGAGACAGGCACATCAGTGAAAGTTAAGGGCATTCAGGAGTCTAGGAAATTAATTTTATTAATTCAATATGGCATATATATGCTCTTTCACATTAATTTTAGTTTATCCTGTTTCTAAACCAACTAAATACTGATGAGGGGAATGGCAGAGTCTTCTGGATACACTCATTTTATCTCTTTTCTAAATCACTGTTGTGAGGTGAAAACCCAACAGATACGCAGTGCCATTGTAGGCACCAGAGACAACAACTTGAAACGCATAATGAAAATTCTCAGTTTATTAGATCTGTCCTTCTGTGATTAAAAACATATCTTAACAGCAGACATCTGTTGGACAACTTACGGGGTTCCTTTTTGTCTTGGTATGTGAGAAAATCCTGCAGGCTGTATTGCTCAGCCCTGCTAGACCCTGGTATGTTGCGGGCGCACAGGAAATTAAGCATATGCTCAGTAGTGGAGTTGTAATAACACGCAAGTTTGGTGTGATCTGTTGAAAAGAAAGAGTGCCATTCCTTGTGCTGTACCCTATGGAAAGGAAAAGGGCAGAATGCTAGGAGCCTTCTTCCCTTGCCTGATCTCCTGTGATACCTCTGGTTGGTTGTGAATCAAATTTGACAAAAAAAAAAAGTGTGTGATAAGCAACATGCTGAAATCAAAATAATTTTGCAGCTACTCCTTTCAAGCCTTGTACTGTGGTCATTGCATGAAAAGATCACTGTAAACAGAACAATGCTATGGGGCAGAGCACCACGCTCACTAATTTTCACAAGTGAAGCTTGATAATTTTTTTTGCTACTCAGTAAACATATGTCCTTCAGGCTTCCTTAAATGGGGCGCCTCTTTCCTTAGTAAAAGTATTTTTTTTCCTGTGAGCCCAACTAACTCATCTTTTGAAAGGTGACTACTTTGAAGTCAAAAGAACAAAGTAGTACTGTGGGCTGCCAGCATGCAGCAGGTTTTGTTTGTGTGTGCTTTCAAAGCAAAAAAGACCTTCACTGTTTTAACAAAGTGTTTCAGAAATATACAGGGCCAACTTTGTGTTTTGCAAGTAAATATGCAACGAAGCCCATGAGAGAGTCACCAAGGACATATTTATTTACAAGCCCATGGTTCATCTGAAATTTGAGTGTTACAAAGGTGTCAAAACAGATAAAAAGCTTTATGAGGCAGATTTTCAAAATTTTGAAGATTCATCTGAATAAAAGCATATTCGAACTGATGATAGAGAAGGCTTAAATCTTCATGTTTCGGGACACAAAATAGCCTCTATGGAATTTTAGGAAGGAATTCATCTTGAGGCTAAATATACAGTTTCCTGCTGAGACACTGGGGTCTTTTCCCTCAAATCCAAGTCAAAGAAGGACTGTGAAAGAACACTAGGCTATTTTGATATTCTGTGGTGATTACCACACAATTGTATCTCCACATAGATCCAAGAGGACATACACAAATCTATCCTGTCCTTGCAGACAGCCTGGGAGCTGCAGGAAATACTGAATCCTTTTTACAGTGAATATTATATTATTAAAGCACTAAGATTCAGAAACGGAGCTTTGTGCCTTTTCAGGATGTGGACAACAACTGAGGTCAGGCCTCTAGAGCTCAGGTCTTGCATCAAGGTGATGTGACAATACCAGGAAATGCAGAGATGAGGGTACTTGCTGGGTACCTATCAGTCTCTTCAGGGTCAATGATTATTGCTGCAAAAATCAGAGTTAATGAAGTACCAAATAAGTGGTGGCTTCTTAATTTCTTGGCCTTCTCAAGTCGACACTGGAGACCTATTGACAAATCAGAATGTGATGATTCCACTATCAGAGCAGCTGGGTTAATTTTATGTGCTCTGGTCTACCTGCTTTAGAGAGCGTGGAAGTCAAACTGGAGGCTTTTATGACGTTTTCTTGTTGTTCATGGGAAGGCATGAGAGAGGCCAAAGAGAATGCCCTCCCTAGTGCTTGCATCTGGCTCCAAAGAGTTAATTTGAACAGGAATTTCAGCTGGATCCACTCTGTTAGCTGTATCTAGTCTGAGTGATAGAGAAATTCCTTAGAGCTAAGCTGTGAGTGTAACGTGAAGAAAAGTCAACACGTGCTATGAGAAATCAGGGATGTCTTTTCCTGGTGTTTTACTTGGTATGTTGTATGAATGAAGAGTTTTCTTCCTGAGACAGTACAAATGGTATAATAGCATATAAGACAGCTGGTTTTAGAGCCTGGCAAATAGTGAGTGAAGAAGGTTGAGAAATTCTCGGGGAAGTGATGTAGAAGTGACTCGTACCTAGCCAGTATGGAGAACTTCTGTCTGATTTATAGGCCACAGGATAGGACCTCCTTTGGGCTGTGTTCTATTGAGTTGCATGAACTGAAAGGGGCTTATTTTTTCTAAGATTTGGAACTTTTCTTTTACCAAAGTCTTCAAAACAAGTGTTTGATAGCTAACCTGCAACTTCTGTAAGTGTTACCAGTATTTTTCCATTTACAAGATTTCCTTTTCCCATGTTTTTGTTTAATTTTCCCGGTGTCAGATTAAGCAGGTAAATTATATTGTGTATAAGTAATATATTTTTCCTAAAATGAAGGCACTGTTGGTACTGTTGCAGTTCTGACAAATTTAGTAACTCTATATGCTACCTGATGTCAAAACAATTTACCTCTTTTTTTTGAAAGCTACAGCTAAAGCTGATTTTTATGGCTACTTTAGTCCAAATAAATATTCCTGACTCAGTGGATCAAGATAAAACCACAATCTGTAGTTGCTTCTTTAACAAATACCAGACTGGGACAGTCATTTGCCCACTCATGGATTTTCTGGCTTCTTTCTTAACCAATGTTAATCAGCAATTAATAAAAAATTCTAGAAGAAGTTTATGCTTGATTTTGGACCTTGGACAGACCTAACCATATTCTGGTAAGGAAGATTTGGAGTAGCAGTTATGTACATAAATTTTACATTTTCAAGTAAAGTTGTGGGGATATACATAACAGTCACACAGCACAGAGGTCCTGCATTCTGATGCAGTCACAGTACAGATAAAAATCCCAAAGTCGCTCCTTTTGAGCTACAGAATTTAGAAGGTATCACACAGGAAATCTTCAGTAAAATCAGGAATTTTTCCCACTCCTTCAAACTCTGACTACCATGAAAATGCTTATTTTTGTCTTTACTGATTGACTAAGTTATTCCAGGGGATTTTCCCAGTGTAAGGAAGAAGTTGATCCTGAACATGTTTTCTGTAGTATCATAATTTCCATTACAGAACTAGAAAGCTCTACCTTTTCTTGTTTTTTTTTTTTTTTTTTT